>OX637461.1:10344572-10944572 GCA_951799995.1 Trifolium subterraneum
GAATTCAAACTTGTGATTCTTCACATTTAAGGCATATTCAAAGTATCCGAGTTTAGTTATTAAACTATTTAAAAAATATATATATGAAGTATAACTATGATTATATTTGTAATGAAAAAAATATAATAATGGTGATATTTGATTTAAAAGGAATTAAAAATGTTAACCACATTATAAACTGTATAATTAACTTCTTATAGAAAAATCATAAAACGCTACAAAGAAATTCTTATAGAAAAAAGTATATTAAGATTGAAATATTAAATCTATCCAAAAACACTTGTATGAGATAGTAAGACTTTCTTCTAAGTTAACTAAAATAGAGGGAAATATTCCGTCACAAATTCTCTTACTAAATATATTTCATAAATTATGGCGGAACTTTGGTGATGGAGATTTTCGTCACAAATTTCATTGTTGTAATTTGTCATCTATAAGATTATCTTATCCGTTACAATTTTTTTTGTAATCATCATCGTTACTAAAAATAACTAATAAATTAAGGTGTTTGATAATTACAAAAAAGAAATCATTTTTTAAAAGTGTTTGGATAATTTTTTAATGTAATTTTCATAACTTTTCCCTTCATAAATTACAACACTTTTGAGAAAATTATTTGTATCTTTGGAGAAATATGAACTTCATTATTTCCTATATCTTCAAAAAAGAATAATTGCTTAGCTAATAAGTTAGCTGTTTTAGGGTTAAATTATTATAGATTTATTGCTTATGTCATTCTTAAGGATGTTTTACAAGCCTATAATCATAATAGATTATACCTCCCTTTGTTTACATTTTATTATCTTTTTGTATTTTTTTATTCGGTCCATTAATATACTCATAGATTTTTTTTTTATTCTTTAGTTCATAGGGGAAAAGGACACTAGTAGTCCAGAATCCAGCCATGAAGTAAGTAGAGTCTAACAAATAAATTGTTCCACCAAAAAATTGAACCCAAATTCTCCCAAAATTCTTAATTTAGTGAAACTCATTAAACAATTGAGCTGAACGACTTGGTTACTAACTGTTGTTTTATGTTAGAACTATGATAGTATAAGGTGTTAGCATTGTTACATGGTTAAGACTTAAAGGCAATAGTTGGTGTACAATCAATGATACAGGTGACCTATGAGGTGTTGGAGGAGTTGATTAGAGTTTGTCTCCTACCTTCTTCCACTCCCACAATCATGTTTGGTCATCAGTATCATCTTAGTTTTCGAATTGATTATTATAGAAAGTGCTACTATTTCTAAATAAAATCTTACTAAACGTGTGGCTACAAATATTGATTTCAAATGAATCAATTTTTTATGACATACTAAATATTTAACATGATGTAATAAACATGACATAAGTCAATAGATCAATCATGTAAAATAGGTTTAGTCTAACATACATGTCTTGCATCATGTAATAACTACCTTGATAGCCTTAAGATTTAATAATTTTTAATTCAATGGCCAAGATTTAATCTTCGTTATTTTTTTTCTTTCTAAAAGACTTGTGTATATCATGCAAGACATGTGTTGCTATTGCATGTTAGAAGTAGTCTAAAAAAATGAAATAAAAATTCAAAATAAAGTAAAATTTAGAAATCAGAAAATCAGTTTTTAAAATAAGTGGCAAAAAATACATTTAGCTTAAATGTATATCATATAATCATTGCGTGTTTCTTTTTTCTTGTCAAGTAATTTAGTGACAAAATTCACTCTTTAAATGTATATCATGTAATCATTGCATTTTTTTTTCTTGTCAAGTAAAACACACTTGTGTCAGCGCTATTTTTTCTCTCTTTGAGTTCTCTTCTCTTCTTGTACTATTGGTTACCGGTGGTTTTAAATCATTTTTGGCCTAAAATCACCCCTCTGCATATTTTTTCCTTGCTTTTAATCTAAATAAGTGATTTTTACATTGAGTCTTTTAGTTGATTTCTTTTGTATTTGTGATTTCGTCATCCGAGTACGGCGTTTGTGTTGGCCGTCGTCTTGGTATGGCGTTGGTTGATTTCTCACAGTGTTACAATACATACTATATTACACGATATATTTCTCAACCGAGTTATACTTTCCGTACATTTCTTAAAATGGGTATGGATATTATAAGTAATATATACATTTTAACACTACAATTGTACCTTAAAAAAAACTATAATTGTTGGTTAATTGTGAATCACAGTTCCAACTTATAGTATATTGAAGGATACGTATGCGTATACATTTGAGGATCATTTGGTGGGTCATAAGATAAGGATGATATGATAAAATGTCTCAATAAGATCTAGAAAATATAACATAAAGCTCTAATTTATCATCTATCTATACAAATTATAATGAACTATAATTAAGCTATTTTAAGAACTCAAACAGATTGTCCACATCAACAATTCACATGTGACATCTTATCCACCAACTTGGCATTTCAAAATATGTTACATTCAAAATTTTCAAAATTGTCTTCAAAAATATAATAATATCCAAAACCGAAAAATATTAACTCTCTTATAAAGATCAGCACTCACTTACTTTGATATGCATGTAGGATCACATGACATCAATAATATTTAAGTTGTCTCTCCACCTACGGTGTTACCTAATAGAAGAAAAAATGCTCAATTTCTTGTTATTTTCATATATTTTTCAGGTTAATGAAGTGGGGTGGAAAAAGCTTTCACAAACAAATTATGGCAACTAAAAACAATCTAAAATTATTTTTAGTTCATAAGTTGCCCAACTTGCAACCATTTAAATTATAAATTTCAATATCTTCAAAATATCTATATCTAGAATTAGATAATTTGATAATTAGTAACTAAAAAAATTAGAGTTCGAGGATAGATCTAATTTCAAACTTTTGTTAACACATACCTTGTAAGCTAACCCTTAATCCTAGAAAAAAATCCCTATTTTCCTTACATTTTTAATGATATAAGCAAAATATTAAATGTATCTTAAACATTTGATTAATTTAATCTATGTATTTTAGAAGGTAGCTGCATGCCATGAAAACACAATGAGCTCATATGTGATACTTAAATCATGTGTCATATTTAAATCAAGAGAGAAGATGGGTGCATACTTAAACAACAACAATAACAACAACAATAACAACAGTGGAGAACAAATGATGGTTACATTGATGTAAAAAAACATCCTTTGAGACCTTCTCTTGACAATAAGTAGCCCCCCATAAACAACAAATTCAGGCACAACTGTTTATTGATATCAGAGCTGGTTTTGAGAAGTACAGACAGAAAAAGAAGGAATAATATAATACCATGTGAATCACATTTAGCTAGCAAATGACAGAAAACACCTTCATGACATAAATGAGAAAATCTACCACACTGTCTACTCGCACAATGGCAAGACACACCCAAAAAAGGATTCTTAGACAATCTATATTGAAAATCATGGTTGAAGTGATGTAATCATACTAATCTCTACAAAACTTCCAATGCAGAAGAAGTAATGAAATAGATGAAGTACATAGCAGGGGGAACCAAACCTGTTTTTCATAGACCTTTTAGATAACACTTTATCTAGTTGCTGATTTCACACGCCCACAACTATATCCCCAACATATTGAACAAAAGAATTATGTAAATATTAATTGAAGTGAGCTAACAATTAGAAATTTTGCATTAGTTTAGAGTCTGCTGCAAAATTTGATTTTGGATTTACCACTTTAGCTAACAGGGGATACAGAAATACTACTAATCACTATTAGTCTCAAATTGGGATTCAGAAATACTACTAATCACTATTAGTCTCAAATTGGGATTCAGAAATGTCATATTTGGATTTGGCTAGTCTCAAATCTGTAATTCCCCTCATTCATTTCATTCACCCATACAAACAATCTGCTGAACACTGCACTAAAAATAGACTTCAACAGTGCTTATCAGAATGAAACACAGGAAATTTAATACTACAATGGTGTTTAAATAACGCAGCCAACAACTACCAAATATAATGAGAACTACGTTATATGCTACGTAAAGATTCAAGCTTAACCTTGAAGAATGCCAATGACAGTTTTCTTTTCCTTCACAAGTTTCTTAAGCATCCATTTATGGGAGTAAATTTTCATTGGAGGTTCATAAACATCGCATGATAAGGGAATGCTGTACCAGTAAAACACAAAAGATAAGTAAACAAAACAGGTCACTGAATTAATAGTAAAGCAACTTTCTGCTTAGTGAGGGCAAGTGAGTTGCTAGACCAAGGATCTATCAATAATAAGCACACACTTCATGCCTCAAACTCACACAATGACAGTTGCATCCAATAGACAAATATACTCATTTGCTTGAACCAAAATTGACGGTTTTGAGATTGAATTCACGTAGTGTATATGAAGTATTGGTTTAGTCACTGAAAGCAGCAATAACAAAATGTCGGTAATACAAAATGTTTATCAGAAATCACAAATCCTAGTTACTTCCTACTTCCTAGACTTCTTTCTTGACTTGGATGAAGGTTTGGTTTGCTCAGAAACCGCACTCTGGGTAGCACCTTTGGAGGTAGATGCTTGGTTTGATTTTGGATTTGATTGATTGGATGAAGCACCAGCCTCGTGCTTGTCTCTAACTACAGCACCCTGTGAGCCTCTCACTTGAGCAGCTCTTTTGTCCTTCCTCTTTGGCCTAAAAGTTGATCTCTCTCGCTTGGGAAGCCACCTTTCGGGATCTGGTGGAGGACCTGGGTTTGCTGGGTTAAACCCTTTAGGATACCTTGGCTTTCTCTTTCTCTTTTTCTTAGTTTTTGTCTTATTCTTTGCTTCCTCGTTCATTTCAGCGATACCCGCATGTGGAGGACCCTCAACTCGTTTAACTCCAGAAGTACGCTCCAAGCTGTCTACATCAATTCCCTTCAGTCCAGGTAAGGTCTTTAGTTGCTTTTCGTATAGCTCTGCCTTAACAACATCAAGACGCGCAACTGTTGTTATCAGCCCAACTAGTGCTTCTATGCTTCCCTGACTTTTAACCAGCTCCTCGTAAAGTTTAGCAGCATCCTCTTCCCTTCCATGCCTTAGCTTGAATGAAGCAGCCTCTTGTGTTATAATATTAAGCTTATTGTCCTCGGTCATAACATTAGACCACCATTTGGTTGCTGAATCAAGCACAACAGCTGCACCTTCAACGTCGTTGGCTCGCTCTTTTAAACACACAAGGGTGGCAACAGTAGCTGGCATGTGTTGAATATCCGGTATCTTAGTGAGAGAATCGGCTGCAATATGTGGGTGGCCAGCCGCCGCCGCAACCTGAGCCCTGGCTAAATAAAGAACCTGGGACTTCTCAGGGAACTTCCCAGCAAACTGTGCCAGTATTTCCTCAGCCCTTCCAGCTTTGTTCTCTCTAACCAAGAGGGCAGCTTGCAGCAATACTGGAACAATACTTTCAGGAAACATATCAGGCAATGCAGAAACAAGTTCTCGGGCCTACACATTGCGAGGTAAAATATCATTAACAGCAAGTTCCGCAGCCAAGATTTAAAAACAAATAACAATGACATATAATTGATGATTTAAGGAGAAGAAGACACGGATAAAACACCTGGTCGATCTTGTTAGCATGAAGAAGCAAAAGAACCCTATTTGCATATATTGCTTCCTTTTCTTTTGCTGAAAGTTTCAAGTCCAATCCATGAGCTAGGCGAAAGCTTTGTATCTCTTTCTCTTTTAGCCGATCAAGTTTCTTCAGGCTATCAGAAACATCTTTTGGACCTTTCAGTGAAACAAGATTATTGATTGCCACTGCAATGGATGATTCATCGGCCATATCTCGTTTAATCATGTCCACGTAAGCTTCAATAGCATCTTGTTTACGCCCAAGTAGCTGTCAATCAATGATTGATTAAAATTACTGACTCTAAAAATAAGTAATTTTTGCTTGAAAGATAATTTTTTTTTTGAGAAGTCAGAACTTCTACCTGTTGGACATAGCCCAATTGTACAGCAATAGGAGACAATTCATTTTCTATATCTTCATCAGGCCAATTATCTTCCATCAGGCTCTCTTGACCAATTCTGATAAAAAAATATGAATAATAACTTAATAAGTATATGCCATACATGGATAACTTAACTTCCCATGTAATAAGTTTATGAGTTAATAGGTTACATCATTGAAGTCAAGACAACTAGCTGATAAGCATAATTTGATTATAGTAATTAACTCTGTCCATGTTTTACAATAAGAAACTTTTACTCAGACCAATCACCCTTGACTTGCCAACTTATGAAGCACCTATTACTAATGGGTAAGTATAAAAATGGTGTTTTTTTTTATGGAATATAAAAATGGTTTTTCATCGTGACTCAAAAGTAGAAAATAAATTATAAACTTGCTCTAAAAATAACAACCACTTGAAACACTCAAACACATAACCATGAAGTGTGGTAGATATCACATCTAGCCACTGCTAAGATAGATATTATGGTATACTCTACACATCACAAATAATAAAATCGAATATTGTTAGACTATAATGTTATATGTTACGCATGAAAATATTTAAAAGTAAATTTGGTCAATTTCATGATTCCCACAATCAAAATATCACATCACCTTCGGCCAGACAGCAAGAGTTGTTCAGCATCTGTGTACTTATTTCTTTGAATTAAAGAACAAGCAGTATTGTATGCCAATTCAAAGCTGCTTGTTGCTTTAACCCGAAATGAATCCAGCCATCCTTGAACTTCAGATGATCTCCCTGCCATAACTAAGGCAGCAACAGAATTTATTTCCAACATATCAATCTTGGACTTTTGAAGCTTCTGGTAGATATCTAAACAAGCATCCATTTTTCCAAGACGATACAAAATTTGAGATTCCAAAAGCATTGTTTCATCATTTGTCTCATGTTTTTGCAAAGACTCCAAGGCTTCATCCAACTTGTTTTGTTTGTATAAGCAGTATGCCTATTTAGACAACATAATAATAAAAAAAAATCAATGATAAGCATTTCCACACTTACACCATAAACTCCAACAAAGTTTTCCATGAAATGTGTGCAATGTTCCAGGGCATATATGTATGTATATGAGAGTAAGCATTTGAGAGTGCAACACAAAAAAAAAATCAATGGTAAGAATTTGAGAGTGGATTCTCTCCATTGAAATTTCCTCAATTTTTCTCACTTGTTATCCATCCACCATCAAACATGAGAGAAAGAGAGAAATAAAATTAAAAGAAGATAGGAGATTGAATAGAATGGTAGATGTGTACCAATCGAGGAAATTCCAATGGAGAGAATCCATTCTCGTATGTATATACACAAGATTTAATTCGGATTGGGTTTGAGTGCAGCCATGCAGTCACGAGTTTGTAGCCGTCTAATCAAGATTAGACAGTCCAGATTTCAAACTAAAATTTTTATATTAAACAAAAAATAAAATACATTCTTAAGATCTCAACTGTTCAAGGTGCTGCTGCACGTGATTGCACCTTATCCATTTCCATTTAATTCATACATAATGTAGCGTAAAGATATTTTGCACTGTCAATCAATCGTAATCATTCAAAAACATTTGATTGACCCATCATTTGTTGACATTGTAAGATATTTTACACTGACAGTGTATCGAAATTTAACTCGGACAAAATTGGCTCATGGACATGGACCAAATACCTACCTACTACTAGAAGAATACATTATTTTTCCTCATGCTTTCACTTCATCCTTCAATCCCTAATAATAAAATCTACAATCTCATAGCTATAACCCTATCCTGAGTTCAACATATTTCTGAATTTCGTCAAAAAACCCTATCCGAAATTCTGAATTTCGCCAAAACCTAACCGGAATTCAATCTAGTTCAGAATTTCGCGAAATAATGAAATCTACAATCTCATAGCAATAACCCTATCCTCACAGATTCGATTATCGTACCTTAAGGAAATGAAAATCCTCAGGAGGGGTCCGAGAAGATTGAATAGCGGAAATAGCATCATCGAATCGATCATCTTTGATTAGGGCGACGATCTTGCATCGGAGAGCGTCTTCATCGCCAGGTGCAATTGATAGAACTGCGATTAGATAACGGAAATTGTTAACACGATGAAATATAGAATTGATTAATTGAAATTAAAGGAGTTTGAAAATTGACGGACTCTGATCTGTGAGTTTAACGGCATTAGTGAATGAGGAAGCTTGAATGTGCTTGTTGAGTGTGGTGAAGAGATCTTCGAGTGGTGGTGGAGCTGGAGGCTGCGACGGCGTGGGTTTCGGCTTCGGAGCCATTACGTTTCAGTTGTAGCAAGCTAGAAATCAATATATGAATGGGGAAAAAAAATGAAGAAAGAGAGAAGAAGATGCGCTGAAACTGAAAGTGGTGTTGGAGTGATAATTGGGTTTTTACATTCTTGGGCTTGAAAAAAGAAGCCCATGTTATTTCTTTTTCTTTTGAAAGCTTCTCTTCCAACCCCTCAGGTTTCTTTCCCCGCCCCCCAAAAAAATATTTGATTTTGCCCTTGAATAAAATTTAATTTCGAAACGTAGAAACCGAAGTTTTTCTGTTGCAAAGTAAAAAATATTTGCCTTGAAAAATAACTTTGGATTCTAGAAACTGAAGTTTTTCTAGAAAATTTCGGTTTCTAGAACTCAGTTATTTTTCAGGGCAAAAAAAATTCGGTTTCTAGAAACTGAGTATTTCTGTATTTTTTTTTATAGTTGTATTATGGACAAAAAATTGTCATGTGGTTTAGTGAGGGACAAAAATTCTTGTTTTTATCATGTCCCTTGCTACTTATTTTATCCAATCTCATAACCATTTTCTAAATCAAAAAAGATATAATAAATGTTATGTAGTCTAATCATCTATTTTTTTAGTATATCAAATGCATAAAATGAAAACATAATGTTTTGATGAAAACTGTGTTGCAAAAAACAAATTAATGTTTTAAATCTTTTGATAACGGTTTTGAGTCCAAACACAAGCTTACATTTAATTTTCTAGATTATGACCTCATCAAATCTTAGAATGTTTTAGGACCAACTTCTGCCAGAGAAATTATATTATATTTGTTAATCCATTCATTCTCCTACACAAAAGACATGATGTTCATAACTTCATATACAAAATTAACAAGAGCAATATGATCAACAAGACAGGAATTAAAGTTTTGCTCATTGGCAATTGGCATGCTTATCACATAGATTTTATCGAAGCCACAATTCAAGATAACACTTGATGAAGATCCACATACTAAACTAGTATAGCTCTCTATGGAAGTTTGATCTCCAAATTCTTTATCATCATCATGTTTATTATCCAAATCTTTCCTTTTATTCATTAAGGTCATTTCTTCTTCTAAACAAACATGTTACCATCATCAGTGTGAATGTGATCTGATCCATTTCTCATTAAGTGAATGTCCTCAAGAGTTTTAAATTGTATTGCCTCGTGAATGTTACACTGTGCCAAATTAGCAGTTAGTGTGAGTTAATTTTTGTTTGTTTTCTATAGTAGCATAAATAATGTCTATTTGTAACATCTCATACCCTTTTAAGTCTTGTTGTGATCTCACAAACCAACACAAATTTTTCCAACATTTTTTTTTGTTCTTATTCGCACACTTTTTAAAAACTTCTAAAAAGTAAAAAGTCTCCTACTAAGCTACTACTACTATCGTGTAGACAGACTTAACATAATTGAGATAAAAAAGTTAAATGCAATTTCATTATCTCCCTTTACTCTCTCATCTCACAAGAACCTGCTACGAGAAAAGTTGCTACCTATTTCGTTGAAGCAATAAGAGAGGTACGTTTGACGTATTTTATCATTTTACGAAATGAATTACTAGTCGTAAATGCCTTCACGAATAACTCTAGTAATCAAACAGAATTTGGCTATATCATGAAAACGTGTCGAGAATTGTTACAAAATTACCAAAACTTTGAGATAGTTTATGTAACAAGGCAAGCTAATTTTGTTGTTCAAAATTTTACGCTCGCTCTCAATTATTTGATTCGGGCCCATCTTGTATTACTACTATTTTGTTTAATGAAATAATGAGCTTTTTTTTGTCAAAAATAAAATTTAAGTACTTCTCTACTTTAACAATACCAATAACGGTCGTAGAAACTTCATACCAACAATATGGAAACAAAAAAAATATATTTTCAACTTTAATAAGATGACAATTTCGATACATCTCTTTGAGTTTAAAAACCATTAGCTACATCATATCCAAGAATACTAGGATTCAGAGATGCATATTGAAGGAGCTCCCCATCATGTTCAAACACGATCATATCATTCTCTTTCATATTCACAATCGCTTCAATCCCATCTCCATCTCTTGTATCCATCAAAACTATCACATTTCTTACCGGACAAGTACTAGTTGTCACCCATATTGGTTTCCCCCATCCAAAATCAACTTCATACATTGAAAATCTACACCAACTAGAATAAAGAATCCAACTTTGATCATCATTATTATTACTCTTTGTAACCGAAGAAGTATCTTGTTTTAAACATTCAAAAATAAATGACAAGTCTTTTTCTTTCCCTCCAAATTTCTTTGGATAAACCTCACAAAACTCACACAAACCTTGCCTAATTTTGAATATCACGTCATGTAATTCTGGGTTCGTAACAACTAAAAACCAAATCAAGTTTCCTACACACTTTTTAGACAATGGAGGAACCATTCTTTTGCGAAGATCTACAGCCATGCGAAGCGATGTTGTTTTGTAATTTAATCCCAATGCAAAAACCACACACTTGTAAATCAGTGACGTGACAACTTCAACACGTGTGGAATTTTTCACCGCATGAGAATTAGAATTTACCATGTTCTTAAGTAACTTTATCTTAGAAGCTTCAAACACAAATCTTTTGCACACTATTGTCTTGTCGATCACAAACTCACGTTCCGGAAAGTTTTGTAAATTTCCTTGTGGAAATATGGTATCTCCCGCATAAAGTAAATTGTAGGGTAATAATAACTTCGAATTTGAATCTTCTTCTTCACGGTTCAATTTGGCCCAATCGTTCATAAAATTGAAAGCGGTTGCAGCATCTATAATTTTGTGACAAGCACAAACACTTATTATCAACCCTCCGCATGCAAAACAATTGATCTGAATGACTAAAATACTTTCGTTCCAATCCATTTTCTTCCATTGTAATTCATTGGGAAACAAAGGGTTAAGCATATTTTCTGTTGGGTTTTGGAGGATTGTCGATAAATTTGTTCCTATGATATTTGCGACTAAAAACAACGCACCTTGATCATTACATTCGATGGAAAGTTGATCTTTAAACCTACCTGCAAAGGGATAGTAAATGGACAAAATTTTAGACAAAGAATTTTTGAGGTGTGAGATTTTGGATGTTTGGTCACAAACTTTGCTATCATTGTAAAAGAAAAGTAGTGGCACATAGTTACGGACAGTAATGTGATCTATAAAAGAGATAGGAAATTTTCTAAGGTGAAATGGAGTTGGTGATGATGGTTTGATGAACTCTCTTGATATTATTTCAAGTTCCATACTTCACTCTCTTGATGAACTCTCCTTGAGTATTCTAACACTTTATGTATTCTTTCAAGTTCCATATATAGTAGAGTTTTGTTTTACTATTATTTTATCATAATTGTTTCAAGAAAAACAATTATTTTATCATAATAATGATAATTTTAGACATACTCTGACTGGGACAGATAAATAATTAGATCAACGAAGTATTTTTTTTTGCTTAGTCAATGGTATGGAGTATTTCTTTATTGAAAAAATGAAGCTACTTGGATTTAAGTAATTTAACAATTCATATAATGTAAGCCAGTTGTGTAAAAACGACAATTAGGCCACTAACCATTGTAGTAGAGCATATTTTATTTTGCACTCAGAGAGCATAATTTTTTGTCTTGCACGATGTTAAATTGATAAAAATTTATTTTGGTTTAGTAAAAAATGAGTTATTTTGGGCTTAAGCTACTAGGTTTGGTTTAGTGGTGAGAAGTTTAGGTAATATGTTAGATGTCTCGGGTTCGACTCTCAGCTCCTTTGTAAACAAACAAAAAATGGGAGTGGTTATGGTGCATAAGTCTCACTTTATGCACCATGCATAAATAAGGGGAAATTGCTTAGCGCACCCCCGAAATTTCTTGCACACCCCCAAATTTCTAGCGCACCCCCCAAATCTTGCCAAAACCATTTTGATGTGGGAATGGTTTCAGAGATTTGCACTCCAAGACCATTAAGTGCATAAAATGATTGTGGCTAGAAATCTGGGGGGAGGAAAAAAAACTGTTAGGTGCATAATTATAGGGTTGTACTACAAAACCATTTTATGCACCTAATAGTTTTAGAGTACAACCCTCTGAAACTATTCCAACAGTAAAATGGTTTTGGAAAGAAATTTGGGGGGTGCGCACTCCAAAACCATTAAGTGCATAAAATAATTTTGGCTAGAAATCTGGAGGGGGAGGAAAAAAAACTGTTAAGTGCATAATTATATGATTGTACTCCGAAACCATTTTATGCAGCTAATGATTTTGGATTACAACCCTCTGAAATCGTTACAACAGCAAAATGGTTTTGGCTAGAAATCTGGGGAGGGAAAAAAACCGGGGGGCGCGCAAGACATCTGGAGGTGTGCGAGAAATTTGGGGTGCGCTAAGCAATTTGGGGGGTGCGCGAGAAAATTGGGGTGTGCTAAGAAATTTGGGGGATGCGCTAAACAATATGGTGGTGCCCGAGAAATATGGGGGGATGTGCTAAGCAATCTAGGGGGCGCTAGAAATTTGGAGAGTGCGGTATGCAATCTGATGTATTTATGCATTGTACATAAAGAAAGACTTATGCGTAATAGTTTTGTCAAAAAAATACCTTCACAATACAAGCGATTAATGGGGAAAATATTGTTTAGATATTTTGTGACATACTCCCTCTAGTCTTATATATAAGAAAAATTTTACTTTTTAGATTCATTGTAGATTAGATGTATTTAGACAATAATATAGCCCAACTACATTCGGTCTACAATGAATCTAAAAAGTAAAAATTTTCTTATATATATATGACCAGAGGGAGTACATGATTAGTTTAAACCGATGAAATTGACTTGCGCAAGATTAGTTTATGCTTTGTTTGAGGCAACACAAGTGTGGGATCTATAAAATGTTTTGAGGATACTTACAAGGGATTGGTTTTTTTTATTTTTTATTTTAAAGTAACCTCGTTAAAGGTGAATAAATGGATGTCTCGACTTGGCGTCCCGATTTTTATATACACACATATATATATAATGTATCGTCCTCTATTAATTGAGCTAATAAGCTCATGGGAACAAGGATTGGTTTTTTAATTTGTGGTACTTTAGTCCTTGAAATTCAATACACTTTGATTCTTTATTTTTTTTTATTTGTAATATTTTAGTCTCTTTTTTTGTAACATTTTGATCTATTATCTTATTTATTAATAAAAAATGAAGGACCTGTATGTTACAAATAAATAAAAAAAAGACCAAAGTATTATAAAAAAAAAAATAAAAGAACAAAGTGTTACAAAAAATATAAAGGACCAAAGTGTTACAAAAAATAAGATAAAAGACTTACGGTGTAATTTTGCCTTAATTTGCAATTTAGATATTACTTTTTTTAAAAGAAATATTAAAGTATATGCTAATTAATTGGCATAACTTGTGTCTGTAGCAATTTTTATACATCGAATTTGGCCTTTCAAAGAAAAGATAACAAAGTAAATTAATTAATTAACTCAAGAGAAAAAAATATGGACTAAAATGTTATAACTTCATTTAAAGAAATGTCCTAATTATGATCTTGAGAGAAATTTCACTCAATCAAGTCTGCTTAAAATAACTTTGAAGAAACAGAAATAAGTCTTACATGTTTGAATTTCAAATAAATCACAAATCACTTTTCAAGTTTCAACAACACACATGAAATTCAATACTTATTGAAAATCTTTCATCCACACCCACACATTTTAAAAAGAAATTGAGAATTATGAATCATGTCCAACACTAGGATTAAGAGAGGCATACTTAAGAAGCTCAGCATCATTCTCAAACCTAGCCATATCACTCTCTTCCATGTTGACATATGCTTCAATCCCATTCCCATCTCTTGTATCCACCATAAATATTAGATTCCTCAAAGAACTACCAAAAGTTGTCACCCATGTTGGTTTTCCCCACCCAAAATCTACTTCATATATTGGAAATCCACACCAACTACTAAAAGTAAACATAGTTTGATCATCCGTATAAAAATCGTTAACATGTTTCAAGCACCCGGAAATGAACGACAAATTGTCCTTTTCTTTTCCGGCAAATTGTTTCGGATAAACGTCACAAAACTCAGATAATCCTTGTTTTATTTCGCATACCAACTCTGGCAGCTCCATTTCCTTCTTATTTATCTGCATAGATGAGAACCAAATTATGTTCCCTACACACCTTTCTGACAATGGAGGAACCATTCTTCTGCGAAGGTCTACAACCGTGCTAAATGGGGCTATCTTGAAATTTAATCCCATTGTTGAAACCGCACGCTTATAAATCAATGCAGTTACAACTTGTACACGTGTGGGAGAATTCGTGGAATTAGTTACCATTGTCTTGAGAGACTTAATCATTGATGCTTGAAACACAAATCTTTTGTACACCATCTTGTTTCCCTTCACAAGCTTGAGTTCTGGAAAAATAGGTAAGTCCCTCTGGGAAAAAATCGAAGCCCCTTCACCAAGTAAAGGGACGGGTAATACTAATAACTCTTCTTCTTCTTGCTCTATCTTTTGGTTGATGATGGCCCAATCATTCATGAAGTTGAAAAGAGTGGTACCATCACCAACTTTGTGAGTCATGCAAATACTTATCGCGATCCCTCCACATGCAAAACAATTGATTTGAATGACTATTAAAGTTCCGCTCCAATCCATATCTTTCCATGGTAATTCCTCAGGGAACAAAGGATTCAACAATTGTTCTGTCGGATTTTGGAGAATCTCTGATATATCTTTTTGGACCTTTGTGACGAGAAATGACACACCTTGATCATTACATTCAATGCTAGTTTTATCTTTTAACTTGCCAGCAAAAGGGTAGTATTTAGATAGAACTTGAGATAAGGACTTACGAAGTTGTGATATTTTAGAATTTTGGTTACTACAATCGTTTGTGTTGTAAAAAAGAAGTGCTGGCACATATTTACGGTAAAAAATGTTATCTATAAAAGAGAGTGGATATATTCTAAGATGAGAAGGAGTTGGTGATGAAGGTTTGATGGTTTCTCTAGAAACTAGTACCATTTCCATACTTACACTTAATATTCTTACTTATGCTATCATGAATAATGCTTTGCCATTAATATAGTGCAAGTGTTTATATTTTTTTCATTAAAAAAGTGTTCATTTATATTTTATATTGTGTATCAATGTTGACTAGTACTATTATTAATTATTAATAATTTGTATGCACTAATATTTTTTATACGACCGGCCACTAAACGTATTTGGATTTTTGTTGATGGATTAATTTGGTAGACAGACTGGCACAATTTAAATTTGGTTTTTTTAATTAGGTTTTCTTAATTGGGTTTGTCTAACACGTGCAACATTGCACATGTTAAATTAGCTAAAAGTGGTAATTTATTATTGAAAAATAATAATTATTTATTAATAAGTTATATATTTAATATAAAATGCACAAATTCCAATACAAAATTACTATTTTAAACTTTTTAACATGTGCAAGTTTGCACATGATAGAAAAACCCTTCTTAATTATCAACCAAATTATACTTACAAATATATTCGGCTTTAATTATATATATTCATTAACAAAAAGACATACAACTTGTCAAAAAACTAATTAAGAGTCTTAAAAATATATTTAGTACTGTAACTATTTATTATATTTATATGTGACATGATCAAATATATTGATAACATGATATATTCTTAAAAGTGCATTTTTTCAAAGTTTTCATAAAAGTCTCATTTCTTAAGAGACTTTCAAGTGGTTCAAAATTCGTAATACAATTTCTCAAAATACAGCTCATTAAGTACTTGCAGCATATATTTACCAAATCAAAAGGCACAACGAGCCACTAATATGGACCAAATTTGGTCATGGATGTCGTTTTCCATTAATCTTCTTCTCACACCCTTATTTGACTATAACCACTTCTCAAGTCAATCTTAAAAAAATCACATGCACCAAATAACTCATTAAGTAGGTCATCTAACCTTGGGATTAGGTAATAATTACCCACACCAATACAAAATACCGCTTGTAATCCACTATTTTTTCACACATAAATTATATATTCGTAGAAATCTTTTCTATTTCTTAAAAGAAATGGCAAATACAAGTACTAAAGTTTAAATGTATAAATATTCAACTAATATCAATTATTTTCAAAAGACGTGCATTTATATTATTGATTTACATCAAAACTATAGTAATTGCATTTGTCATTTCTTTAAAGAAATGGAGAGGATTCCAACTCATTTTGCACCGCCTATTGTTCTCAAAATTGCTTCAGTGGTAAGCCTTTCTCTTCTCACCGCCATGCCCACTTGTCTCTTCAATTTGCTATTTCCAACTTGACTTTGCCGCCTCAGTTACTATAGAAGACAAATTTATTTTCTTAATTGTGAAGGATGCACTTTTAATCACATATGCCTTTTCAATTTCCTTCCCCTTTGGTCAATGTCAAGAACAAGAGTGTAGAAGCTCTTCTTTCTTTAAGTGGGCCTCTATTCACCTGGGCTTGCTATCATAAGACAAAATTATGGTAAGTAGTATAATAATAATAATAATAATAATAATAATAATAATAATAACAAAAATAGTAGTATAATATATATATATCATGTTTATCTTTAAGTGATTCAAAAATTAGATTTGCATCATTTTTATTTTTTCTTCTCTTTTCTATAATATAGAGCAAATCAAGTGAGTTATTTATATAATAATAAAATTACTCTAAATTAACAAAAAAATATCTACATAAAAACACTAAATTAGAGTTTATCATTTGCTCATAAGTTAAACACTGTATGTATGAAAATTGAAGTGAAGTTCTCTTAAGCAATCTCTGTGAGTTTGATACTCTATCTTATTACTTGCTGTAAATTGACTGTGCATGCTTGCACACATTCAAACAAGCGAACAATCATAAAAAAAATATTTAGTGATTACTTATTATATTTATATGTGACATGATAAAATATGATAATGATATTGAGTGGAAAATTAATGATGTTTTTACTTTCTCAACTCCTGATCTCTCCATTCTCTACACTGAGCTACCCCCTCAGGTTATCCTGGAGTTAAATAGCATGCATTGCCACTTTAATCCTAATATCGACGATGTGTTTATTTGGTTTACCAACTTCAATGGTTACTATAATACAAAGAGCGGTTATTCTTGGCTCTTGAGTAATAGAGGCGCTGATATCACAACTACTTCTTGGACTTGGATTTGGAAGCTTCATCTCCTTAAAAAAATTAAATTCTTGGTGTGGCTAGTTTGTCATAATTCGATTCCAACCTTATCTCTTCTACATCATCGAAACATGGCTACCTCTAGTCTTTGTACTTGTTGCTCCATTGAGGAAGAAACTATCCTCCATTGCTTCAGAGACTATTTGCACTCTAAAAACCTTTGGTTGGCTCTTGGTTTTTCTTCTCAAGATTTCTTTATGGAAATTAATCCTATTAGTTGGATAAAACATAATTTAAGCAACACAAGGGACAACATGTTTGCTGCTGGCCTTTGGTGGTCTTGGCGGAATAGAAATTCATCTTGCCTATCCAATATAAATCTTTCAATTCATCACCTTAAAATGGAGGCCCAAAACTTATCTACTACCTTCAACATTTGCTTTCCTCCTCCCAATTCTAGCACCCGGGATGACAGGTGGGTCAAATGGAATCCTTCTAACCGGGATTGTGTTATCATTAATTAATGTTGATGGAAGTTGTTTGAGTTCTCCTATTAGAGCTGAGTTTGGTGGTCTTCTTCGATCTTCAGCAGGAAATTGGATTAGAGGTTACTCTGTTTATATTTCACACTCTTCGGAAACTCTTTATGCTGAATTAACTGCTTTGTTTCATGGACTCAGTCTAGCAAGATCTATGAACTTTACTGATGTGATTTGCTATTCAGATTCACTTCTCTGTGTTAAGATCCTTCATGAGCCACCTCATAAGTTCCATAAGTATGCAGCGTTGATTCAAGACATAAATGATTTAATCCACTAAGATTGGTTGTTCCATCTTTCTCATACCCTTCGGGAAGGCAACAATTGTGCTGATTATTTGGCTAAATTAGGCGCTTCTTCCAATGATGAGCTTCTCATCCACATTTACCCACCTTCGAAAATTAAGGATCTTCTCTTTGCAGACTCTTGCGGAACCTGGTTCCGTAGGATTTAGTATTTTCTTTCATTTTCTTTTTCTTTTGTTTTAGCTTTGTAACAAAAAATAAAATAAAATATGATAACATGATATGGTTTTGATATCGTGTTTAGCAGCACAATAAATTTTATTGAAAGGCCTATATAATTTAATTTTGAGGTGCGGGTTTAATGGTAAGAATTTAACTTTGTAATTGTAAGATGCTAAGTCAAATCTCCATAAATACAATGTAAAATAGTCAGTCGTAAATGTCACTTTGATTAATAAAATTTTCAGCTTCTCCAATTTTAAATTATTTTTTTTAAATAACACATGACCAGCTTATTTAAAAAAGAGATGAGCTATTTATCGCGACAAGTAAACTCTCGAATTTGTCGCAAAAAAGGAACGGACTGTTGATGTGTTGACTAGTTTGACATTACACTACTCATTGCCATTATGCTTTTGTGATGTTTTGTAATGTTAAATTTTTGCCGTACACATCATTTCTCTAAAAATTAAAATTATTTTTTTATCTCTTAACTAAATTGTTGGTCTCGTTTTACTTCTTTAATTAATTTTTCTTTCGTAGTGATATTTTAACATGTCAAACTATTATTATAAATAAAATGCTACAAGCACCTTTCAATAAAATAAAACCTATAGAGAGAATATTCTTTCTCAAATATTATTTTTTTACAAAAAGTGCAAAAAAAAATTCAAAGTTTTCATAAAAGTCTCATTTCTTAAGAGACCTTCAAAATAATTTTCGAATAATTAACATGATCTTCAAAGATCTTACTGTAAATGAGAATTTCATCAAAGTAATAAACTACGACAAATTTTCCTATACAATTTCTCAAAATACAGCTCACTAATTAAGCACATAAAAGGCATAATGAGCCATTAATATGGACCAACTTTGGTCTTCGATGTCGTTTTCCATTAATCTTCTTCGCACACGCCCTTATTTGACTATAACCACGTCTCAAATCAACCAATAACTCATCAAGTACGTCATCTAACCTTAGGTTACAGATACCAATTAATTTTTAATATGGTGATATTATTTATGCTCTATAATTTGTGAACATCTAAGAAGTTCATATACTTGATACGTACGAAACAGATACAATACAACATGAATATGCGAAAAATTTTAAATTTAAAATACGATACGATAAAGATATTTAATAAAAAAAATTCAAAATTAAATAGTAAGAGTTTTGATTACCTTAAATATGTGGTCAGTGGTTCGATTCCTGACTTATGCATATAGAGGAAATTCGGTTGGGATGAGAATCCACCTTTGTACCCCACATGTTCTCCGACAAAGATTAGTTATCGCTAACGGCGTTAAAAACTTTGGACCAATATAAGTATTGTAACATGTTTCAAGTGATGAAGTACATATCTTAAGGACTATACAAAAATTCATCAATAGTACTATTATCCTAAAAAAAACATTAGTATTATGTTAAAAGGATATCATTAGTACTATACAAAAAGAACATTATAGTCTAATATTCAATACTTATGAGTTAACACTACTTGTTTCAGTTTCTTCTCCTCCATTCAAATCATCACGAAACAACATATCGTGAACATATGTATATGATGTTTTTATTTATTAAAAAATAAAAAATTTAATTATTGGATAGTTCTGTAATATGTATCGGGAAGTATGACACACATGTATGATATATTTTATTAAAAAAATAAAATTTAATCATTAATACTTCTACAATACATATCGAATACATATCAATATCGGACTATGAAGCACATACATCTCTATGATTAGGCGTGTCGCGGTGTCCGACACGTGTCAGATAGCTCAAATCGGTGTGCGAAAAAATTCAAATTTTTCTTTACTTTGACACTCCTTTAATCGGTGTTCGACACTTGTAAGACACTCGTACACAAGTTTACTTTGGTCTTCTATTAAATACAGAGTTGACATGGTTTACTTTGGTCTTCTATTTTTGTTTTTGTAAATCTGGATTATAGTACCTTTTATAATCCCCGTTTTGTTAGTAGCATGTAAATGATTTTCATAAAATACATGGCATCCAAAGATTTCTCATTCATCTCTTCAATCATTCATTGGAAAAGATTCAAGATTGAGTAAAAATCTCCATCGGCAGAGACATAAGAAAAATGGATTTGATTCTTATACTGAATACTGATATTACCACGTTAAAATTAAATCATATCACATTGTTATATATATTATTATAATTTTACAATGTTAAAGATAATTTATATATTAATAGGTATTTTATTATGATATATATGAACTTACTTTTGTAAGCTTGTTGAACAATATATCTTAATTAGACACTCATTAGCATTGGACTATTTTAATAAGCACAATTTCAATCGCAAATTTCATACAAATATTACTTAATTAGTTAAGTAGTACTGTTTTTAACAAGGTGGCATTATCTCATCTCTTTGAGTTAGAATCCATTAGCTATATCATGTCCAACAATACTAGGATTCACAGAGGCATATTGAAGGAGCTCCACATTATGTTCAAACATCATCATATCATTCTCTTTCATATTCACAATTGCTTCAATTCCATCTCCATCTCGCGTATCCATCAAAACTATCGCATTTTTCACCGGGCATGCACTAGTTGTCACCCATATTGGTTTGCCCCAACCAAAATCAGCTTCGTACATTGGAAACCTACACCAACTAGCATAAAGAATCAAACTTTGATCATCATTATTACTCTCTGAAACTGAAGTAGTAACTTGTTTCAAACATTCAAAAATAAATGACACGTCTTTTTCTTTTCCTCCAAATTTCTTTGGATAAACCTCACGAAACTCACACAACCCTTGCCTAATTTTGAATACCAAGTCATGTAATTCCGGGTTCATAACAAATAAGAACCAAACTAAGTTTCCAACACACTTTTCAGACAATGGAGGAATCATTCTTTTGCGAAGATCTACAGCCATGCGAAGCGATGTCGTTTTGTAATTTAATCCCAATGTAGAAACCACACACTTGTAAATAAGTGACGTGACAACTTCTACACGTGTGGGATTTTTCACTTCACGGGAATCAAAATTTACCATGTTTTTAAGTAGCTTTATCTTAGAAGCTTCAAACACAAATCTTTTGCATACTATTGTTTTGTCTATCACAAACTCGCCTTCCGGAAAATTTGGCAAATTCCCTTGTGGAAATATGGTATCTCCTGCATAAAGTAAATTGTAGGGCAAAGATAATTTTGAATTTGAATCTCCTTCTCCACGGTTCAATTTGCCCCAATCGTTCATAAAATTGAAAGCGGTTGCAGCATCAATAATTTTGTGACAAGCACAAACACTTATTACGAATCCTCCGCATGCAAAACAATTGATCTGAATGACTAAAATACTTTCATTCCAATCCATTTTCTTCCATTGTAATTCATCAGGAAACAAAGGGTTAAGTACATTTTCGGTTGGGTTTTGGAGGATTGTCGATAATTTTGTTCCTATGATATTTGCGACTAGAAACGACACACCTTGATCGTTACATTCGATGGAAAGTTGATCTTTGAACCTGCCTGCAAAGGGGTAGTATATAGATAGAATTTGAGACAAGGAATCCTTAAGGTGTGAGATTTTGGATGTTTGGTCACAAACTTTGGTATCATTGTAAAAGAAAAGTAGGGGCACATAGTTACGGAAAGTAATGTGATCTATGAAAGAGATGGGAAATTTTTTGAGGTGAGGAGGGGTAGGTGATGAGGGTTTGATGAATTCTCTTGATATTATTTCAATTTCCATGCTTCAATAATCTATTTCTAATACTTTGTTGAGTATTCTGTACTTTTACATATATAGTAGTACAACTGAATTTTCCTTTACAATTTTTTTTTTGTTGATAATTTCCTTTACAATTTTTTAGCATCGATAATGATAATTGTAGACATATATACACTACAAATGGGAAAATAAAAAATTGCTTAATTTAAGGTCTGGAGTATTTCTTTATGTATATTCTCATTGATAAAATTAATTTATTGAAAAAACGAAGTTACTTGTTGGATTTAATAATTCATATAGAGTACCATGTAATCCACTTGTGTAAAAACGACAATATTGTCCGGCTAACAGTTACAGTGGAGCATAAAAAATATTTATAATGTTCAATTTATTTTATTTTACCTTTCCACACGTCAAACATTTTTCTTACAAGAACACATCAAACAATGTTATGGTACTATACCCATAAATTATTTACTGACATTATGATTTGCAATTATTTTTTTTTTGGTGTTATTTTTTAAAAAAGTTAAAAAAAATTAGTAATCAGTTATTAATGTTATTATTGTTTCTTTCGGACTTAAATCAGAGATCTTTTATATTATATTTTAACTTTTAACCTTTAACTCAAGTTAGTTAAGCTACCCATCCCAATCTTTTTTGTGTTGTTATAATTTTGATTTGTATTTTTGTAGTGTAGTTCTGAAAGCATCTTTATAATTTTGATCCAAGTTTATAATGAATACAAGTTGGTTAATTTTATTTTTGTTACAAGTTGGTTGGTTAGTGGTTACAATATTATTGAAACAATATATTATAGTTAACGTACAATTAAGATAGGCAACCAATCATCTACTTGAAGATCTTGAGTTAGAGTTTTAATAGGATAGGATCCAATGGATGAACCTTATGAGCTGGGTGGGGAATCAAATATGAGGATGGCAATCAATTATATATAAATCAATCCATTATAAAATATCATATCATTTTAATAGAATTAAAAAAATTTCAAATTTTTTAATGTTGACTCATTAAAATTATAAACAAAATTAGCATTAATTTAATAGTAAAGTTCATATTTCTGTTGACATGCACATTCATATTGTGTTTACATTACATTATAATAAATATTTTTTATTGAAAATGTGTAATAGTCTAATAGTGTTATATTTTTATAAATTGATATACGTATATTATTATATAATGATATATATAAAATCAATAAATATACTATGCAAGTATGGAGCGTGTGAGTAGGAAGATACCCATCATTCCCACTCAATTTTACGGCTAATTATTCGTACTCGTGTCCATACTTAAAATGCAGGATTTTATATACCTATTGTAGGTATTTTTTGCAAGTAACTATTAGGTATGAATCTAATTGTCATCCCTGATCAAATAATACTACACCATGACCGTATTTTTTTTTGTTTGGAATATTCAATTTTGAACATTTTGTGTATTTTAAATTTTCGATGACTTTGAAAGAATTAAAATTTTGCAAAAGGTACATGTTAAAATTTTAACAAAATGGTATCGATAAGATTTCATCAAACTCAACATCGTGTTCCTAACATACTTTTCATAGGGAGCGTTTGTTTCACGGTATAAAAAATTAATCCCAGGAATAAGTTTTCTAGGAATAACTATCCGGGGAATAAATTTCCTAAAAAAGTGTTTGGTTAGAATTGTTAGTTCCCAGGAATTTTTGAATTCTTAAAAATAATTAATATATTTTATTTTTAATATGTATTTTGAATAACAGATATCACAATTCAAAAAATACCCTTCCATGATTCTAAAAAAAAAATTCTCTGCAACTAAACTTGGTCTTATTTCATTCGTCATAATACTAAAATATAATAATAAGTTAACATTTTTAGTATGATTTATGAAGTTAACAAACAATTGGAAATTGGATCATGCAAAAATACTCATGGAAACAAAGAAGCAATTAAATGATAAATCCAAGAGGTAACAGTTATACTTTTTGTACAGGTGATCGAAATTATGTTTAGTTAGTGGGGGTACCCACTACTTTTACACTAACCGACTCAAATTACCTGGGAATAAAAGTTTCCCACCTCTATTAGGGGGGAATAGAAAGCAAGGCAACATAGGCAAAAATTATTTCCCGGGTATAATTGTTTCCCTGGAACAATTTTTATATCCATTGTACCAAACATGGGAATTATTATTTCCATCTTAAGATTCCTAGAAATACATTTATAATCTCCCAAACAAACGCCCCCATACTGTTTATGTTTAGCATATTCAAGAGTTGTGCCAAGTTATTTTTGCTAGATAATCAATTGATTTGATTTTCAAAGAACATGACTTTTTATGTAGTAGCTGTGATGTGAAATTGGCATAGGTTCATTTTTTTTTTTGGTGAATAGGTTCATTTTTTTTACACAGGGTTAAAGTTGAATTGCACAAGATAGTCTATTTTTTTTTATGAGACAACACATTTATGAAATGAATAAATTTGAATAAATTTTATTTTGGGTACATAGAGGAAATGACAAGTTATTGAAAATTCACACACACAAAGCGAATGGATCGAGGTTCGGACCATAGTCATGACGTTTGACCTATTAATTTCGACATTTCTGTCCGTTAAACTACGATTTGTAGACTAAATTTAATAATGAGTTTTGCTATATGTCTTTACCCTTTGCACGAGTTAACTAACTCAAATAGAAAATTTATATTGAAAAAAAAGTAATATTTTGATTTTTAAAAGTGAAAAGCATAGAGTTTAAAAACAAATATTTTTATATTGATTTTTTTAACAAGTCTCAGGGCACATGTTAGGATGCATGTTTTCTCATATACATAAGTTCTAGATCAGAGTTAGCTAGATGATTTTCGAGACCAAGAGAGAAAATCAGTCTAAATAGAAAATCCAAGTTCTCATAGAATAAATTTATTAAATGGAAGCACATATCAAAGTCTCATGAGCCATGTATCAACCTTGAAAGAAATTCGATACATACATCAAGCCTTTTTAATAGAACTTTTTTAATAAGGGTTTGTCTAACATATGCAACATTGCACATGTTAAAGTAGCCAAAAGTGATAATTTTTTATTGAAAAACAATAATTATTTATTAAAAAGTTATATATTTAATACAAAATACACAAGTTTCAATACAAGATTACTATTTTAAACTTCTTAACATGTGCAAGTGTGCATATGATAGAAAAACCCTTTTAAGAAATAGACAATCTTACATATTTGAAAATTACAAACAACTTTTAACACATTCGAAATTCAATACTTATTGAAAATCACTTGTCCACACCAACACATTATTTTTAGAATTTAATTTATATGCACCGTTAGTGTAAAATTATTTTACACATGCGTCCAATAATATATCGACACATCATGTATGATAATTAAAAATACATGATGTGTCACATTCATTAAATGATGTGGCAACACATCATCGAATGTATGTGCAAAAAAATTTTACACTGACGGTGCACAACAATTAAACTCTTATTTTTATATAGGTACATAAGAAGCAATTGAGAGAACTTGAGTAGAGAGTGCATAGTCATCACATGAAGTTCAACATTGATAAGATTTAAGAGATTCATATTGAAGAAGCTCAACATCATGCTCAAACTTAGCCATATCATTCACTTCCATATTTACAACCGCTTCGATCCCATCTCCATCTCTCGTATCCATCAGAAATATTACATTCCTCAACGAACAGCCGAAAGTCGTGACCCATGTTGGTTTTCCCCACCCAAAATCAGCTTCATACATTGGAAACTTACACCAACTACTAAAAGTAAACAAATTATCATTCTCAGAAGGAGGCTCCGTTACTTGTTTCAAGCACTCAGATATCATTGAAAAATGTTCCTTTTCTTTCCCACCAAACATTTTTGGATAAACGTCGCAACACTCGGATAACCCTTCTTTTATTTTACATACCAAATCCTTTAATTCCATTTCCTCCTTATCTGCAAACATATACGAGAACCATAATATGTTCCCTACACATTTTTCAGACAACGGAGGAACCATTCTTTTGCGAAGATCCACACTCATGGTAAACAATGCCGTCTTGAAATTTAATCCCATTATTGAAACCGCACATTTGTAAATCCATGCCGTTACAATTTGTACGCGTGTAGGAGCTGAATCCATGGAACTAGAATTCACCATTGCCTTGAGTAACTTAATCATTGAGGGTTGAAACACAAACCTTTTACACACCACATTGTTTTCTCTCTTAAGCAAAAGTTCTGGGAAAATAGGTAAATCCTTTTGTGGAAAAACAGAAGCTCCTCCATCAAAGGGTAATAATGCTAATAACCCCTTTTCATCTTCTTGTAATTTTTGGTTGATGATGGACCAATCATTCATGAAGTTGAAAAGGGTAGCAACATCACCAATTTTATGACTCATGCAAATACTTATTGCCATTCCTCCACATGAAAAATTATTGATTTGAATGGCTATTAACGTGTCACTCCAATCCATATCTTTCCATTGCAATTCGTCGGGGAATAACGAGTTCAACAATTTTTCTGACGGATTTTGGAGAATCTCTGATAGTTTGTTTTTTATCTTTGTAACTAAAAATGACACACCATGATCATTACATTCAATGGTAATTTTATCTTTCAATCTTCCAGCAAAAGGGTAGTATTTGGTTAGAAGTTGAGATAAAGATTTTCTAAGTTGTGAAATTTTGAAATTTTGGTCAATATCTTTGTTTTGGTTGTAAAAGTAAAGTAATGGTAAATACTTACGGAAAACAATGTTGTCTATAAATGAAAGTGGATATATTCTAAGGTGAGAAGGAGTTGGTGATGATGGTTTGATGGTTTCTCTAGAAAGTAATTCCATTTCCATGATAATTATATATATAGTTGCCTCTACAACTTATATATACACTTCAATTAATATCTTTACTTTGGATTTTCATGACTATATATAGCACAAGATGTGTTTATTTAAACATTAATATTTGGTTCATCAATTTATTACGCTCACCTATATTTTGGTCCAACAATTTATTGTGCTCATCTGTAAGCGGAAGCTTCTTTTTTATTCAACAATGATGATGATGATAGTCGGCTATGTGTCTCATTGATGCTAAGCTAGGGCTGGAAATGAGTCGAGTTGAGTCGAATTTATCATATATTTAATCTAAGACATAAGTTAGATTTTTTTTTTATATCATTTCATATTTATAAGAGTTCAACCACAAATTTTATCAACACTACAAGTTCAATAACGCTGGCTATAAACATAAGACATAAGTTCATTCACTATAAAACTTATAAGTTACTTGCTATATTTTTAGCAAACAGAGCCTATATATACAATAAGAGTGTTCATAAACTGCACTGAACTGAACCATATTAAGTGTTTGGTTCAATAACTGAAACCACTCTTTATAAAAACGGATTTATTTTTGTAAATAAGTTCAATTCAGTTCATAACCAGTTTGAAACCGGTGAATAAATTATGAACTTATTTTTATTAATTTATTTCAAGATTCTTACTAAAAAAAATATTCATTCAAAAGGAGAAATACACAGATGATTACAAATTTAAGATTGCTAAAAACTGAAAAATATGAATCTACAAACAATCTTGCAGCACATAGGTTAATAGCATACAACGGCATCATGAAAGTGCCTACAAATATGACAAAATAAAAGTAACCAGACGACGGCAAACACAACACCGCACTAAAACGAGACGACGAAGATTGTCAATTAATATAATTAGTTTCAATTATTATTTTTATTAATTATAAATTTAGCCATTTTGCTAAAAATTGTCAAAGATGGAAGAACTCATGCCCTTTGGTTTAGAATAACAACTATTTGCCACTAGACCAACTTGTTTCCTTTGTAATTGTTTTATATTTTCAATTAATTGAAAAAATAATTTTGATTAAAAACTTGTAGAAAATTTATTTTTGTTTAACAAGGGGTGTGAAGACAAGCTTCTAAAGTGAAGTTATTTTGGTGACGACAAATATGCGAAAAAAAAAGAAAAATATTGGTCATGATCAAGATTGAAGATAATGATCAAGTTATGAAGAATTATCATAGGTACAATATGCAATTCATTGTTATAAGTTTTAGGTGCTCACAAACTTTCATCTAAATAAGTTAAAAGTTATTATAACAATGATGCACTTTTCACAATCAAAAGTTTTTATAACTTAGAAAGGATTTCAAGTTTTAAGAAGGTAAATCGATTTACCTGATTATGTAAATCGATTTACCGTAACTACGCCGTTTCTATTATTTGTGAAATCAATAAGGTACGATTTACCTCATATATATGTAAATCGATTTACCTAGTGTAAATTGACAAATTTTTTAATGTTGAATGAAGGGACCGGAAATCGATTTACCCATGATGAAGGGCATGCACATGGGCAGCAAAAGAGGCAAATGGCCCATAGCCATAGGCCTTACAACAAGAAAATAAGGCTAATTAACAAGGAAAATTGTTTTTCTGACCCCCCCCCATTTCTTCTATACCCCCCAAACAGACGTTTTTGCCCTTGGGGGGTACCAAAATTTTTGGCAGGATGCCTCGGTTCGTAGAAACCGAGTGATGACTCCACGTTATTACTATAGTTTTACTTATTTCAAGACCTAATTACAAGATTTTTAGTAGGTTTTTATTATATTTTTGCACAATAATAAGTGAAAGTTACATCGAGTACAAGGCTGCTGAACGCACAAGAAACGCAGGAAATTTAGGTAGTTTACCTGGTGTTTGGCGCGGGGCGCCAGAGGTGCTGCGCGGGGCGCCAACGCCCAGAAGCCAACCATCCTTTTCTGTTATTTGGCACGCGGCGCGGGGATCCTGCGCGGCGCGGGGATCCTGCGCGGGGCGCGGGCCCGTAACCTAAGCCTATATATTTGAACTTCTGAAGCAGAATTAAAAAACAGAATTTTACGGCGAGAAACAGAAGACTTTTGGAAGAAACTCAGAGCTCTTTGTAATGCTTTCTTTCACTTTTATTCTTGTTAATTTGTTTTTAGCTATGTCCGGCTAACTCCTTATGATTGGCCTTAGGGGATTCTAGTCCCGAATTGTCTCGAACCATGTGATTTCTTTTATGTTTATTAATTAATTACGAAGTTAGTTTCATCAATTTTTCCTTGTGCTTAATGCTTTACATATGTGACGACTTATGTGATGATGCTTATGATTTGTTTTACTATGAGAATATGAATATATTATTGATCTAGGAATTATTGTAAAATTGGTTTTCACTTAAGAGAGTTTGGTTTACTAATTGAGATCAAAGATTAAAGCGCGAATCCCTCACTTGATCATAAATCACCTTAGAGATTTGGGATTCATGATCAAGGGAGAGGACTATGTTACCAAGACATTGGGCATAGTTAATTAATTTAATCGATCGTGAAACTAAATTTGTAGTTCGTTAATAAACATGGAATCACCGAGATGAATTAGGATTAGATGAACCAAAAGGTCCAATCGCTTGTTTCTCTCTCTAAAAACCCTAATTCAATTCAAATATTTTATTTGAATCTTTTCTAAATATTTTGTCTAAATCTTTTATTTAGGCAACAAATCCAAACAAACAAACCCCCCTTTTTATTGCTTTTAGTTGCTAGATATAATTCAATTGTTTTGTCAAGTTTAAAACAATCCCTGTGGAGACGATCTTACTTACTTTTATTACTTAACGACGACTTTAGTACACTTGCTAAATTGTCATCAAGTTTTTGGCGCCGATGCCGGGGATTGTTGATTTAATTGACAATCCGATTGAACCATATTTAGTTTGTTTTTTTTATATATATATCGAAAAAAAAAATATAGATATCTAAAAAAAAATATAGATATCTACAAATTCTAAATTCTATTTTTTTATTATTTTATTCTCTTGTAGTGCAGTTGCTTCTAAAGGTATTTCTGATTGTTTATGCAAGGTAGGAAGAAGGTAGTCCGAGAACTAATCTTTGATCCGGAAATCGAGAAAACAGCTAAAGCAAATAGGAGAGCAGTTCGGTTGGCACACCAGACTTCCCTGTTAACAAGTGGTACGAACGAGATACTTGAAGAGGAAGTTCCTAGTTCTAACACTTCGAACGACGAATCCGAAAGCATGGCTGTAGTTGATCCACCACCGCGAAGGACATTGGGTGACTACGGCCAAGCAACTGGTGGCCATAATCCTAATCGGGGTTTTCAACCAGTGAATCCCGTCTCTTTCGACATAAAGAATACGGTGCTCAGTGCTCTTAAGGAGAACCAGTTTGCTGGGAGTGAATCGGAATGCCCGAACATCCATCTAGCCCGATTCTATGAAGCATGTGGCTACACTGACCCACCTGGTGTAACCGAGTCAAACAAGAAGTTGCGGCTGTTTCCACTATCCTTGACTGGCAGGGCAAAAGATTGGATCGATACATTGCCACCCAACACTATTACTTCTTGGGATGAGCTCGAGTTGAAATTTCGTGAGCGATATTTCCCAATCCGTAAATTCTTAAAGAGGAGGAATGATATCACCAACTTCGAGAAAGGGGACTCAGAATCATTAATTCTTGGGAGAGGTTCAAGCTTTGTTTGAAGAAGTGCCCAACACATGGGTTAGACAATCATGCCCAGATGCAACACTTTACTCAAGGATTGAGGGCTCAGACTAGAATGTTGTTGGATGCATCAGCTGGTGGTTCGTTGAAAAATAAGGATGAAAGCGAAGCAAGGGAATTAGTGGAGGCTATGGCTCAGAATGAATACAGGTTTCAGAATGATAAGGGAGCAAAGAAAAAGGCTGGCATGCTGGAGCTTGATACTCAAACCGCTCTACTAGCGCAATCTCAATTGATGAACACTCAGATGGCAGCCATGTTGAAACACTTCACTACTACCCCCGCTCCTCAGATGCAAGCTAATGCGGTCCAAGATGTGAGGTGTGCTTTTTGTGGTAAGGGACATGCTAATGGTGAGTGTTTTCCTGCAGGTTCCGAGCAAGCAATGTACCTATCTAACTTTAAGAAGAGCAGCACCACCAATAATCCATACTCGAACACTTACAATCCGGGTTGGAGAGAGCATCCAAACTTTGGATGGGGAGGAAATCAAAATCAATCCCAACAACAAGCACCGTCTCAGAACTCTCAACCAAGGCAACAGTCTCCACTAGAAGATGCACTTACACAATTTATCAAGGTCACACAAGGGAACTTTGAAGAAATAAAAATTAGCCAAAATCAGATGAAAGCCAATCAAGATGTTGCTAACAAGAATCATGAAGCCTCCATCAAGACCTTGGAAACCCAAATTGGCCAATTGTCGAGACAGTTAGCAGCTACTCAAAATAAGGGCTTTGAAGGGTCTACGAAAGACAATCCGAGGAACGAAAGTTGCATGGCTATCAACCTGAGAAGTAGAGAAGTTCCTTCACCGGAAGTTGTGATAAAAAAGAAGAGTGAGTTGAAGGACGAAGGAGTGAACAAGAGTGAGGGAGAAGTTGAAAAAGAGTGGGAGATAGTGGCTAAATCCGACAAGGAGAGAGACGAAGAAGTTGAAAAGCAGAGTGAGAGGTTAGTTGAAAAGAAGAAAGGTAAAAGTGTGGCAGTCCAAGAAGATAGAAAGGAGAAAGAAAAGTCAATCCATGCTAAGTTACCATTTCCACGCAAAAAGAAGGCTAAGGAAGATGATCCTACACAGTTTAAAAAGTTCATGAAGATGCTTTACAGCCTCCAAATGAACATTCCTTTTGCGGAAGCGCTAGAACAGATGCCCGTTTATGCCAAATTCATGAAAGAACTTTTGTCAAAGAAACGGAAGCCTCTGGATGATGACACAGTGAATATGACCGAGGAGTGTAGTGCAATAATTCAGAAGAAGCTTCCACAAAAGAAGAAGGATCTAGGAAGTTTCACCATTCCATGCTCTATCGGAAACTTGCATGTTAGAAGAGCTTTATGTGACTTGGGTGCAAGCATCAATTTGATGCCCTTGTCCATGATGAAGCGTATTCCAGGTGCTGTAGCCAAGCCAACAAAGATGCAATTGTCTCTTGCAGATCGATCTATCACACATCCATATGGAATTCTGCAAAATGTCTTGGTAAGATGTGCTGAGTTTGTGTTCCCGGCTGATTTTGTGATTCTAGATATGGAAGAAGACGCTGAAGTTTCTCTCTTATTGGGACGACCATTCTTAGCTACCGGAAGGACTCTGATTGACGTTGAGAAAGGAGAGCTCATGTTCCGTTTAGACGATGAACAAATATGCTTTCAGGTGTTTGAAGCCACAACATTTGGGGGACCAGTACCCGAATGCTTCAAGGTGGATGTGCTAGAGGAGGGTGTAAACGATGCACAAGAAGAAGAATGGGAGCGTGAAATCGAAATATTCCTTCAAGGCATAGATGATGATCCCAAAGAAGGAAAACCACTAGATCTAGAGGGAACATTGCTTGCGGAAGAATTGAAGAAGGATGATGATGCGTTGGTTTGGAACGCAGACGGGGTGAATTCCGTCTTTTGCTTGCACAATAAACCTACGGAGGAAGCATTCAAGTTGGGTATGGATGCTTACTTGGAAGGAGCAAATCTGAAATATCCGCCCTAATGAGGGTGTCGGACGTCAAGCCTCGGGACGTTAAACAAGCGCGTGACCTCTAGGTCACGGACCGTCAAGCTATTGACGTTAAACGAGCGCTGATTGGGAGGCAACCCAAGGTTAGTCTCACTTCCTTTTTACTTGAATTTAATTTTGTCTTTGATAAATGTCTTGGCTATTTGAAAACTTGTGCACTATCCGAATGATTTTGTTTGAATGTATTATAAGTCAGTTTTGTTAGCACCATGATACATGAATTTGTGACTCCCTTAATTGGTTGCTTTTCATATTTGATTGTAATTAAAAAAACTGAGGAAATTTCTCAAACATTGACCACTCGATAATCTGGCCAAACCGCGAGAATTTGAGCCCAAACACATAAAATTTTCTTGTCATGAGAGATTCCACAACTTAGCTAATTCTCTAGAACTTGCTTTTGTTCTTTTAATTGATTGATTGCTATGAGTTACACACCGAGGCATGTTGTTTGTACCTTGAGCCTTTTTGAAGCTACCTTTACTTATATTATATCCTTCGTTAAACCCCAATTGAGCCGAAAGAAAAATGTTCTTTATTTGATAACCCAAGTTTGAAATTATGAAAAGAAAACAAAAAAAGATGATTTTCTTGGAGTTAGATCACGGTACTTATGATTCGAGCACAATGCTCATCATTAAGTTTGGGGTTGCTTCTGGAATAAGCAACAAATTAAGTTTGGGGTGGGGTACTAGAGAACTACAGAGAACTACAAAAAGAAAAAAAATGAACATAGAAAATAAAAATGGTGTACACAAAAAGAAAACACCAAATGATATGAAAAAGAAAAATAAAGTTTGATAAGTAAGTTCTCTAGTATGACAACGCTTGAAATTAAAGGGGGAAATGTTTGAAATAATCCAATCTTGTGAAATAGGTGATCTTTGAAACTCCGAGTTTTTCTGCTTACCTTCCAAAAACATCTACCCTAAAACCTAAGCCCCGTTATAACCCTCAAGTCCTCTAAAGGTGTGAATTCTTATACATGTTGATTGATTTCTAGAATGTTTGCAAGCCTATGGTAGAATGGCTATGTTTGTGTTGATTGAGTGAAATATATACCATCTTTAAACAGGAGAGAATGTGAGGGAGTGAAGTGATTGAAGTTTGGTCAATATTTGTGAAAAGTTCTTGATTTTTCGTTATAAATCCATATGCGAGTAAATTCTTGATAAGGATGATCATTGAAATGATAATTGTGGGTATCTAACTTGATTGACTTTGATGCTTTGAATAAGATTGTTGATGATAGTGCCAGGTTTTCCGATGGATGAAGATATTTCTTGAGGACAAGGAAAAGTTCAAGTTTGGGGTTGTGATGACTCCACGTTATTACTATAGTTTTACTTATTTCAAGACCTAATTACAAGGTTTTTAGTAGGTTTTTATTATATTTTTGCACAATAATAAGTGAAAGTTACATCGAGTACAAGGCTGCTGAACGCACAAGAAACGCAGGAAATTTAGGTAGTTTACCTGGTGTTTGGCGCGGGGCGCCAGAGGTGCTGCGCGGGGCGCCAACGCCCAGAAGCCAACCATCCTTTTCTGTTATTTGGCACGCGGCGCGGGGATCCTGCGCGGGGCGCGGGCCCGTAACCTAAGCCTATATATTTGAACTTCTGAAGCAGAATTAAAGAACAGAATTTTACGGCGAGAAACATAAGACTTTTGGAAGAAACTCAGAGCTCTTTGTAATGCTTTCTTTCACTTTTATTCTTGTTAATTTGTTTTTAGCTATGTCCGGCTAACTCCTTATGATTGGCCTTAGGGGATTCTAGTCCCGAATTGTCTCGAACCATGTGATTTCTTTTATGTTTATTAATTAATTACGAAGTTAGTTTCATCAATTTTTCCTTGTGCTTAATGATTTACATATGTGACGACTTATGTGATGATGCTTATGATTTGTTTTACTATGAGAATAGGAATAGATTATTGATCTAGGAATTATTGTAAAATTGGTTTTCACTTAAGAGATTTTGGTTTACTAATTGAGATCAAAGATTAAAGCGCGAATCCCTCACTTGATCATAAATCACCTTAGAGATTTGGGATTCATGATCAAGGGAGAGGACTATGTTACCAAGACATTGGGCATAGTTAATTAATTTAATCGATCGTGAAACTAAATTTGTAGTTCGTTAATAAACATGGAATCACCGAGATGAATTAGGATTAGATGAACCAAAAGGTCCAATCGCTTGTTTCTCTCTCTAAAAACCCTAATTCAATTCAAATATTTTATTTGAATCTTTTCTAAATATTTTGTCTAAATCTTTTATTTAGGCAACAAATCCAAACAAACAAACCCCCCTTTTTATTGCTTTTAGTTGCTAGATATAATTCAATTGTTTTGTCAAGTTTAAAACAATCCCTGTGGAGACGATCTTACTTACTTTTATTACTTAACGACGACTTTAGTACACTTGCTAAATTGTCATCACCGAGCAGCTCTCTCGGTTTTTAAAAACCGTGCTACTCCTATATATAGAACAACCAGCAGCCACTTCTTATTTTCTACAAAACTTTTCAAATTCCCCTCCCCAAATCAAATCCTAATTGGTGCTCATTCAAGGCTTGGATTCAACATCAAAGGTTGCTCTACAACATCAAACACTCATTAAAGCGTGAAATTAAGGTAATCACCGATTTAAATTTTGTTTAAATGTGGCTGTCATAGGTCTAGTTTCGTAGGGTATGTGTCAGGAAACGCTCGGTTTCTATTAACCGAGCCAGCTCGGTTTCTACAAACCGGGCTAGGCCTGCGTTTTGGAGAAAAAGAGCCAGCTTCTGACTTGTTGGTTTTTTTATATAATTAGTTACTAATGACTTATAAATTGTAGTACAAATTGCTTATTAGTATTGTAGGTGTGTACTAGTATTCTATTAGGATTGTAACAATTAAAGGTTGCTAATTAAATTATTTGCATTTGCTTGGTTTGTAGTCATGGAAGATCACCCGCCACAACCACTTGACATTGTTCCGGTTCCAGTTCAACCGCCACCAATATCAATTGACACCGGACATCATTTTGCGACTGCGGCTAAAGAGAATTCGAAAGATGATTTGATCACATGGGCTAAAAAGGTTGCACAGAAATTGAAGTTTACCATTATAGTTAGGAGATCGGACAACGGCGGGGATAAGAGTAGGAAGCCGTTTTTTGTGTTGGAGTGCGAACGAAGCGGCAAGTACGTGCCACCTAAAAAGAAGTTGAAAGTCGATTCTACGGGAACTAGGAAGTGCGGATGTCCATTCCGACTTCGTGGTTATTATGCAAACGAAACAAAGTTATGGCATATGACAGTGGTGAATGGCATACACAACCACGAGTTGGACACGGAGCTTGAGGGGCATCTTGTGGCGGGTCGGTTGAAGCCGGAAGAGACGCTATTGGTGAATGAAATGACCAAGAATTTGGTTCAACCAAGAAATATCCTCTCGACATTGAAAGAAAGAGATCCCGAGAACACGATGTCATCAAAGCAATGTTACAACGCCCGGTATAGGTATAAAGCTAAATTGAGGGCGTCCATGAGTGAAATGCAACACATGTTCAAACATCTGAGCGACAACAAATATTTTTTCAAGTATCGGTCGCATGTTGATGAAGGAGGTGAATATCTTCAAGATCCTTGAGCTTGTTCAACTCTTTTCCCACTGTATTGGTGATGGACTCGACGTACAAAACCAACAAGTACAACATGCCTTTATTTGAGATAGTCGGGTTCACTTCAACCGAGAGGACGTATAATGTTGGTTTTGCTTGGCTTACAAACGAGAAAGAAGATAATTTCATTTGGGCTCTACAACAATTGCGGTCACTTGTAAGGAATGAAGGTAGTTTGCCTAAGGTGATTTTGACCGACAGAGATACCGCATTGATGAATGTTGTTGGTCAAGTATTTCCTACATCGGCTGCCATGGTTTGTCGGGTTCATGTTCAGAAAAATGTGGGGTCCAAGATAAAGGAGCTACTGAAAGTAAGAGAAGGAGAAGAGGTCGAGAAGGAAATTGTGTGGGCGAATTTGGAAAAAGCCTTCATGCATTTGTTATACTCGGATACAGTCGACGTGTATGGTGATCGCTTAATGGAGTTTAGGGAGCTATGTAAGAAGTGGCCAATATTGTTGCGCTATATTGAAGAAACCGTTTTGGACACGGACAAAGAGAAGGTTGTATGTGCTTGGGTAGACAAGCATATGCACATGGGCAACTATACCACAAATAGAGTTGAAAGTGCCCATGGTGTCTTGAAAAAATCCTTGGAGGACAGTTCTGGTGATTTGGTGAAGGGATGGGAAGCGATACATCACATGTTGGGACTTCAATTCACCGAAGTTCAAACTCAATTTGGTCAAAGTATGTCTGTAGAGGAACACAGATACCGAGATGTTAGATTGTACTCTTTGTTACCTTTCAAAGTCTCTAGAGCGGCATTGGATTACATCTACCAAGAGGCAAAAAGGGTCGACAATGTTGGTATGGATAGCAAAAAGTGTGGATGCTTGATGAGAGTTAATTATGGGTTGCCATGTGCATGTTTGATTGCTAAGAAGTTAAGGCACAACCAACCTATTAGACTCGATGAAGTATACATTCACTGGAAGAGGATGTGTTTCAATGTTGAAGAAGGCGGTGGAGACGTCCAGGAAGATTATTCGTGCACGGCAGAGTGGGAAGCAATTAAGGTTCGCATATCATAATTGTACATATTTGTTTGCGTAGTAACGATAAAATTATTTGTTTGCTTAATGACATATTGATATGAATATTTGTAGGAAAGGTTGAAAACATCGGATGAAGGTATGAAAAATGAAATCCGAAATCAACTCCGTCTAATTGCATATCCTGAATTTACCTCTCTCAAGCCTCCGGTTCAAGATGCCGAATCAAAAGGGGCTAAAAAGAAAAAGGCGGCGGTTCGTGGCAAAAAAAATACCACAACTAGAGATAAGTCCCGGTGGGAGCATGTTAATGCATACTTTGCGGAGACACAATCATCTCAATCTAATCCATCAAAGTCATCTGACTCGAATGCGTCATTATCACAAGCTTCATCGTCTACTATGTCCAAAGCTCCGGTAATTGGTAACTTCACTCCGACTCTATCTCAAATTGTTGAGCTTGACCACATGCCGAAGTGCATGCATCCTTTTATTGAAGATATAGTTGATGTGGAAGGTGACGGTTATTGTGGATACTGCGCGATTGCATTGGCTACAAAAAAGAATGAAGTGGATTTTGAGTTGGTACGACTTAGCATGCAAAGGGAGATGACTTTGCATAGGAGTATGTATGTTAGCATGTTTGATGGTGAGAACCGTTGGAAATATATTTATGAGGCACTATTCCGAGCTCCGAGACAAAGAACCTCTCTTAGGAAGACAGTTGCACCACAAGATAAATGGTTCACATTCCCGGATATGGGACATATCGTAGCTACTATCTTTGAGAGAGTAGTGGTGCAGCTCTCAAAACATGGAGTGGGAGCATGTGAAACATTTTTTTCCATTGCGTGGCTATCCACCACCAAACCCGTCTTCAAAGGTTATTTGCCTTGGCGCATTACCTAATCACTTCGTTTTAGTGAAGTTAAAAGAAGGTTGTCCGATACCTAAAACAAATGCTCAGTGGAAGCGACATGCTGCTGAACACACTAAGGATTGGCAAACTTATTTTGTGGATAGGCAGAAAGAGTTTGAGGAACTCATGAGCATCGAGAGAGGAGACGTTTCAACTGTTGGTGTTGGTAGTGAAGACAATCCAATGACAATTGATTGAACTTTGATGTAATCACATAGGGTAGCATATAATGAACTTTGATGAACTCATGTGATGTATTTTGATATGTAATGAAATTTGATGAACTTTGATGTATTTTGAAGTAATTAACATAGTACTTTGATCTAATGAAAATAGTATTTTGATTTAGTAAAACTGTTTGGTTTGAAATAATGATGTTATAATGTGTAAAAAACAGGTTCGGACCTCATTTGTATTGAGGTGGTAATGGAAAACAGAAGCAGGCTCTTCTGGTGTTTTTCCTGGTGTGGTTCGGTTTTTAAAAACCGAGCATGCCTATAATTTCGCGGTTTTTAAAAACCGAGCTTCCCCTCGGTTTTTATGAACCGAGCTAGGCCTCCTGTACGCAGGTAAATTGTATGGGGGGTACAAAAGATATCAAGGGGGTAAAGAAAGATGCACCGTTAATATATAACTAAATCCATTTTTTTTAATAAAAATATTGAAATGTAACCGACAATTTTTGTGGTTGAGATTGCACCGTCACTTTTTGTGGTCGAAATGTAACCGACAATTTTTGTGGATGTAATCAGACAACAAATTATATAAATATATGGATGCGTATTCAGATAAATCACAACTCAGTTTCAATTTATTTACTAGTTTTTTCAATTCTTAACTATGTCATCCTCACGTGGTTCTCGTGGTTCTGCAGTTCGCAATCCGGTAGAAACATATCAGTTTTCTGTTCAGTTTCAGGGTAACAAAGAGTTGTTCACCCTTGCATTGGATACCAGTTTAACAACCGTTGAATCAATCAAAAATAGAATTGAAATCATGTATCATTATGCACAAGGCAAACAAATCAAAATTGCGAAACTTGGGTATGCAGAAATGTGGGTCGATCTGGCAGCTGACTGTTCAAGCAATTCATTTGAAGATGCACCAAAGAAATACGGGTGGAAACAATTGAAAGATGATGATGATGTGCGCTCCATGTTTAATCAAATTCTAATTGATCCAAAAGGGGACGTTTGTATGCTATGTTACATTAACCTAATTTTATGTCTTTAATTTATGTTATGTCTTTAATTTCATTGTAACGTGTTTAATTTTCAATATTCCGTGACAGTTGTTGAACTCTATGTTTTTAATTTATGAAATATCCAGTTTATTATGTTTTATTATTTGTATGGATTAATTGGAATTTTTTTATGATTCATTCTAATTGGAAGATTTTTTTATGATTCTTTCTGGGCGAGTTCGGTTTTTAAAAACCGCGCCAGAACTGGTATAGCTCGGTTTTTAGAAACCGAGCCAGAACTGGTAAAAACCAGAACCATAAGTTTTTGGTTCTGTTACCACCTCAATATATTTTGAGGTCCAAACCTGTTTTTTGCACAACATTCATTAAGTTTCATCCAACACAACATTCATTAAGTTTCATCCAACACAAAATACATTAAGTTTCATCCAACACAAAATCAACAATTAATTGTAAAACATAAAATCCATAATACATAATATTCCAACATTAAAACGCAAAAGTACATATTAATTATTAAGTTCCAACAAATTCCAAAGTACATATTACAACGCCAAAATACAGAAGTTCCAACATTAAAACATAATTAAAGACACTAAACTAGTAACAAATAACTATCCACGCCGTCCACCTCTTCTCCCCCGACTTATTCGTTTATACGTTAAACACGGGTTAAGCATGTTCAGAATCTTACGCAAAGTACCATGAACTGGAGTTCCTGGCTCAGCCTCACCAGCATCAAGTGCCCTCTCAACCTCATCCCTGACACGTCGGCATATACCCAATGGATTAGGGTCATGTCTTTGTTGAGACTCCTCGAGAAACACCTCCAACTCAGGTGGTCTTGGTTGATCCACTGGAGCTTCTAATGGACGCATTTTGGGATGCGACACTTTATAAAACCACAAAACATATCCAGGTTCGCACTCCCAAGCATTAACCACAGGTTGACCCCTCATGTTTTCATCAATCAACCGCATATCCATCTCTTCAGCCCACACACGATCAATCTCAAATATATTCATATTTGGCGTACTTACATCGGGGTCTCTTGGAATGCTCTGAACGTACTTAAATTGTCTCAGCACACGTTCAGGCAAATGCTTAGCTTTCAAACTCTCACACCTTAACCAACCAGAAAACCAACATGCATCAATCAAAGGGCGGATATGTCGGCGGTTATCATACGGACAAAACACAACATCCGACACTTGAATATTATCGATGCTCTGCCTATAGCCACGTGAATCCTTGTGACCTTGTCCAGGAGCATACTTCGCATTTAGTGGCATATTTTCAGTAAAATTTGTCTCTAACTGCCACATGCTAAGTGTCGGGAAATGTGTAATTATCCACCCCTGAAAGATTCACATACAAGCTTCATTATATGCAAACATACTTATGTAAAATATATCCATGTAAAAAATAAGTTCTACACATATAACATAATATATAATTGAAGGATCGTATATTTTTACCTCGAAAAATGACATGTAGCCAGCCAACTGGGACGCTTGAGCTTGAGATGCGAAGTCCAAATAATTTTGTAATTGAACAAGGGCAGCAGAACCCCAGTTCCATTCATGGACACTCGACAAGTCCGCAAAGTACTGTATATACACAACGTTGAGGTAGTACGACGATTTGTTGCTGAATATGGTACAACCAACAACAAATAGCAAAAAAACCCGTACGCATCTCTCCCTATACATCCTAACCTCGTGCATCGGGGCATTATTCGCGAAAGCAGTTTCAGCAGCATCTAAATAATCCATAAAAAGGCCCTGAACGTAGGAATGCGTCAAATATGGCCCTTTTAAGGCGGCAAACATATCAAGGGCATCGCCTTCGTCAATTCCAAGATATGTGCTAAGCATTTGAGCTCCGTCTGGTCTTGAAATCTTGACATGGTTAAGAAATTTCCCTTGGGTAGAAATATGCAACAAACATTGGACATCGTCCAATGTGATGCCCATCTCACCTATTGGAAGGTGGAATGTACTTGTTTCCGGATGCCAACGCTCAGCAAAAGCCCATAGAAGCCCATAGTCAAGTACGTTAAAATTGGTCATTACCAGCGGCTCCAACCCCGATGCTATAATATATTGCCAAAACCAATCTTGTGTAGGTTTCTGAATTTTTATAACCTTATTGGCACTGGCAATGCAACGTAACGACCTGTGTAAAATCTGCAAATTCCAACAACGCAATACATTATTAAAATATGCACCTTAACGAAATTACAATATTGAACAAAGTTAAATCATTCATAAAATAATCGACATATTTCTTAGATTTTTACCGGGTCGTTATGTTGTGCATCCCAAATTGGATTTGGCCGATGCTTATGGTAATTCTTTAGCAACGACAAATCACTCGGTCCTCCTGGATAAGACCCTTCTTGTACATTAGGTTCCTCATCCTCATTATTATGTTGTGGTTGTGGTTGTGGTTGTGGTTGTGGTTGCTCATCCTCTTGATAATCAACCGGTTCATTTAAATATTGACCGGCATCAAAGTCCTCATCATCACGCACCGGTCGACGTGCGCGTGAACGAGAACCACCCGAACCACCCGCTTCGGCATCGTGTGTTCCTCGCACCGGCGGTCCTTGCTTACCGCGACGCCCTCTTTTAGGTGGAGGAGCATTTGCAGCAAGCTCTTTACGAGCAGACCAATGTGCTCTGCTCGCCCTTCCTTGTCTAGTTCGGCCAACATTGTCGTCTTCCATATCTAAACATAGAAAAAAATTCAAAATCAATACAAACTTTTAATCTATGACAAATTCAAACTTTTAATTCAACCAAACATTTAATCCATAAACAAATGAAAACATAATTAATATGGAAAAAAGTAATTGATTTCACTCAGACATTTTGTCAAACACTTGGAGTACAATATAGAAACTCAACCTCATACTCACATTTAACATAATATGAAACATGCATTCATGCTATTATCTAACCATACTAACAATTAACCAATAATCAACAAATCAAACAACAATAATCACGTTTGAAACACAAAGTCATAATTTGAAATTTATGGAGAGAGGAACAAAATATGCATATAATTGAAAATGTTGAGGATGAACATATAGAATGATCAAAGATGTATGAAACTTACTTGATTAAGTATGAAGTGAAGTTGGATGTTGATGTAGGGTTGAAAGTGACGTTTTGGAGAAGAAGAGAGGAACTTAGGGTTTTTTTGAAAAAATTTCGTAAATGAAAACAGAAGCTGCTGCTTCTGTTAGTATATACATCTGGCTCGGTTAATATTAACCGAGGGGGGTCTCGGTTAATATTAACCGAGATAACTCTGGGGGGTTTCTCGGTTTTTAGAAACCGAGCTAATTCAAAGGGGGGTCTCGGTTTTTACGAACCGAGAATGTCTGGCAAAATTTTATGAGAAACCAAGGGCAAAAACGTCTGTTTGAGGGGTATAGAAGAAATGGGGGGGTCAGAAAAGCAATTTTCATTACCAAGTCACGTTAAAGGTATTGGGAGGACCACAAATAAGCCTGGATGTATTCTTATTGATAGTGTAAGTATTTCTAAGATTGGTCTATAAAGATTTTAAGATCTAAGGTTAGTATAATTTCTAAGGATGCATTGCATACTGATTTCATCCAAAACTTTTCATAAATGTTAGTGAAAACTCCAAAACTTCAACTAAGTGAACTGAAGGAAGCATAATCAGAACTTTTTCCCTATACCATTAGTTTGGTTGGATGCTTAATTTATCCTATCTTGTGCAGTGAAGGAATGATTGAGAGTCGTGCACTATATTCATATCGGTATAGGGATGACAATTTGATTCATATGCAGTGGATACCCGCAGAAAATATTCACAACGGGTAGGGTAAAAACTCAGGTATTTTGTGTACGGTGCACGGGTATGAGTAATTACCCACAAAAATGAGCGGGTATGGGTGTGGGTACCTTAGTACCCACCCCGCCTCATACCCATATAATATATATTTATTAATTTTATTTATATTATTATATAAAAGTATATGTATATTAATTTAAAAAAATATAAACACTATTAAACTATTACTCATGTTTTTAATAAAAGTGTTTATTTATAACATAATCAAACACAATATGAATATGTCAACAAAGATATGAACTTTAACATAATATTAGTAATAATTTTGTTTATAATTTTCATAGGTCGACATTAAAATCTTTGAATTTTTTTTTAATTTTATTAAAATAATATGATATTTTATAATTGATCGATTTATTTTTTGCAAAAGTGCGGGTAACGGATATGGGCATAAGTATTTAGGTACCCACAGGATATGGGTACAGGTGCAAAGTTTGTTACCCACACGAGTATGGGGATGGTACGGGCAGGGGCGGCCCAAGCACATGGACAACATGTGCCATGACATTGGGCCTCCAAAAACAATTTATAGGACAGTAGTATTAGTAATTTAGGGGTGTAAAAATTAATTACATTACAATATTGTAAAGTTCATGTCCAGTTTTCTAATGGAAAAAAAGGCAATAAGTAACGTTGGAGATTACGTTTTCAATTTTATTAAAAAAATCATTTATTCCTAGTTTCAACATGACAATGTTTCTTATTCCTAGTTTTTATTTTTTTTTGTAAGTTTATTCCTAGTTTTAATCATTTATTATTATTTTTATATTATTTGTAATTTAAATCGATAATTGTTTTAAAAAAAATTAAGATTTTTATTAAATGGTCACTTTTATATTTTGCACAGAGCCTCATAAAACTTAGAGACGCCCATGAATACGGGTATTTTTTCAAACTGCGGGTATGGAGATGGGTACTATAGTACCCTACCCATTGTCATCCCTGCATCCGTAGATAAAGTTGTAATCATTTGTCAGCACTTAGTCTCTTCTCTACTCTAATATTTTATTCTTCCAAATGTGCATTTGTAAATGACTTGTATACCTTAGAAAATTATGTTTATTTTGTAAATTAGATTGGCAGCATTTGAAGTACAAGAGAGATGCTACCTTAGTGCACTATAATATTATAGATTGATAGATGCAAAAAGTATGTAACCAAAAACAAAAAGTATTGGATTATTATAGATGAATCCTTTATTCTGAATAAAGGACAGTATGTGTATGAGATGAGAGTGTGTGCATGTATGGGATTAATTTTTTCATCAAAATTATAATTGAAGATGCAAAACTTGAAATATGGTTAAAAAAGGATAAATTAGTAAATTTAATATTAATCAATTCTATTATATTAGAAGTAGAGAAGTAGATGATGATGATGATATATAATCGGCAGTGTGTCTCATTGTGCATGTATGGGCCAAGTTAGAACATTTATGAATAATGTCTAAAATGGCATAACGATAAAATAGGACAATCAAAACTTCATCTTTTTGGAAATATAGCTATCAAAAAGTGCATTCATGTTTATGATCGAGTGAATGGTGATTCAACTTATCAAATCTATCATAACATGAATCAGAGATACTAGTATATTCAAAGGTAAACATCAATAGTGATCATGAATCATAACATGGACTGATGTTAGCATATTCAAATGTTTCTTCTGTTATCTGTCAGTTACTTTACCAGATTTTGCCTGGCTGCTATTTATACTTTTATCATTTTGGTCACTCTTTATTGTTGGATAAGATAAATGATTCAAGAGAAATGATTTAAGAGAAATACAACATATGTTATGAGCTCAATACCCTCACAGGGTGAACCATGATTCACATCATTTATTTTAATAGAAAAATACAAACAAGCTATTAGGCAGTGGCAATGGTGTTAAGAAGAAGCTAGTGATGGCAACAGTAGTGAAGATCCAAATGGCCTCTGAGAAAAACAAGCAAGCTTATCACCATATTCAAGTCCAAACATGTCACAATATCTCTTATAAAATCGGATTCGATCTTGCACTCTAGTATCCACTCCTATCCCACATTCAAGTCCACCATTTATGATATTCGTAACCGTTCCATATCCTGGAAACCTTCCTGCTTCAAGATCCGCGTTTGAAGGATTCCATCGTCCGGTTATAACATCGTGACATGATGGCTTAGATGATTGTAGCGTCATCCAGAACCACAAAGCGGTCTTGAAAGATATAACAGCGTCGTTAGCAACTAGGTCTGGATTATTGAGCAAGTCAACACCAATTGCTCTTCCACATTGTCCATAGTTGTAATTCCAAGAGATCTGAATAGGACCTCTACCATAGTATTGTTTATCGGAATTACATGGAAATTCAGAGCTTGGTCGACAGTATGCGCTGGGATTTCGTTCGGTGACAAAGCAGTATCCCCAAGCGTTTGGACCATCTGGTGCAGTTGGCCATCCACCAGTTGTTTCATGAGAAGTTTGTCCAAAGAAAGCAGCAATTTCCCTTTTTCTCGTAGCTGTATCTCCATTGTTCGCAAACTTGGGGAAAGCTTTCGCGGCTGAAATGAAAGCGTCATAGGTGTAAAAGCCTCTCCCCTGACATCCATTATCATCGCGATGTTTGAGCATATTGTTGAAAGTATCCCTGGAGATGAGGCTACCAAGGTCACCTCCACCACCACCGCCACCGCCTCCTCCACCTCCTCCGCCACTTCCACCACATTGACTCTGGCAACCATCTCCGCAGTAGTCGCTGTTTGATCCACACCAACCATATTTGCTGCAGCATGTTCCGCCGGGGCACAGAGCACCTCCAGCTTGACTACCACATTGCTCTGCCAAGCTGCATCCTATAATACTAACAAGTAGTATTAATGTTAATTTTGCAAACCTCATATTCATGAATGAGAAGAGTGTTTGTGCAATTGTTTGTGTGTAGAAACCTACTCTCCACTCTATCTATATATAAGCACTGCATGAGGTTATATTACGCGAAGAATGGATCTTGCCTCACTTTTTTTGCATTTCAAAATGTATATTATATGATTTCAAAAAGATATAGCTGGACGTTTGTTTTTAATTCAGGCGGCTAGCATCAAATAAATGTAATGTACTCCCTCAATTTCTTATCGGTGAACACTCTGATACATATCTTATTTGATATGTACCGAAGAATTCTTCTTTTTTTTATCGTAAACACCTCTAACAAACATTGTCGGTATTAAAAAATGTTAGAGTAATAAATATGTTTAAAATATGTGTGACTATTACTAAATTATTATTTGTGTATAATATTTTTAATATTGACATTGAAGTTGTTTGTAGTGTGTTTAGAATCCCAATATTGCTCGGATTTATGAGATGTTGAGTGTATAAATATGTGTTTGGACACCCTCATTCTATGAATCAGTTTTAGGGATGAGATCCAAATCCATTTAATATGGTCATTGGCGGATCCAGACCCTTGGACTGAGGGGCAATTTTTTACAATAGGGGCTGCAAATTTTTTTATTGGAATAAAATATTTTACTTCATTAATATATATATGCGTGCATGCAGACTAATAAGTTCTTTTTTTGTTGTTAACTCGGCCAAGAGAAATGAACTCAGATTCTTTCGAGCAATAACAATTCAAATGTGGAAATTAGACTCATACCCACGTCAGGCATGATGGTGTGTGTTGAAGTTATTTGTAATTTGTTTGGAGTTTCATATTGCTCAAATTCTCAGACTATTGAGTGTAAGTATATAAATGTGTTTGGACACATTTATCCTTTAAACTAACTTTTGTGATGAGATTCAAGTCCATTTAACAAAAATGTATAGACAATAAAAGGGAGTATTGTCCTATGTTTGCCATCTCATTAAGCAGCCCTCTAATTATCTTAAACCTTGTTTTTAAAATTCTAATTATATTTGTGATCATCTCTATTGCACATGGACCACGTTGAGATGAGACAAAGCAGAGTCAATGATGGGATATCATGAAGAACCATACCTGATCAATAACATCCAGATAAGGTTTTAAGTTGTTGATGCTATGAATCAATTGAACAAATTTGTTAACAATGGCACTACATTGAAATCTTGACTAAGTAATTCCTTTAAACTTTCTAAAAGACATGATGCCTTGTAAACATTTGAGTCTAATGCTAGCTAGAGAGTTGACAGAAATGGAGGAATCTGCATTACGGGATGAAGTTTATCGATGAATTATTTATCGCAAGTGCACGAACTATCAAGTTATAGTATTTAAAGGGATATCGAACCACGAGGATTGTGGTAATCAACTAAACTAGGCAATTAATGCTAAATTCCATATTTGTAACATATATTGGGGGGAGATTTTGTTGTATTAAACTTGCTAAAAAGACTTTAGACAACAGTTTGTGAAGCGATTGGATTCCTTCGGTTCATATCAATGCAATTAGCTTGGTGAATTAAATTTCGTATAAATGAATAACACAATTTAATTTCAAGATGAATTAATCAAAACTGATCATATCCAATTTCTTGGTAATATGATCCTCTCATTCCATCACCACTCTCTAATCTCTTAGATGAGTAGTGATTTAATGAGGTTTTTCACACATAATCCAATGATCCCAATTACTAATCTAATATCTCTAAAATGATAGCAATTGTTCAATCATCCCTATTTCCTAGATTCATTTTCACTCTCATGATAAAACAAATCTATTCGATCAATCACATAATTGGCCTAATTATGTAAAGCATTAAACACAAGGGATAATTGATTGAAATTAAACTATGATTCATACAATACTAACTCAATTCACATAGTCAAACTAATAACATGATAATTCCCTAAGAATCCAATCTAATTATCTAGAAATCCATAGTAAAGACCAAGATTACATGGAGATGAATCAAAGAGTTCATGATCAAAGTGTGGAAAAAGCTCCAATCTTCAATCTTCTTAAATCCAAGACCACTTCAGCTTCAAAGCTTTAATATTCGTCACCAACTGCCGAACCCTTTTCCAGAAAATGACTTGGATATATATAATATTCGCTCCTGCGCGGCGCGTGAGCCCACCTGCGCGGCGCGCAGGCAGTTATTCTTCACTGCGCGTCACGTGTGATGAAGCTGCGTGACGCGTGGGATGGACAATGCAACTGCGCGACGCGCGAGTTGAAGCTGCGCGACGCGCCATTATCAGACCCAAACTCTGAGCATCCACAAACAACCTTGCGCGGCGCGTGGCATCCTCTTCGCGACGCGCAGGTATCAGGACTTGGTCCTCTTCATCTGTCAGCTCTGCGCGGCACGTAGCAACCTCTGGCGCGGCGCGCAGATATCAGCAACCTCTTGTACAACCATTTCTTCCTTTCTTGTGTTCCAAGTCACTAACTTCATACGTGGTCTTTCTTCTCTTGATTAATACTTCTAAACTTGCTAACGCTATACAAACTGGCTTAAAATGTGCTGCTTTTTGAGATGCTTTCATGAAGTTATCATTTATCTTGGTTCGTTATACCTATATTTTCGCAAGTAAGTCTCGACAATGACAAAATTCATGGAAGAATAGTGTTAAATAAACAAAGTAACGGTTGACGAATTAGTTATAACTTATAAGTGATCACTGATGATAGTGTCAAAGGTTGTTATTAGACTTGCGAAAATAAACATATAGCGAACCAAGACTAAAAAATTGTATGATTTGTTTCTGATTCTGCAGATTCAAATGATTGATTACGGCCGATTTGTGAACTCTTTCTTATCTTTGGATCAGTAATGTCACTAGTTGAATCTCTTATTTTTTCTATTCTTGACCTTGTCATAATTCCATTGAGAGAGTTGAGAAAACTTAAACATTCTGGATCTTTTGAAGGTAAATTTGAATGCTTTATTCAACCTAAGGAAGAATTGTTGTGAATTCGGTTAAATCACACCAATAACCTTAGTGTGTGGAGCAATTCGATTAAAGCAATCAAATAAGTGAGAGTAAGCAATATCAATACTAACCAAATAAACCGCGAAAACGTAAATAACACAATCACAATTGTTTACCCAGTTCAGTGTTAATGAACCTACTCTGGGGGAGAGGGCAGCTCTCCGTTCCACTATCAAACTTTGTTCCTTGATTACAAAAGATTCTCACAAAGGTTACAAGAATTAGAAACCCTAAATCTACCCTTGTCCCAAATCTCTTCCCGTGACCAAGAGATTTCAATGATATGTGTTTACAAGATGAAAGAGATTATTCCCAACCCTAAGAAATATTCCTAGCCTTTTGTTGTTTGAGAAAACCCTCAAAAAACCTCTTTTCAACCGTGACGGCATAGCAGAAATCGCAACCCTATAAATAGGATTCGCGTACCCGCGCCGCGCGCCAAATACCGGCGCCGCGCGCCAACAAACAAAATTGAACACAGGGTTGGAGAGTGGCACTGGCGCCGGCCGCCAGACTTGCTGCGCGCCGCGCTAGGTAACAGAGCCACACCCAATTTTCTGTTTTCTTCAAGTTCAAGGTAATTCCCAACAAATCTCCACCTTGCCTTTAACTTGATGGTGATGCCAACTTCCCACCAACCACCATGCTGCCCTCTCCAATCTTCGTCTACTCTTCAAAGTTAATCGAGTTCAAGCAATGCTTGAACTTGACTCTTGGTAATGATTTGGTGAACATGTCTGCTGGATTTTCCTCCGATGTTACTTTCTCTACTATGATTTCCTTTGCCTCAATCATATCTCTAACAAAGTGCAACCGGATGTCAATGTGTTTTGTCCTTTCATGATACACTTGATGATTCGCCAAATGAATAGCACTCTGACTATCACAATGTATCCTCACACACCCTTGATTGATCCCCATTTCTCCAATCATACCCTTCAGCCATATAGCTTCCTTGACTCCTTCAACAAGAGCTATATATTCCGCTTGAGTTGTCGACAAGGCCACAACTGACTGTTGATTAGCCTTCCACGTTACCGCTGTACCAAATAGAGTGAATACGAAACCAGATAGAGACTTTCTAGTATCCACATTGCCCGCATAATCCGCATCCACATAACCCTCCAAAGCATCTCTTCTTGGATCAGTTCTTCTATACTTCAGACCTCCCTTTAAGGACCCATTCAAATACCTCAGAACCCACTTCAAAGCTTGCCAATGAACTTGGCCCGGATTTGCCATAAATCGACTTACCACATTTATTGCATAGGATAAGTCTGGTCTACTACAAACCATGCCATACATGATGCTTCCAACTCCACTTGCATAAGGGGTAGTTTCCATCTTCTTTCTTTCATCCTCGGATTGAGGACACTGTTTTATTGACAATTTTGAATGGTGACCAAGTGGTGTATTCACTACCTTAGAAACTGTCATTCTAAACCGCTCCACCACTTTCTTCAAGTAACCGTACTGAGATAAGAACAGCTCACCTTTACTCCGGTCTCTCACGATATCCATGCCAAGTATCCTCTTTGCATTACCAAGATCCTTCATCTCAAATTCACCATTTAGTTTCTCCTTGAGCTTTAGAATCTCCTGCTTTTCAGAACCTGCAATAAGAATATCATCTACATAAAGAAGAAGGTAGAGAATGATTTTCTCATTCCTCTTCATCATGTACACGCAACTGTCATAGTTGCTTCTCACGAATCCAGCCTTTAATAAGAAATCATCAAATCGACGATACCACTGCCTTGGACTTTGCTTCAACACGTACAAAGATTTCTTCAACAGACATACTTTAGAACTGTCTTCCACAAAACCTTCAGGTTGTTGCATGTAGATGGTTTCTTCTAACTCTCCATGTAAGAATGCGGTCTTCACATCCATTTGTTCCAACTCAAGATCATACTGATTCACAATAGCCATAAGTACCCTTATAGAACAATGCTTCACAACCGGTGAGAAGATTTCGTTGTAATCAATCTCCTCCACCTGAGTGAAACCCTTTGCTACAAGTCTCGCCTTATACCTTGGTGCTTCAACTCCAGGAATGCCTTCCTTTTTCTTGAACACCCACTTGCTACCCACTACCCTTTTATTTTTAGGTAATGGCACAAGTTCCCAAGTCTGGTTCTTCTCCAATGATAGCATTTCCTCATTCATTGCCTTCAACCAGTCCTTGCCTTCTATGCTTTCTGATGCTTCCCTGAAGTTCTTTGGTTCCGAGTCTTGCACCTCTTCAGCTGCATTCAAAGCATAACAAATAAGGTCAGCATAATCGTATCTATTTGGTGGACGGATATCTCTTCTTCTCTCCCTATCTCTAGCTAGTTGATAGTCAGAAGTAGTTGTATCATCACTTCCACTTTCTTCAGGGATTAGAGTCTGCTCCTCTGTTTCCCTCCTATCAGTGAAAGGCTCCACCTCAAACTGGAAATTCTCCACCCCCGTTTCTGGACTCTCATTTAGGTCTTTGCACTTCATCCCCATCCGGGTCTCATCAAAAGTGACATCCCTGCTTATTATAAACTTTGATCCTCCCTGTCCCATCTTCCACAGCTTGTAACCTTTCACACCATCTGGATAACCAATGAACACACACTTCACAGCTCTAGCATCAAGCTTATCTTGCTTAACATGAGCAAATGCTAGAGCTCCAAAGATTTTCAACTTGGAGTAGTCTGCCGGCTTGCCACTCCAAACCTCCATAGGTGTCTTTAGATCAATTCCTGTTGATGGACATCTGTTGATCAAATAGGCAGCAGTGTTAACTGCCTCTCCCCAGAAACTCTTGGGTAATCCAGCTCCCAACAGCATACACCTCACCCGCTCCAACAAGGTCGTGTTCATTCTTTCTGCAAGACCATTCTGCTGCGGTGTGTATGCAACGGTTTTATGCCTCTTTATACCTTTCTTCCTGCAAAACTCATTAAATTGCTCTGAAACAAACTCCAGGCCATTGTCAGTTCTTAAAACTTTCAGTTTAGTTCCAATTTGATTTTCTATCAAGGTATGCCATTCTTTAAATTTTCCAAAAGCATCACTTTTATTTTTAATGATGTGCACCCATACCCTCCTAGAATAATCATCAATAATGCTAAGAAAATAAGAACCTCCACCATGAGTAGGAACCGACGCTGGACCCCAAAGGTTCGAGTGAACATACTCAAATGGTCTACTAGACTTATGAACTCCCACCCCAAACTTCACCTTGTGTTGTTTGCCTAGTGTACAGTTATCACAGAAATCTAGTTTGTTCAGTTTTTCTTGTCCTAGCAAACCTTGTTTTCCTAGCTCAATTAAACCTCTCTCACTGACATGCCATAACCTCAAATGCCATAGTTTAGTTATGTCTGCATTTTCAACACTAGTTACTAATGCATTAGAAATAACGGTGGAACCTTCTAAAATGTAAAGACCATTCATTTTAGACCCTTTGGCTATTACTAATGCACCATGAGAAATTCTCATCACACCACGTTCAATTCTAGTGCAATACCCTAGATTATCAAACATGCTTATCGAAATTAAATTTCTCTTAAGTTCAGGGATATACCTCACATTTTTCAAAAGAAAGTCGCGGTCATCATACATTTTGAGACGAATAGAACCAGTACCTTGAACCTTACACGCCTTATTGTTACCAAGACGCACAACTCCACCTTCTTTCAATTCCAAGGTTTCAAAGTACTCCTTTCTTGGACAAATGTGATAAGAGCATCCAGAGTCCATGACCCAGCTCTTCTCCGGTTCCCAACTAGTAACTGTCAGTGCACCTGCACTCTCATAACCTTCCTCTTCACTAACAGCAATCTGAGCCGACGAACTATCACTGCCCCTTCTCTGAGGACAGTCCTTCTTGAAGTGACCCGGTTCATGACAGTGATAGCATTTGAACTTGCTACCACTATCACCCTTTGCCCTAGACTTAGACCTGTGTTTCTTCCCTTTCCCTTTACCTCTGTTTTCATTTCTGCCCCTTGTGACATTCAAGCCTTCTCCACTATCATCAATCTTCAATTCATTTAGCTTTGTCAGCTCCTTGGTTCTCAAAGCCGCTTGGACTTCATCCAAGGTGATAGTGCCTTCTTTGCCATATAGCAATGCATCCTTGAGATGCTCAAGAGACTTAGGTAAAGCACACAACAAGTGAAACGCCTGGTCCTCATCTTCTATCTTCACATCAACGTTCGCCAAATCATCGATAATCTTATTGAACTCTGATAGTTGCTCCGACACCGATTTATTCTCCACCATACGGAAGAAATAGAGTTATTGCTTCAGACACTGCTTATGTGCCAGGGACTTAGTCATATATAACTTATCAAGTTTGGCCCACATAGCAGCTGCACTTTTCTCCTTTGCCACCTCCCTCAACACCTTGTCTGCAAGACACAAGATGATAGCACTTAATGCTTTGCCATCCATCTCGGCCTTCTCCGTGTCTGAGAGAGTTGTTGGCATGGCTGCCACTCCCTTCAACGCCTCATCGCACTTTTGTTGAGTAAGTATTGCCCTAACCTTCACCTTCCAAAGACTGAAGTCGTTACTCCCATTGAACTTTTCAATGTCCCACTTAGAACCCATGATACCTTAATCGTTTTGGTCCTTGCCCCACGGTGGGCGCCAATTGTTGTGAATTCGGTTAAATCACACCAATAACCTTAGTGTGTGGAGCAATTCGATTAAAGCAATCAAATAAGTGAGAGTAAGCAATATCAATACTAAACAAATAAACCGCGAAAACGTAAATAACACAATCACAATTGTTTACTCAGTTCGGTGTTAATGAACCTACTCTGGGGGAGAGGGCAGCTCTCCGTTCCACTATCAAACTTTGTTCCTTGATTACAAAAGATTCTCACAAAGGTTACAAGAATTAGAAACCCTAAATCTACCCTTGTCCCAAATCTCTTCCCGTGACCAAGAGATTTCAATGATATGTGTTTACAAGATGAAAGAGATTATTCCCAACCCTAAGAAATATTACTAGCCTTTTGTTGTTTGAGAAAACCCTCAAAAAACCTCTTTTCAACCGTGACGGCATAGTAGAAATCGCAACCCTATAAATAGGATTCGCGTACCCGCGCCGCGCGCCAAATACCAGCGCCGCGCGCCAAAAACTTGATGAATTATTTCTTTCGCAAGTGCACGATCAAGTTATAGTATTAAAAACGGGATGTCGAACCACGAGGATTGTGGTAATCAATCGACTAGGCTATTTATGCTAAACTTCATTTTTGTAATATGTATCGGGGGGGGGGTTTGTTGTATGAAAATTCGCTAAAAAGACTTAGAAAGCAAGTTTTGCGGCGATTGGATTCCTTCGGTGCATATCGGTGCAACTAGTTTGGCGAATTGAATTTCATATAGATGAATACACAATCTTATTTCAAGATGAATTAACCAACTGATCATATCCAATTCCTTGGTAATATGATCCTCTCATTCCATCTCTACTCTCTAATCTCTTAGATGAGTGGTGATTTAATGAGGTTTTTCAAACATAATCCAATTATCCCAATTACTAATCTAATATCTCTAAAATGATAGCAATTGTTCAATTTTCCCTATTTCCTAGATTCATTTTCACTCTCATGATAAAACAAATCTATTCGATCAATCACATAACTGGCCTAATTATGTAAAGCATTAAACACAAAGGAAAATTGATTGAAATTTAATCATGATTCATACAATACTGATTCAACTCACATAGATCAAACTAATAGCATGATAATTCCCTAAGAATCCAATCTAATTATCTAGAATTCCATAGTAAAGACAAAGATTACATGGAGATGAATCAAAGAATTCATGATCAAGGTGTGGAAGAAGCTCCAATCTTCAATCTTCTTGGATCCAGGACCAATGCAACTCCAAAGCCTTCAAATTCGTCACAAACTGCCGAACCCCGATCCAAAATATGACTTTTCCTTATATAGGCCATGTCTGCTGCGCCAGCGCGCCAGAACTATAACAGATCTGCGCCTACGCGCAGCAGTATCGCGCCAAGGCGCAGGCAAAGAAGCTGGAAAACAGAATCAAACAGCTTCATCTCGCGCCGGGGCGCAGCACAATTGCGCCAGGGCGCAGGCAAAACAGAAATAAAACAGAACCAACAGCTCCATCTCGCGCCAGGGCGCAGCACCATTGCGCCAGGGCGCCAGGCCTGATCAAAAACACTGCAGTTACTGGAGCAGGCTGCGCCAGCGCGCAATATCCTTGCGCCAGGGCGCCAAATAACCTGAATACAGCCTTCTTTCTTCACCCACAGGTCATCTCTTCAATCATATACTTTTCCTCCTTTATTTTGACTTAAAACTTAACAAAAACTCCTAAATTCGCCCTGAATTTGCCTCAAATACTATGGTATGACCATAAGTCATCAGCCAACAAACAGAATTGAACACAGGGTTGGAGAGTGGCACTGGCGCCGGCCGCCAGACTTGCTGCGCGCCGCGCCAGGTAACAGAGCCACACCCAATTTTCTGTTTTCTTCAAGTTCAAGGTAATTCCCAACAAGAATTCTAATCATTTTCCTTTGCAACCTACTCAAGTAGAGCCGGTATTTCTGCGAAGCATAATTTTATTATTAGGAACCTATAAATTTTCAAGCTTTCTGTTGTGAATTCATCTATAAAAAACACACCAATAAAGAAACTGATGTGTGGAGCAATTGAATCAAGTAACCAAAAAATCAAAGAGTATATAAAGACGATGAAAATAATCCAAAATGAGTAGACAAATCAAAAGCAAGAGAGAAAGACACAATCTTTGTTTACCCAGTTCGGAATTACCTACTTTGGGGGAGAGAGCGGCCCCTCCGTTCCACTAGAATCAATGAGTATCACTTTACAAGAAATTCCCACAATTGGGTACAAGGAATTAGCAACCCTAATTCTACCCAAATCCCGAATCTCTTCCCGTGACCAAGAGACTCACTTGACCTAGTCTACCCAAGGAGAAACAACAACCTCTTTCTCACTCACTCTCTCAATTTTTCTATGAATAAAGCAATCCCTATTTATAGAAAAATATATGCAAAAAAATAGTAACAAATCTATTTTAAAATAAAACAAATCCAAGTTAGAGTGTCCTTCAAGAAAAGATTTTTTCACAAAAAATCTCCAAAGATTTTTTCACAAAAAATCTCCAAATATATTTTTCCAAAAAATCTTCAAGGATTTTCTAACTTTCTTGTTACCGAGATTTCAAGGCATATCCAATAATTCTCCACCTTGCCTTTAAATCGATGGTGATCTACTCAACCACCGTGCTGCTCTCTCCATCTTGAATCTTCTATTCAAGATCACCGGTCAAGTCCAAGTCCCACTTGAACCTTGACCTAGGCCTTAGCCTCCACTTGCTTCCCGCAAGCATTACCTCTTTCCCTTCATCCCTCGGAATGCCTTCCGCTCTCATGAAGATCTTGCCTCCCACTACCATAGGATTTTTGGTAGCCACAAGATTCACCGCCTCCTCTTCAGACTCCGGAGTAATTACTTCCGTACCCTCCTGAAGAAATGCTTGAGCCCCGCTATCACCGGCCTTTTTGGATAGCTCATCAAGCTTCACCACCCTTCGACCCTCGGAGTGCCCTCCGTCCTTTCGAAGTATTGCTTGCCTCCGAACCCACCTTGGAATTTTAGGCGGTTCCACAAGCTGCAACATCAAACTCCCCTTGCACCCGACTACCTCCAGCAGTCCTACAAGTTCCACAGTTTGATCAAGGTTGCTTTCAATTGCCTCCCTGAAGATCCTCTCAAGGTCTTGCACTTCTTCAACCACAATTGAAACGTATCCCACAAGGCCTCCATGGTTCCCCTTTGGCTCAACATAACAACTCTCCTCCCTATCTCCGATTAGATACCTGAGAGTCAATGTTGACTGTCTACCACTATTGGAAGACTCCACCTCAAACCGAGTTTCCACCAAAGTACATCAACCATCCCCTTGTGATAAGCAAGACCTCTCCATTGCGACTTCTCTCAACACATTGTCTCTGAGGCACAAAGCCTCAACACACTTGTTATGGACTAAAACAACTCTCATCTTCACCTTCCACAACCCGAAGTTGTTAGTCCCGGTGAACTTCTCAATATCAAACTTTGAACCCATGGTACTTAATTATCACGATTGATCCTTGCCCACGGTGGGCGCAAATTGTTGTGAATTCGTCTATAAAAAACACACCAATAAAGAAACTGATGTGTGGAGCAATTGAATCAAGTAACCAAAAAATCAAAGAGTATATAAAGACGATGAAAATAATCCAAAACGAGTAGACAAATCAAAAGCAAGAGAGAAAGCCACAATCTTTGTTTACCCAGTTCGGAATTACCTACTCTGGGGGAGAGAGCAGCCCCTCCGTTCCACTAGAATCAATGAGTATCACTTTACAAGAAATTCCCACAATTGGGTACAAGGAATTAGCAACCCTAATTCTACCCAAATCCCGAATCTCTTCCCGTGACCAAGAGACTCACTTGACCTAGTCTACCCAAGGAGAAACAACAACCTCTTTCTCACTCTCTCTCTCAATTTTTCTATGAATAAAGCAATCCCTATTTATAGAAAAATATATGCCAAAAAATAGTAACAAATCTATTTTAAAATAAAACAAATACAAGTTAGAGTGTCCTTCAAGAAAAGATTTTTCCACAAAAAATCTCCAAAGATTTTTTCACAAAAAATCTCCAAATATATTTTTCCACAAAAAATCTCCAAAGATTTTTTCACAAAAAATCTCCAAATATATTTTTCCACAAAAAATCTCCAAAGATATTTTTCCAAAAAATCTTCAAGGATTTTCTAACTTTCTTGTTACCGAGATTTCAAGGCATATCCAACACTTTCAAACTCAATAAAACTTTTAGACTATTGCAGAACATTTTTTCTGTTTTAGTTTTATAAAATGGTCTGCATTTATGTCATTATTTCTAAGATGCATATTGGAATACTCAAAAATAAAGTGAGAGACAAAAAAAATTGGTTAAATTTAGAGAACAAAAATTCTGATTTTTAAAATAGAATTTAAAGGATATGCACGGTCAGTGTAAAACAGCTTTGCACAGACATCCAATAAAAATCCACCAATTTGTCACATCACCCTACTTTTATATGGTTATTTTAAAACTACTTGTATGACATGGAAGAAAGATAGTTTTTTATTGGATGTTAGTGTAAAACTATTTTACACTGACGATGTATGTCCATTAAACTCTTTAAAATATGGCGACCAAAATGCATTTAAGTTTTGTTTTGTTTATAAGGTGTGACCGAATAAATGGTGACTCAACTCATCGAATCCATGATGACATGAATCAAAGGTAAACATGAATGTGATGCATGATTCATAACATGGTGCTAGTATATTCAAAGGTTTCTTCTGTTATCTGTCAGTTACTTTACCAGATCTTTGTCCGGCTGCTATTTATACTTTTAACAATTTGGTCACAATTTCTTGTTGGATAAATGATTTATAAGAGAAATGCATGTTAATTATGAAAGATTGACCCAATCCACATACATGTCACATTACAGTGTGAACCATGCATGATTTACATCATTTATTTTAATAGAAAACAATACAAACAAGCTTAGGCTGTGGCAATAGTGTTAAGAGGGAGTGAAGACAAATGTGGTGGATCGAAAAATGGCGCCTGAGAAAAACAAGCAAGCTTATCTCCATATTCAAGTCCAAACATGTCACAATATCTCTTATAAAATCTGATTCGATCTTGCACTCTAGTATCCACTCCTATCCCACATTCAAGTCCTCCATTTATGATATTTGTCACCGTCCCATATCCTGGAAACCTCCCTGCCTCAAGATCCTCGTTCGAAGGACTCCATCGTCCAGTTATAACATCGTGACATGATGGCTTAGTTATTTGTGGTGTCATCCAGAACCACAAAGCAGTCTTAAAGGATATAACAGCATCGTTCGCAACAAGGTCTGGATTATTGAGCAAGTCAACACCAATTGCTCTTCCACATTGTCCATAGTTGTAATTCCAAGTGATCTGAATCGGACCCCTACCATAATATCGTTTAAGGGAATTACATACAAATTCAAAGCTTGGTTGACAGTAGGCGTTAGGAGTTCGTTCCGTGACATAGCAGTATCCCCAAGCATTTGGACCATCAGGTGCAGTTGGCCATCCACCAGTTGTTTCATGAGAAGTTTGTCCAAAGAAAGCAGCAATTTCTCTTTTTCTAGTGGCGATATCTCCATGGTTGGCGAAGTCGGGGAAAGCTTTCGCAGCTGAAATGAAAGCGTCATAGCTGTAAAATCCTTTCCCTTGACATCCATTATCGTCGCGATGGTTGAGCATATTGTTGAAAGTGTCCCTGGAAATGAGGCTACCAAGGTCACTTTCTCCAACACTGCCGCGTCCTCCACCACATTGACTTTGGCAACCATCTCCGCAGTAGTCACTGTTTGATCCACACCAACCATATTTACTGCAGCATGATCCTCCAGGGCACTGAGCACCTCCAACTTGTCTACCACATTGCTGTGCCAAGCTGCATCCTATAATACTAACAAGTAGTATTAATGTTACCGTTGCAAATCTCATATTCTTGAATGAGAGTTTTGTTCAATTGTTTGTGTGTAGAAACCTTACTCCCCACTCTATCTATATATAGGCGCTGCATAAGTTTATTTTTATTTTTGTAATTTTCAACATCAGTATCCGGTCCACCGGACCGCCTAATCTGGTTTTGAGGTCAATTCTGACATCAAGTGGTTTCAGTGCCAATCACCACTAGACCAACTAACGATTAGCTTATATTACGAGAAGAACAGATCTTGCCTCATTTTTTTATTTCAAAATTTATTTTTATATATATTTAATTCAGGCGGCTAGTACTTAAAGAAATGATAATTTAGTAAGAGTCACACTCAAATTACATTTTTAAACATATTTATTATTCTAACAATTTTTGTTAAGAGGTCTTTGCCATCTCATTAAGCCGCCCTCTAATTATCTTTAAAACTTGTTTTTAAAATTCTGAATATATTTGTGATCATCTCTATTGCACATGGACCACGTTGAGATGAGACAAAGTAGAGTTAATGATGGATGTCATGAAGAACCACATAGCTGATCAATAACATCCAAGATAAGGTTTTAAGTTGTTGGTGCTATGAATCAATTGAACAAGTTTGTTAACAGTGGATCATAACTAAGTAATTCATTTAAACTTTCTAAAAGACATGATGCATTGTAAACATTTGAGTCTAATGCTAGCTAGAGAGTTGACAGAAATGGAGGAATCTGCATTACCGGATGAAGTTGATCTCGGTTCGTTATACCTATATTTTCGCAAGTAAGTCTCGACAATGACAAAATTCATGGAAGAATAGTGTTAAATAGACAAAGTAACTGCTGACGGTTAAGTTATAACTTATAAATGATCACTGATGGTAGTGTCAAAGGCTGTTATTAGCCTAGGATACGTTTAAACATTCTATTTGTTGATACCTCTTCCAATTCCAATAATATAAATATCATCGACTACATGTCTACAAACACGCGAGATGCTTTTCAACTACTAAGTTGATAGTATTGAGAAAGAAAATAAGCTTATTAATAAGCTTAATGTTTCGTCCACAAATCCTAACTCAACTGATAGAAATATCGAAATTGTTAGACTTGCCATTTCGTCTATCTACCAAAAACAAAAAAATAAGCTTAATGTTCTTCATCACGCATCACCCTTTTGTATGTGCTTAATCATCAAAATCCTAGCTGATAATGGGGAAAAAAACCTAACAGTAAGCTGTCATTTCACTCACGGTGTCCGATTTTCATTGAAGATGCATGAAAAGGTAAGACATTATTCAAAGATCATGCTATGAGTAATCTGCTGAATCATACAAATTTGTAGGAACTTCAGCAATAAGCCTTGGATCATAATACTCAGACATCTCTATATTCTGCATGCCAAAGTTCATATTATAGTATTCACCTTGTAACAAAAATAAATGTAAGTCTTCATCCAAAGGTGTTGAAGCTGCATGGCTATCCAAAATTAGGTTTCTTTGGTAAATTTCCATATCAGAAATGCAACTGAGATTATATCCTGGGTCTTTCGAACTCAAATTTGAAGCGAAAATGATATCTGGAGATTGATCATTCGCGATGAGGCTTTTGGATTGACTGGAAAAGGTGTCAACTTCCGATACCATTAAATTCACAGGACTAATGTAAACACTCTTGTAATCGGAGGGATTGGAATTCATTGATTGTGATTGATCAATTTGGAAGTGCTTCTGTGTATTTTGTTCTTCTTTGAGTGGCCTTTTTGGAACTTCATTCCAAGAGCATTGTGTCGAAACGGTGGAGTACTCAAAAACTGTATGATTTGCTTCTGATTCTGCAGATTCAAATGGTTGATTACGGCCTATCTGTGAACTCTTTCGTATCTTTGGATCAGTAATATCACAAGTTGAAGCTCTTATTTTTTCTATTGTTGGCCTTGTCACAATTCCATTGAGATCAACTTCATGACTTGTAGTATCCATATGAAGTTTTAATGTCCCATCTGAATATCTGAACTCGTCGATTGCACCATCATTTTGTTGCTTGTTAAGAGAGTTGAGAAAACTTAGACCTGTGGAAGATTTCTGATCATTTTCCTTTTGCAACCTACTCAAGTAGAGCCGGTACTTCTGCGGAGCATAATTTTATCATTAGGAACCTGTATGTTTTCAAACTCAATAAAACTCTTAGACTATTGGGAAACATTTTTTCCATTTTTGTTTTATAAGACGGTCTGCATTTATGTCAATACTAGATGGACCGATCAACCCTAGAAAGTGCATTAAATTGACTAAACCTCTCTCGATGATTTGACCTATAGTTTTTTTTTGCTTTTCCTCTACTTCTAACTATTCTGGTCTACTCTCCATCTAGTATCTATACTATAGAGTGAACTCGGATATTCTACGATTATATTTCTAATCCTATGTCTGTCTTACATAACTACTTATGTATCATATCATTCTCATCTATGACAGTTTCAAAGGATGATACTAGTTTCCTAATAATACAATCTCTAAATATATCAGTCAAGAACTTTTTGAGATAAAGTATCACCTAAGCTATTCATAAGTACAAATCATATACCTGCAAGTGACTAGCAACATTTTCTCTAGTCAGCCATGGAACATTCATCAAATCTAGAATCTTCTTGGGACCAACTTCTGCCAAACAATATGATCAACAAGACACGAATTAATTTTTCATTCATTAGTGTGCTTATCATCAAATATAGATTTTATTGAATTCACAATTCAAGATAACACTTGATAGACCGTGTTGATAAGAACTTACTATCGAATCCAATTCGATTCACTGCTTTAACAAACTTCTGATGAAGATCCACAGACCAAATTACTCTAGCTTTCTTTAAGGAAGTTTGATCTCCAAATTCTTTGTCATCATCATGTTTATTATCTAAATCTTTCCTTTTCTTCATTAAGTTCATTTCTCCTCCTACAGCAAACATGTTACTGTCATCAGTGTGATTTGATCCATTTCTCATTAAGTGAATTCCCTCAAGAGTTTCAAATTCTCTTGCCTCATGTATTCTTTTTCTCAAGACATGTTGCCATATGTTTCGCAATTCTTTCATCCGTATAGGCTTAAGTAAATAATCACATGCTCCATGTTGAACACCTTTCATCACTCTACTTGTTTCTCCATCAACAGACATCACTACATAAAATCATCAAATGAGGCTAGTAAGAACAAAGAATTTCAGTCAATAAAATCAAAAGATTATTGTAACATCCCTCTTCCAGCTCGTTTTTCTGGACCAGGAATGTTACTCATAAGTACTGATTGGTCCGGAAAAGAAGCTGGTAGAAGAATGTTACGTACACAAAAGAACTTACTAATGACAGGAAGATCCATTTCAAGTCCAACATGTTCAAGAAGCTTGAAACCATCCATGTCAGGCATGTTTACATCACTGATAACTATGTCATATGCATCTTTCTTTTCGCGAAGCTTCTTAAGAGCCTCTATTGCTAAACAACATGTAGTCACTAAGAGTACATGATAGATAAGTGTTAGATAAAGATCACAAGTCATTGCCTCCAAAAGTGAATTCCAAATTTGCTAATTTAACTAAAATTAGCTTAAGTTATAATCATAAATACAGAAGAGTTTTAGCACATGAAAGAAAGGAACCTTGGTAAAAGCACTTTTTGAGCATTTTTTCAAGGATTCTAAGCCATGTTGGATCATCATCGACGACTAAAACTCGTAAACCAGCTGGAAAAGCATCAAGGTGTGGAGATGGAAAGCAACCATTGTCTATATTGTGAGAGAGAATAGACCTGTTGTGTACCATGGTGTTTGAGTTGAAGAGAAAAATGGATTTGGTTTGTTTTGGTTTTAAAGTGAATGAAAAAAATGGATTAAGGTGTGACACAGAATGATTATTTGAGAAACATTTTATAGCATTCATTCACAATGTAACTTGATTTTAAGATATTTACATGTAACCTACACATCACTCATTTAAAATTTTATCATAATAGTACTCAATTTTTCTAACTTAGGATTGCCACAAAGATATATTTTAATAGGAAAAGAGAGGTTGTTTAATGTAACAGAAGAATATTTATTAGGTACTCAATATTTTTTAATGTTACATTAACGGGACTCGGTCAAAATTGACCTTTTACAAAAATGGGGCAAACATAGAGGATCAAAAAAGTGCTATTTTAAAAATTAGGGGTCATAATTGCAATTTTGTAAAACTTAGAGAGTCAAAAATGCAATTTAGCCTTTTTTATTTTTTATATTAAGGGTTAGAAACAACACGTATTATTAGTAAGAGAGATTTAGAAGATGAAAAACTTAAGAAACGTTTAGAAATTGAAATATTTATCTCTCTTTTGTTTTTTAGCATCAAATTAGTGGTATATTAATTTTTTACATGAACATAACATATTTTATTTTTCATTCATACTCATCAAATTAACCATGTCTAATAAAAACACCGCAGATAAAACTATATTACCAACGACCACACTAACTAAACATCGATGTTGATATATTTAAATTAAATTATTCATTCCTTTCAAAAGAAAAATCAATTATTCAAGACAAGCAAACAAATGAAGGACCCACAAGCCCCATTCACTTGGATAAGTGCTACTGCCACCTGTACTGTTTTTATCAGTGTGATTACGCCATAACTCTTTGGACTATTTTTTTTAGTTAATTATAATTTTTTAGTTTATTGAATAATTTATATATCTTATCTGTATCACATACCAGATACGATATATATAAAATGTTGATTTTTATTTATAATTAAGGATGGGGTAGTATGCTTTATGAACTTTTTTTAATTATTTATCTATTGTTATGTTGATATATTTATAAATAAAGACAATTCTTATCATACAAGTCAATTTTATAAATGTAAAAGTTGAAGGCAAGATGAAATAAGATTGTTGCTTGCTTCTCAAGTTACCTAACTTCCATAACTGTTTGGTCTTCAAGGTTATTAGTGTTAGTTCCATTTTGTAACTGCATTGTTAGTTAGTTGTTAATGATCCACCCAGGGGCGGAGCTGGGCTTGGGCTCGGCAGGGCCACGGCTCGCCCCACTTTTTTTTAAAAAAACAAATGTTAAATCGGTACAAAGGTGCATGTTGGTCTAGTGGTTGGCATTAGACTTTGATTTTGTTTTAGCGCTCAATGATAGTGGTTCAACACCCGGCTGCTCCATTTTTTAGTTTGTGCTTATTACAACTTAATTTTTTGGTATACCAGTGATAGAGTTTTATAGGCTAGCTAGCTCCGCCACTGGGTGATAGATTTTTACGGCCCACCCCATTATTTCAGATTAGCTCCGCCACTGGATCCACTATATATATATATATATATATATATATATATATATCAATGAAGTGTAACAACTAGTTTTGTGGGTAATTTTTTCTGGTTGTAGGCTCAAACCGTGTCTAAACTATATGCTTCGTTTCCTTAGCTCTGCGCCTTTTTTCTTGTGTCTACGTCTAACTTTGGTCTCAATGGTGATTGATCACTAGTTTTCAAATAAAATTAAATTAGTCACAACTTAAATTTTAAAGTAAATGATATCAAAGTTTTTCTAAAAATCAACTAAATTTGACTGCCCAATGAACATAAGACACATTATATTATATTTCTACTAAGAAAAGACAAAAATAACAACACAACAAAAGAAAACACACCAAAAGAAAGTATTAAAAAATAGTATTGGAATGAGTTGCGTACCAATGTTATTGTGTTCATTGATAGAGGCCACGATCCCCATAACCATTAGCAATATAACATTTGAAGGTCTTGATAGCTCCATTTGAAGTGCATAATTATGAGGCTTAAAAGGTGGCATCTTCTTTAACCAATAATCACTTAATTAAGTTCACAAACCAATAGCAGCTAGATCAATATATGCGCACTTCTTGCTTCTTCTTCTTTCTTTTCCCCACTTATTATTCTCTTTCACTTTTTTCTTTTTGTAATGTAAAAAAAAAAACTACTAAAAAGTTTAATGTCATCAAAGTTTATTTTAGCAAGCATAATAGCTTATTTATAAGCTAATATGATTAAAAAAAATGTTTTAGTAATTACCATTTTCTTATTTTTTTTTTTTCCTTTAAATTAATGACAAATATAATTATATAGATAAAGTAGGACATGAAATTCACAGTACAAACTTAAGAGGGAGTACCAAGTATCGGAAGTACTCACAATTCGACTTTTCGTATAAATTAAATTAAAAGTTATACTAATAATGTTTGTTTTCCTTTTTGTCCGGATAAAAGTTTGTTTTGGATATTTCACAACTTTAATTTGGGTATAATTAATTTGGGCCAATGTATGCTTTTGTGGATTGTGGGGTGGAGGTACGGAAGGGATTTTATGAAAAGGAAAAAGTAAAAGAAGCTAGAGAGTGTAGTAAGCAAAAATTGAATGACCCTAAAAAGGAAATTCCCACTAAGAAATTCTTTATGATTTAACAAAATTATTATTATTATTATTTACATAAAAATAGGGTGGTGAGGCCAGGGATGATTGGCAACTCACAAATTAGAAAATGGATTAACTTCATGCAACTTATGCTAAGTGGAGTATAACTTTTCATTAGTTTAATGCAAAGTTATGAAAATGGTTATGCCAGCTTATTCTCCCTCTATGGTGCTTCCACGGTTGATCTTTTCAAGTATATTCTTTTCCTTTTATTTTGAAATTTATTTACTTTTCATTGTGAAGTTTTTTGCTATTGTACCTGTAATATAATGAGAGAATATGCTGAATAATGCAATGAGCGACTCAGCATTATATATATATATATATATTAATGCTGAGTGAGAAGTACAGAAAATGATAGGAATAGGAAGTGACTAAGTAGTTGTGATTAAGTAGTTAATGAGTGTTTTAAGGTGAGAATCTGACTTCAATTTTTTATGAAAATAATTTTTCTATTTCGTGGTTGAACTCTTAAAAAAAAAATTAATGACATCGATGCTATATTGCTTACAATTACCGTAATTAAAATTAAGTTTTCCCTAATTTGATTCGTAACGGTGATAGTAGCTTGTTCAATATGCATGTTTAGTATTAGGTAAGCTTGTAAGAATCACGATGATTCTGACAAATTCAAAATTTAAATATGTAAAAAATTTGGGAAGAAAAGTTTCAGTTGTGACCAATTTTATTTTCCTTTCTAAATCATCTGAAGTCTATTATCGAAAAAATATATGTGCAAAATTTAAAATATAAACACATTGTAAGAGAATATTTTTAGATTTTTAAGGGCACACCAGATGGAGGGAAGAGGACATTTTCATCAAATGTTGATATTTACCGAAATGTCTTCCAATAGATAGGAAACCGAAGTAAATATCTACTAATAGGTAGCGAATACCTAAGATATAGTACTGGGCTGTAGTTCTTTTAACATTGAGCCCATTTCTTTTCATGAACAAACTAGGCCTAGTTAAATCTTGTAAAATTGATATAGAATTTAGTAATTGTACCCTCAACAATTATAAGGTGTAACCTAGTATTTTTCATTTTGGACCTAAATATTCCATCGAAAATTATGTACCATAAATTTGGAGTTTACCATATATAAGAAATGTAAAATATGAAAAAGGGGAAAGGTTAGCTTGTGAGAAAAAATAAAATAAAAAGGCCATTATTGTCTAAATGCAAGAACATAGGGGTGAACTACTATTTATATAGGTGTACAGAAACTTAGTTTAAGATGAACCAAATTTAACACTATAATTTTATTAAAAGAAATTATCTAAAAGAAATTATTTTTTTAAGTTTCATTCCCAACTTTGCAACTTATAATTGCATTTGCAAGAAGAATATACAATCTTGACAATCATATTTAAAGTGGAAAAAAAAAAATATGAATGTCAGCTACTTTTTTAAATGATCCAACGAGAAGTTGAAATATATGGGATGAGTCATACAATACATATAATAAGCATAAGGACATTCTTGAAAATCAAAGTTTGTAAATCTTTTAACTTTTCACGCATATTACTAGTTTCGTCATATCCTTGACTGACCTCAAATATTTTGAATGTTAAAATTATGATGAGACAATGATGAACGACTCCCTTGCATAAGAGTAAATGATATGGTATCATATACATGTACGATATCTAATAAACGCCTCTTGACAAATCTACTCTTATCAACAAACCTAACAACTATAGCAATTTATTTTCTTCACCTGGAGCTTCATCAACAAGTAAAAACAAAAAAACTTTCATTGTCTATCTTTTATTTAATTTCATTTTGTATATATGTAATTGTCAATATATATATATATATATATATATATATATATGTATGTATATGTAAAGTTTCTTTTTCTATAGTTGGAATGTATTTTATATTTTGAGGGACATTTTTCATGACTATATATTATACTTCCAAACTTCTTTGTGTGTGTTGTCACTTGTTTTAAATTACAAAATATGGACTGAATCTATTATTTTTCCCTTAAAGAAAATAAGATACCACCACATTCAGATATATAATTTATTTATTTTTAAAACTCGTTATTCGACCTTAAGACCGACTAATTCGATGAGACCAATCTCACCATCTACTAGCGGGGCCATTCAGATATATAATAACATACTCCTATGTCATCACTCATCACCTTATAGGCTTTGAGCCATTATACAAGTGGATTGAAATTCACATGATCTTTCTTAACCCAAAATGAAATGAGTTATTTTGTGTGAACATGTCATAAATTCACACATGTCCTAACAGCACTAGAAATTTAGACTATGCATGTAACTTTCTTGATTCAACACATGTCTAACTGCAAAATACCTACAATATCAAAACATGAATTTCTTTGTATAGCCAAAAGGAACTAAAAGAATCTTAACTTTCAGCCCTTTGATTGTAGCATAACAAATTCATGCAAGTAGCTAGCATTCCCTATCAAGGAAGTAATTAATGATATCTAGAAGAAAGGTTATGTCATGAAATGACTATGGTGCTGAAAGATGAAACATTGGGATCAGTAAAGGATTCAAATCAAGAAACTTAACATGAATAATAGTAGCAGTAGTAGTAGTATGCAATTAATTCATCTATGATGATGTTCCAAAAGAATACTAAAAAGAAGAAGAAAACTTTCTTGAAATTGAGAGCCCTTAATTACTTGTCAAATGGATTTTGTCTTCTATATTTTTTTTTACAAGTGTAACAAAAATTTGTGACAAGTGACAACACATTTCTTCAAATCTCAGAGCCAAATGATTTGTGGTCCAGAATGGATTTGGTATATTTATGTATTTGTTTATTTATGCTTCTCTGCTCACCTAACCATAATATATAAATTAAACAATAATAATAATAATAATAATAATAATAATATAATATTTAATATCATATAATAATATTGTCTAAAATATTCAATATTTTTGCTTGAAACTTGGATTGACACATATTATTGTTTTCTGTTGAGCAGCCACCCATGTGTAGCATGGAAGGGAACTTACTTTGGATAAGATATATATACACAATTTCAAAAGCAAGAAATATATATATATATGTGTGTGTGTGTGTGTAACATGTTTTCAGCTTCAAGTCATTAATTTGCAAAAGCCCGTTTATAGTGAATTGCAATATATCATTGTGATAGACTGATAGTTGCTTCGTTTTTTTTTTCCACATAAGTTCCTCTAACAAGAAAATGCCTATTCTATCACAAACATATTTAGATGATGATACTTTTTAGGCGTTAAATTTTATTTTTTTAATCAAAAATATTACAAATGGAAAGGACCAAACCGAAATTTCATTAAGAAGTACATAATCTGAAACTAGGCATACCTAGTTATGACAATTTAGCAAGTGTACTAAAGTCGTCGTTAAGTAATAAAAGTAAGTAAGATCGTCTCCACAGAGATTGTTTTAAACTTGACAAAACAATTGAATTATATCTAGCAACTAAAAACAATAAAAAGGGGGGTTTGTTTGTTTGGATTTGTTGCCTAAATAAAAGATTTAGACAAAATATTTAGAAAAGATTCAAATAAAATATTTGAATTGAATTAGGGTTTTTAGAGAGAGAAACAAGCGATTGGACCTTTTGGTTCATCTAATTCTAATTCATCTCGGTGATTCCATGTTTATTAACGAACTACAAATTTAGTTTCACGATCGATTAAATTAATTAACTATGCCCAATGTCTTGGTAACATAGTCCTCTCCCTTGATCATGAATCTCAAATCTCTAAGGTGATTTATGATCAAGTGAGGGATTCGCGCTTTAATCTTTGATCTCAATTAGTAAACCAAAATCTCTTAAGTGAAAACCAATTTTACAATAATTCCTAGATCAATAATCTATTCTTATTCTCATAGTAAAACAAATCATAAACATCATCACATAAGTCGTCACATATGAAAAGCATTAAGCACAAGGAAAAATTGATGAAACTAACTTCGTAATTAATTAATAAACATAAAAGAAATCACATGGTTCGATACAATTCGGGACTAGAATCCCCTAAAGCCAATCATAAGGATTTAGCCGGACATAGCTAAACACAAATTAACAAGTTTAAAGATGAAAGAAAGCATTACAAAGAGCTCTGATTTTCTTCCAAAAGTCTTCTGTTTCTCGCCGTCAAATTTTGTACCCTAATTCTGCTTCAGAAGTTCAAATATATAGGCTTAGGTTACGGGCCCGCGCCCCGCGCCAACTGACAGAATGCAAGGGTAAAATTTAACAAACAATTGGCGTCCCGCGCAGCTTTCCCGTGCCCCGCGCCAACTGACAGATTGTTTTCACAAATTTTCTGTTTTTCTTGTGCTTTCAGCAGCCTTGTACTCGATGTAACTTCCCTTTATTATTGTGCAAAAGCATAATAAAAACGTACTAAAACCTCGTAAATAGGTCTTGAAATAAGTAGAAATATAGTAATGACGTGGAGTCATCACAACCCCAAACTTGAACTTTTCCTTGTCCTCAAGGAATATCTTCATCCATCGGAAAACCTGACACTATCATCAACAATCTTATTCAAAGCATTAAAGTCAATCAAGTTAGATACCCACAATTATCATTTCAATGATCATCCCTATCAAGAATTTTCTCGCATATAGATTTATAACGAAAAATCAAGAACTTTTCACAGATATTGACCAAACTTTAATCACTTCACTCCCTCACATTCTCTCCTGTTTAAATATGGTTTAAATTTCACTCAATCAACACAACATAGCCATTCTACCATAGGCTTGCAAACATTCTAGAAATCAATCACATGCATAAGAATTCACACCTTTAGAGGACTTGAGGGTTATAACGGGGCTTAGGTTTTAGGGTGGATGTTTTTGGAAGGTAAGCAGAAAAACTTGGAGTTTAAAAGATCACCTATTTCACAAGATTGGATTATTTCAAACCTTCCCCCCTTTAATTTCAAGCGTTGTCATACTAGAGAACTTATTTATCAAACTTTATTTTTCTTTTTCATATCATTCGGTGTTTTCTTTTTGTGTACACCATTTTTATTTGCTATGTTCATTTTTTTTTTCCCTCTTTGTAGTTCTCTAGTACCCCACCCCAAACTTAATTTGTTGCTTATTCCAGAAGCAACCCCAAACTTAATGATGAGCATTGTGCTTGAATCATAAGTACCGTGATCTAACTCCAAGAAAATCATCTTTTTTTTGTTTTCTTTCCATAATTTCAAACTTGGGTTATCAAATAAAGAACATTTTTCTTTCGGCTCAATTGGGGTTTAACGAAGGATATAATATAAGTAAATGTGGCTTCAAAAAGGCTCGAGGTACAAACAACATGCCTCGGTGTGTAACTCATAGCAATCAATCAATTAAAAGAACAAAAGCAAGTTCTAGAGAATTAGCTAAGTTGTGGAATCTCTCATGACAAGAAAATTTGATGTGTTTGGGCTCAAATTCTCGCGGCTTGGCCGGATTATCGAGTGGTCAATGTTTGAGAAATTTCCTCAACTTTTCTAATTACAATCCAATATGAAAAGCAATCCATTTAGGGAGTCACAAATTCATGTATCATGGTGCTAACAAAACTGACTTATAATACATTCAAACAAAATCATTCGGATAGTGCACAAGTTTTCAAATAGCCAAGACATTCATCAAAGACAAAATTAAATTCAAGTAAAAAGGAAGTGAGACTAACCTTGGGTTGTCTCCTAATCAGCGCTCGTTTAACGTCAATAGCTTGACGGTCCGTGACCTAGAGGTCATGCGCTTGTTTAACGTCCCGAGGCTTGACGTCCGACACCCTCATTAGGGCGGATATTTCATATTTGCTCCTTCCAAGTAAGCATCCATACCCATCTTGAATGCTTCCTCCGTAGGTTTATTGTGCAAGCAAAAGACGGAATTCACCCCGTCTGCGTTCCAAACCAACGCATCATCATCCTTCTTCAATTCTTCCGCAAGCAATGTTCCCTCTAGATTTAGTGGTTTTACTTCTTTGGGATCATCATCTATGCCTTGAAGGAATATTTCAATTTCACGCTCCCATTCTTCTTCTTGTGCATCATTTACCCCCTCCTCTAGCACATCCACCTTGAAGCATTCGGGTACTGGTCCCCCAAATGTTGTGGCTTCAAACACCTGAAAGCATATTTGTTCATCGTCTAAACGGAACATGAGCTCTCCTTTCTCAACGTCAATCAGAGTCCTTCCGGTAGCTAAGAATGGTTGTCCCAATAAGAGAGGAACTTCAGCGTCTTCTTCCATATCTAGAATCACAAAATCAGCCGGGAACACAAACTCAGCACATCTTACCAAGACATTTTGCAGAATTCCATATGGATGTGTGATAGATCGATCTGCAAGAGACAATTGCATCTTTGTTGGCTTGGCTACAGCACCTGGAATACGCTTCATCATGGACAAGGGCATCAAATTGATGTTTGCACCCAAGTCACATAAAGCTCTTCTAACATGCAAGTTTCCGATAGAGCATGGAATGGTGAAACTTCCTGGATCCTTCTTCTTTTGTGGAAGCTTCTTCTGAATTATTGCACTACACTCCTCGGTCATATTCACTGTGTCATCATCCAGAGGCTTCCGTTTCTTTGACAAAAGTTCTTTCATGAATTTGGCATAAACGGGCATCTGTTCTAGCGCTTCCGCAAAAGGAATGTTCATTTGGAGGCTGTAAAGCATCTTCATGAACTTTTTAAACTGTGTAGGATCATCTTCCTTAGCCTTCTTTTTGCGTGGAAATGGTAACTTAGCATGGATTGACTTTTCTTTCTCCTTTCTATCTTCTTGGACTGCCACACTTTTACCTTTCTTCTTTTCAACTAACCTCTCACTCTGCTTTTCAACTTCTTCGTCTCTCTCCTTGTCTGATTTAGCCACTATCTCCCACTCTTTTTCAACTTCTCCCTCACTCTTGTTCACTCCTTCGTCCTTCAACTCACTCTTCTTTTTTATCACAACTTCCGGTGAAGGAACTTCTCTACTTCTCAGGTTGATAGTCATGCAACTTTCGTTCCTCGGATTGTCTTTCGTAGACCCTTCAAAGCCCTTATTTTGAGTAGCTGCTAACTGTCTCGACAATTGCCCAATTTGGGTTTCCAAGGTCTTGATGGAGGCTTCATGATTCTTGTTAGCAACATCTTGATTGGCTTTCATCTGATTTTGGCTAATTTTTATTTCTTCAAAGTTCCCTTGTGTGACCTTGATAAATTGTGTAAGTGCATCTTCTAGTGGAGATTGTTGCCTTGGTTGAGAGTTCTGAGACGGTGCTTGTTGTTGGGATTGATTTTGATTTCCTCCCCATCCAAAGTTTGGATGCTCTCTCCAACCCGGATTGTAAGTGTTCGAGTATGGATTATTGATGGTGCTGCTCTTCTTAAAGTTAGATAGGTACATTGCTTGCTCGGAACCTGCAGGAAAACACTCACCATTAGCATGTCCCTTACCACAAAAAGCACACCTCACATCTTGGACCGCGTTAGCTTGCATCTGAGGAGCGGGGGTAGTAGTGAAGTGTTTCAACATGGCTGCCATCTGAGTGTTCATCAATTGAGATTGCGCTAGTAGAGCGGTTTGAGTATCAAGCTCCAGCATGCCAGCCTTTTTCTTTGCTCCCCTATCATTCTGAACTCTGTATTCATTCTGAGCCATAGCCTCCACTAATTCCCTTGCTTCGCTTTCATCCTTATTTTTCAATGAACCACCAGCTGATGCATCCAACAACATTCTAGTCTGAGCCCTCAATCCTTGAGTAAAGTGTTGCATCTGGGCATGATTGTCTAACCCATGTGTTGGGCACTTCTTCAAACAAAGCTTGAACCTCTCTCATGCATCATATAATGATTCTGAGTCCCATTGCTCGAAGTTGGTGATATCATTCCTCCTCTCTAAGAATTTATGGATTGGGAAATATCGCTCACGAAATTTCAACTCGAGCTCATCCCAAGAAGTAATAGTGTTGGGTGGCAGTGTATCGATCCAATCTTTTGCCCTGCCAGTCAAGGATAGTGGAAACAGCCGCAACTTCTTGTTTGACTCGGTTACACCAGGTGGGTCAGTGTAGCCACATGCTTCATAGAATCGGGCTAGATGGATGTTCGGGCATTCCGATTCACTCCCAGCAAACTGGTTCTCCTTAAGAGCACTGAGCACCGTATTCTTTATGTCGAAAGAGACGGGATTCACTGGTTGAAAACCCAGATTAGGATTATGGCCACCAGTTGCTTGGCCGTAGTCACCCAATGTCCTTCGCGGTGGTGGATCAACTCCAGCCATGCTTTCGGATTCGTCGTTCGAAGTGTTAGAACTAGGAACTTCCTCTTCAAGTATCTCGTCCGTACCACTTGTTAACAGGGAAGTCTGGTGTGCCAACCGAACTGCTCTCCTGTTTGCTTTAGCTGTTTTCTCGATTTCCGGATCAAAGATCAGTTCTCGGACTACCTTCTTCCTACCTTGCATAAACAATCAGAAATACCTTTAGAAGCAACTGCACTACAAGAGAATAAAAAAATAAAAAAATAGAATTTAGAATTTGTAGATATCTATATTTTTTTTTGTAGATATCTATATTTTTTTTTTCGATATATATAAAAAAAAGAAACTAAAAAAACAAATTAAATATGGTTCAATCGGATTGTCAATTAAATCAACAATCCCCGGCAACGGCGCCAAAAACTTGATGACAATTTAGCAAGTGTACTAAAGTCGTCGTTAAGTAATAAAAGTAAGTAAGATCCTCTCCACAGGGATTGTTTTAAACTTGACAAAACAATTGAATTATATCTAGCAACTAAAAGCAATAAAAAGGGGGGTTTGTTTGTTTGGATTTGTTGCCTAAATAAAAGATTTAGACAAAATATTTAGAAAAGATTCAAATAAAATATTTGAATTGAATTAGGGTTTTTAGAGAGAGAAACAAGCGATTGGACCTTTTGGTTCATCTAATCCTAATTCATCTCGGTGATTCCATGTTTATTAACGAACTACAAATTTAGTTTCACGATCGATTAAATTAATTAACTATGCCCAATGTCTTGGTAACATAGTCATCTCCCTTGATCATGAATCCCAAATCTCTAAGGTGATTTATGATCAAGTGAGGGATTCGCGCTTTAATCTTTGATCTCAATTAGTAAACCAAAATCTCTTAAGTGAAAACCAATTTTACAATAATTCCTAGATCAATAATCTATTCCTATTCTCATAGTAAAACAAATCATAAACATCATCACATAAGTCGTCACATATGTAAAGCATTAAACACAAGGAAAAATTGATGAAACTAACTTCGTAATTAATTAATAAACATAAAAGAAATCACATGGTTCGAGACAATTCGGGACTAGAATCCCCTAAAGCCAATCATAAGGATTTAGCCGGACATACCTAAACACAAATTAACAAGTTTAAAGATGAAAGAAAGCATTACAAAGAGCTCTGAGTTTCTTCCAAAAGTCTTCTGTTTCTCGCCGTCAAATTATGTACCCTAATTCTGCTTCAGAAGTTCAAATATATAGGCTTAGGTTATGGGCCCGCGCCCCGCGCAGGATTCCCGCGCCCCGCGCCAACTGACAGAATGCAAGGGTAAAATTTAACAAACAATTGGCGCACCGCGCAGCTTTCCCGCGCCCCGCGCCAACTGACAGATTGTTTTCACAAATTTTCTGTTTTTCTTGTGCTTTCAGCAGCCTTGTACTCGATGTAACTTCCCTTTATTATTGTGCAAAAACATAATAAAAACGTACTAAAACCTCGTAAATAGGTCTTGAAATAAGTAGAAATATAGTAATGACGTGGAGTCATCACCTAGTTTGTTAGAATCTAAAACAGTCAGCAATAAACAAAGGAGGAGTGAGCCAAGAAGTGGAAGATAAAAGACTCGGACCATAATTAGCAATAAGATTGGTCACTTTGTTACCCTCTCTATAAATATGAGTAACCATACAATTCATATAATTGAGCATAAACAGCACATTCCTCCATCTGTTTTCTTAGAGGCCAAACAACTTATTTTAGGCGTTAGATACATTTTTAATCTCTTTAAATAAATCAAATTTTATTTTTAATCTCATTCATACATTCCTCCATATATTTCTTTTTTACAAAAGTTCATGCACTATATTTGAAATAACTTATTTTAATGACATGTCATTAAGACCTTAAAACATTAGTTTGATTATCCAACTATTTAATATTTAGTTTAACACTTTAATCTTTAATTTGCATTTATAGATACATTAATAAAAAACTGAAGATTAAATAATTAAATTATCAAACTATTGATATTTTAATATCTTAATAATGATATGTTTTAAAAAAAAAATCATTTGCAACATAATATGCGAACTTTTATAAAAAATAGATACTAAAATTAAAAACAGAAAATTTAGAGGAACTAAAATTTGAATGAAAATTTTAGAACTAAAAAAAAAATTTAGTATATTTTAGAGGACAAAAATATATTTAATACTACTTTTATTTGTGTGTATCATTTGATTCATTTGAGGTCTTCACTATGTTACACCTATTTGCAAGGACAAATCTATGTAGTGCATAGTGGGGGCTTGTGCCTGCACTAAGTTTTGATGAATTTTTTTGAATGGTATAATGTACATGTTGACATTTTGGCTAATATGGCCTACACTCATCAGACAAACTTAAACTCTACAATGCCTATTTTATTTGCTTTTATAGAGAGATAAATAATTTTATTTATTTTTTATTTCTTATGTTTATTTACCATCAATAATAATTCTATTCAAGGTGCATCAAATTCTAAATGTGAATATTCTCTAAATTAAAATTGAAATTTTTGTTCAATAAATTATAAAAGTCTAATATCTTCCGCTAACTTCAAACATCATATGTATAAAGACCGTAGATGTTTTTTTTTAATGATCTTAAAATTGAAAAAAAAAATTAATGTTAAAAATTTATGGATTACTTTCTCTAAGAGTTTTCAAAATCAACTAAATATTTTTTCCTGCTATGGATTATTTTTGTGATTAAATTGATTATTTTATTTAAATTTAAATAAATGCAAGGAATGTATGAAAGGAACAAATTGGAAGAAAAAGTCATTGCAATTAATAACACACAGTTATGCCTTTTCCTTATAACGAAACGCACTAACCTCTTTCCTACGTACGATCACCATACGACTCAGCATGATCAGGAGAGAGACAAACAACAATAAGGATAACAGGTAAATATATATATAAAAATAATTATAAAAAACAAGAAATTATTAAAAGGAAAATAATACTGAAAAAATGGAAAAATAAAAAGGATGAGAAGAACACAGATAAAAAATATGACAAGGAAAAATGTAAAATATATAAGAAAATAGGCTTGTATTAAAAATTAAAAAAAAGAGCAAAAAAAAAAAGAGCAAAACCTCTGACAAAAAGAAGGCAAAGTTAATTATTTTAACTTAATTTTTGTATTTTGTTTGGATAAAAGAATTATTTTATTAACTTAAATATTAAGCCAAAGTGGTTAATAAACTATCCATTATCCATAAGACAGATCTTAAGAGAATCCGAGTTAAAAGTGATGTTTGTAATACCATCTAAATTTTTTTTTTGAGAAAATGTAATTATAAAGTGTAAGAAAATATAGTTCACCAAAAAAAACGTAAGAAAATATGTATTAAATTACGTATATTAATTGATAAATATAGTTAATTATAGAGTAAAGATCGATTTAAATCTATCAATTTTTAGTTGGTTCACTTGTGATTGACGTTGGACTTAGTAGAGATTATCACGGTTCGATTTTCCATAACTGCGATCGAGAGGAAATTAAAATCACTTGATGTTATAACTGACCCACGAACTCAATTAGGCGGTCAAGTTGACCGAATATTGGTGGTGGAAAAAATTTATTTAAATCCTCACATTTCGCGGTTCAATAAACATTTTTATACTGAAAAATATAGTCCCATGTTTGTTGTAATACAAAAACTAATTTAATGTCCCCGTGAATTTATCACACTAGGTAGGGACATCGCATATATTATGTAAAAGTTGGGGATCGAACTCCAGACACTTCATTTATTCACATTTAAGGTTGAATTTCTAGTCACTAGGCTACTAGACCAAAAAAATTAATAACTTAACATGAGTTTCTCTATCAGACAAGCGACTCTCAAAACTATTTCAAGCATAGTGGTCAAACATGAGAAAATGTCTTTTGACAATCAATTGTCTTTATATCTTTTGTGTTTGACATTGGTTTCCTAGCACCAGATGTTTGGATCTTTGAAAAAGAGTTTAAAGGGTCATGCATAGCAATGTTGTTTCTCCTAAGTCTATGGATATAATATTCAAAATGATTGATTTTGTCATCCAAAAATAATTAGCGGTGTAGTTTGTTGTTCCTTTGTCTATCATTCATGTGTAATTAGTGATTACTCCATTTGGTTCTTATTATAAGAAACAATTTGGAGAAAAATTTGGTTCTTTTTATATTAAACAATCATTAACTTTATTCTTACAATTCCATTTCTACCCTTATTCAATTGTATCAAATTGATCCAATCCAAAGTCATGCATTAATTAGAGTGGCATGTTCCTTATATTACAATTACAATAGACAAGGATAAATTAATACACCAAAGTTAGTTTTGGTTAAATTATAAAATTTTATAATTTTTAATAAGAAAGATAAGATTTTTTGGTCCGTGTTTTTTTCTCCAAATTGTTCCTTATAAAAAGGACCGGATGAAATATTTTGGATATATAATATATTGAGATTTTGATAACAAAAATAAAAACTGTCCTCAATATGAAATGTCAAAAATCTAATTTGAATTTTATTTTTATCAACGATTAAATTAATCATCCGTCAAAAGAAATTGTGAGGGGCTAAAATAAATTTTTACTCTTAATTATATTTTAGGTGTGTTTGGTAAGACAAAAAAAACCAACTTATAATTTATATCTTATAGCTTATAAGTTAAAAGACATTTTTGGTAACAATCATTTTACAGTGTTATTTCAAATAGCTTATGAGCTTATATAGTTTATCATTTTTTCTTCCACTCTTACCTTTATTATTTTAATTAATTAAAATCCACTTTTATCCTTTATAATTTATTTTAATTTAAAATAACATAACATAACTATGTTTTAGAATACACATCTCATGTATCATATATTTACAATAGAAGGAAACTTTCCCTTACCACTCTGTCGTTTCATTTTTCAACCTCCTCCATTTTCATGTTGTTTCCAGGTTTCCTCAAAAAAAAAATTAATTTCTTTTGCTATACTTCAATATGTTATTGTTGCTATGATTTGAGTGGTTTGTGTTTCTTTTCACCTTTGCTAGTGTACATGTACACTTTGACGTAAAATATATATTATTAAAATGAAAATAAATTTAAAATAAAATTTGAGTATATAAAAATTAATTTAATAATAATATATAAAAGATATATTACATTAATAAATTTAAATTGCTATCTTAAATATAAATTAGATATAAATTTTATTATTAATAAAAAAATTATGTTATTTCATATTTAAACTATCAGCATTAGCTATAAGCTACCAGGTAGCTTATCAATCATTCACTGTTTTTATTAAACAGAGTCTTAATATATGGAATTTTGATATATAAAAGTAGTTAATGGACTCAATTATCCTTCACGGTTAATAAATTAATACTCTTTTAGTGAGATTAATAAATTAATTAAAAATAAAAAAGTAACATTAAAATAATATATTTTAAATATATTATTATCAAATTAAATAGTAGAGAAGTAGTAATTATAAAAAAAAGGTAGTAGTAAAAAATTGGCCAAAAAAAATTAGTAAACTTTGTTTATATTTTATACTAAAAGAAAGTATATGTTTTTCACATAATTAATAATGTCAATCTAATTTAATTTAGTGGATAAGAATTAAGTTATCCAAAAAAAAAATGGATAAGAATTAAAAGTATAAAAGTGCAACGTTTGTGTCAAAAAAAAAAAGTGCAACGTTCAACTCTTCTAGTCAAAAATAAAAAATATAAAAGTCAAACATTATCATTTGAAAATAAATAAATAAAGTACAATAATACTTTTAGGGTCCTGTTAACATGTGCATATAGGGCACATGTTAAGGTATCTTAATATAGAAATTTAACATTTAATACTTAAAAAGTTAAAAATTTAATACTTCAACATTTAATACTTTCTATTTTTGTTTTCTTAACATGTGTCATTATGCACATCTTAACATTCTCCTACTTTTAAACTTAATTTATATACTCACACTATAATATCATTCTTTCATGTTAGTTATAATTTTTTTTTTTTTGGTCTTATATAAAAATATTTATTTTATATAATTTAATTGGATGTATGAGTACAAAATTGACATTGTTGGTGTACATAAATTCATCTATTTTTTATGCAAAAAATAAATTTTAAAAATAAGTTTGAAACTTCAATTTTGCATTTAAATAAAAAACAACGAAATTATCGCATAGTCTCGCGAGTCATCATTATCTCACGAGTCCACCCACCCACAAAACATCATAGAAAAGAACGTCAAAACGCAACACAACATTACTTGATACGACATTCTTCTTTGGCAGTTCCTTCTTCTTCTTCTTCCTTCCTCTTCAGCCACCATCACCACACAAAACCATAACCCCCCTTTTCCCTTTTTCTCTCTTCATCCTTATCCATTCTCTATCTCAAAAAAAAAAAAACTGAACAAAAAAATTCATCACACACTCACAAAAACAAAAGGGAAAGTTAGTGAAGAGTTGTTGATTTTCTGTTTGACCCTTTTCTTTGAGGGAAGATGGAAATGATGCTTTCTCGTTTACCTTATCATGATTCCCTCAAACTACTTGAGGCTGATATTCACCATGCCAATGCTTTGTATGTTTCTTTTTCCCTTTTTCTTATTATTTTATTCACTCTTTTTTATTTATATATATTTAATCAATTTTCAAAATTATCAAGAAAAAAGTGTTTTTCTTCAAAAGGGTCATCATATCATGTTTAATTGTTTTCTAGTAGTTAATCAAGTATGAATTTTTTTGATTAATTTGATGTTTTTTTTTTGTTTGGTACTATGTTTCATGTTTCATTGTGTTGATGTGTTTTTTTTTTAATTTTATTTCTGAATTTTTTTATGGGTTTGTGTTGTTGTTTAGAGCTGCTGCAATTCCAAGAGCAAAGGGTGGGAGTGTTTTCCAAATGAAATTGGTTTACAGTCAATTGGCTCCTCTTTTTCTGTTGTTGCTACAATGGATGGATTGTTCTTGTTCATGCTTTTTACATAGGTATCTCAACCTCTTCCATATAATTATATACAAGGTTAGTTAATTTCTCAATGCAGGTCTTTTTCATATTTCTAATTCTCTTATTAATAATAACTTGTTGAATAGGTTCTTCAATGCTTGTTTGTAATTGAATTTTGTTTCTGAAACATGTTTTTTTTTTTTTTTGGCAAACATCATTTTGGTCCTTGAAAGTGTATCTCGTTGAAATTGCAATTAGGTGTGTCTCTTTTATTAGTCATTTTAGTTCTCAACTTTGTTTTTAGGTAGTCAATTTGGTCCTCAAATGTGCTTTTCGTTAGTCAATTTAGTCCATAAAATTACTAACAAAAGACGCACTGGGGTTGTATTTGCTATTTTGATACATTCAGGGACCAATATAACAGCGAGTAACACTTTCAGGGACTGACATGGTGGTTTGCCCTTTTTTTCTTCTTCTTTTGTTGTTGTTGTTGATGTTGTTCTATTGTTTTTACCGAAGGTACATAATGATGGTAGACCAAGTATAACTTCTCATGGAAGAAAAGCAACCATCCAGGACTTTTATGGTGTGTGGAACTTTGACTTTCAAAAGACACCTTTTAATGTTGTTTGTAGTTATTTTCAACTTTCAACCTCCAACAACAAATGTTTGTGACTGTCTTTACTAATTTTTCCCTTTTTGTTGTCTTGTCAAAAATTGAACTTTAGCTGTTATATTGCCGTCTCTTCAGCGGCTTCATGGTAGTCTTGAGAAGTTGGAGATTTGTATGAAAGGGCACTCTAGCTTAGAAGGTTCAAGTTTCGGCAAGAAGATGATCGAAGCAAATGCAAAACTAACCAATGTTGATTTGGAAAGAGAAGATGAATGTGGGATTTGCTTAGAACCATGCACCAAAATGGTTTTGCCTAATTGCTGTCATGCTATGTGTATCAAATGCTACCGCAAGTGGTTGGTGATCACAATATATTACGGATGTTATTTATATATGCATCGACGGTGTAAAGATTTTTACGCAATCAATCATAAACGTTGGATCATTAATCTTTTTCCGTCTTTAAGACTACGCAACTTAAGAGTCATACAAATGATGGATTGTGATTGGTTGATTGTGTAAAAAGTTTACACTAACAATGCATCAAATCATTTAGCAACATTGTTACTTTATGTGAAATTGTTTATAATTTATAACACTCTTATGCTGATTTTGCAGGAACACAAAGTCGGAGTCTTGTCCATTTTGTCGTGGTAGCATAAGAAGAGTAAATTCTGAGGATTTATGGGTACTCACTTGTAACGATGACGTAGTTGATGCTGAAACAGTTTCCAAAGAGGACTTGTTGCGATTCTATCTTTATATCAACAGCTTACCTAAAGATTATCCAGATGCACTTTTCTTAATGTATTATGAATACTTAATTTGATTTTTAATCGAGTAAGACGAAAAATGTATAGATTGGGAAATTCAGACTGCAAATGTGAATAGAGTCTGGCAAGAAATTTCTCTAATCGTGTCAGGTACGGCTTTGCTAAAGATAGATTTCTGGAATTTGTCCCAGAATAATCACTCTTTACCTATATATCTCCTCTGTAGACAATGTAGAGTAATATTACAATTAATTCACTATGAAGCCTTTGTTTGAATTGTAGACAGTAGTAAAGGTTTTCTAAGAAATTGATTCAGATATGATGATCCATTATCCTTTGTCTGGCATGCATGTTTGAAAAGTATGGTACTGATTGATAATGATAATGTAAACCAAAAGTTATGGATAGTTTGTATACTGTTTTTTGTGTGATATTAATGATCGTTTTACAACTGTACATGAGGAGATTTGAAGTCTTTCTCTTGAGACTACAACGTCAAAACTCAAATTCTTACTACTGAGCTGACATTTCATGGGCTGCTTATATACCAGTTAGTGATAACTAATAAGTGATAGTTAACAAAGTGTATATGAGGCTAATAACTGTTTCAAAACATCATTAGTTTCCTAATCCATTTATTCATTTTGTTAATCAAAGATTGAGTCACTATTAAGTAACTTAGTTGGTTCAGTGGTGATTGACGTTGGACTCGGTAAGGAGGATCACGGTTCGATTCCCTGCAATTGCGATTAGGAACAAACTGAATACTTGTGGTGAAAACAAAAAAAAAATGTGTGCAGCATTTGGTATGCATTTAACATTGAAAATGATATCAGTAAGAAAGAAAAAACTCACAAAATGTATGATCATTTGAATTGTTGAAACTAGTAATTATAGGTGGACATTCTCGTGTGAATCTAAGGGGCACAGAATAATATGATAGACTTTGTAATATAGTACAGTATAAAATATTTGTATATCACCACAGACCACAGTAGTTGAGTATTAGTTTTGGCTTCTTTGAAGAGAGTAAAGTGTGACAATGAATCTAGACTTGCTTTAGCACTTTTTTTTTTTTACAATTTCTTTTCACCTAACTCATGTACATAATGTTATTTTTTATACACTTTCATCTACTATTTGTATTCTTTCCAATTAGCCTTTTAATTCCTTTCTCATTAAGGACAAGAACTTTATTTATTTTATCAAGTAATGCCGACTTATATATATATATAAACTTGTTCCCTAATTTATGGCTCCACTATAAGCCACCTCTCTAAAATAGGTGTACATGGTAGTGTTGAAAATTAGAAAGATGTGTTTCATTTTATTGAAAAAAGATTAAGATTTTTCTGAAAGAAAAAAAAAGTGGTCCAGATAATAACAATAATTAAATAAGCAAGCTGATTAATCAAATTTTGCAAGAATCTAACCAAACTAGTCATAAATTCTGCATCACTTTAATGGACCAATTGTTGGCATTTCCATCTAGAACCTGACCTCTAAGATGATTGCTTTCTCACTGTAATGCATTAATAAGGAAAGGAATGATTCCAAATGAATTTGAAGTGGTCAATGTCTTCCCTAATTATTTTCCTTTTAATATGAATTTTAGGTCCAAAATGTTACTGTAACAATTTTTTTATCAATATGGTATCTTGACCTTAACTCAGTTAATAGAAACATCATATTATATATGTAGGAGTCGAGGTTCGAACTTCAAACACTCCACGTGTCAACAAAAAAACGTTACACATGTTTATGCAATGCAACAACCTTGATTTTGGTCATTGCTAATAGTATCTTTATGGACTATAGATTACAATAGGACTTCTAACAATGTAACGAGGATTTCTCCAAATAAGTGAACCTGATAAAATTTTCATGTTTATCATAGACTTTGCTTTCACCACCACCTTAAAACTCTTCTTTTGTAGGGTATGAGAGAAAATGAGGCTAGTAGGTTTCACTGCAATTTCCACTCCTTTTGGAGATTTAATAGTAGCATTATACATAGTTGATCCAGGACCTACATTTGTAACTGTTCTCATGAAAATTCCTATTGTTGATTCTGTTTTGTTTTTCACACTTAGTTGCATGCTTGGATAGTTAATAGCATCATGACCAAATCCAGGAAGCAAAGAAGTGCAATTTATAGGAGAACCAATTAATATTGATAAAGTGGTACCATTATATCCCTCATGGCATAAGAACTGAATATAACCAAGTTCATCCATGTCATAGATTAAGCCAGGATTTAGAGCTTTTGTTGGATTAACTTGACCAGCACCAAAAGCAAATTCTGCTTCCTTGTTGAATTTCTGGCTCATAGGTTTAGCTTGACAAAGAGGATACAGAAAATAAGCTTTAACTTAGGTTTAAATAACTTTTGGCCTCTAAGTATCAGATTGTGCGATTTCGGCCTCCAAATAGTTTTGAGCGAATTTAGTCTTTTACGTTTTGTAGTCCATCCGAATTTCTTCTCAAATTTACGTTGAAATCACATCATTTATTGATGTGACACTGAAGTTTCATAGTCAGCATGATGACACGTTGGATATGAAACTTTGGTGTTTTTTCAATAAATGATGACAGACAAGCGTAAATTTGTGAAAAAATTGGTAGGGACTACCAAATGACAAAGAGGCGAAAATCGTACTATGACAATACTTTTGGAGTAAATGTGCATTAAAATCTTCAACTTTGCACCTGTGGTCATTATAGCTGATCTGATTGCAGCAGGAGTCCAATTTGGATGAAATGACTTTACATATGCTGCTATTCCAGAAACATGAGGGCATGACATAGAAGTACCAGACATTAGTGTAAATTCTGAAAATTGAGTGTCCCCTCCTAAACTAGCAATTGATTGCCTGAGTGTATATGCTGCCAAAATGCTAATGCCAGGAGCTGTTATATCAGGCTGCACCCAAAAAATTATTCAACACATTACATTGTTACTTGCTTTATGGTCAACAATTAGTTAAGAAGCTAAGCACAGACACCGGACACGACACGAACATTGGCATGTCGACACTGGTAACAATTTGAGAATTAGCAATTATTAGTACCTTGAGAACATGTTGAGATCCTAAATTTGGACCCCTAGATGAAAAAGAAGCAACAAATGGAGCTGGTATTTTCACTTCATGGCTCTTATGTATCACTGCTGATGGTGATCTTTGTTGAACAAGAAATTTATGTAAAAAAGTCTACGTTACTAGATAATCCATTAGAAAAAAATGTTGGTTGTAGCAAATCTTTTACCTTGTAGATTGCATATAATTTGTAATAATTTGACCTGCGCTTCGATTCACAAATGTAGCAGGAGCCATGAATGTTTCAGGAACATCTTCAAATTCATCATATTCAACTATAGTACCAATGCCTCCTATTGCTTTCACAACAGCTTCAGTGCTCCATGTTCTAAATTTACAGTATACAATCTTTCCTTTCACTTTATTTGGTTCTAAGGAGCCTTTGGCGCAGAACCTGCCAATGTATTAAAATGTTCGTTTGTCAACATAAGAAACTTTAATCAAGTTCTATTGAAAATCAAAGCGATAATTACTTAGCATTTTCCTTGCTTGAAGAGGCTCGCGCCGCATCCATCCCGTTAACAAGGGGATACTGTTTTTGCTTTGGACTAAAGATGTTTATTCCTTCTCCCTGCATATTCTCAGTTTAAATTGAAAGGACTATTTGAATAAAGTATAATTTTCGATATAATTTTCATTCTACTTTTCAGTTATCAATGATTTATATCGAGAATAGTAATAACCAAAATTAATAAAGCTTACAGAAACATTTGTTCTAGTCCCCAACTCTACAGTACTATGGAAGTCCCTATCGATGCCACTAGCAGCTACCGTGACAACCCACGGTGCATTATTTACGACAGTTGCCATAGTTGGACCGTCGTTTCCAGCCGAGGCAACAGTGATTATACCTTTCCTCATGGCATGAAATGCACCAATCGATATAGGGTCCTTCATATAATCCGAATCTTCTCCACCTAAGGAAATGGATATGACATCCACACCATCGTGTATAGCTGCCTCAAATGCAGCAAGTACATCCATATCAGCACATCCATCCTCTTTCCAGCACACTTTGTAAATTGCTAACCTTGCCGAAGGTACTGCCCCATGAGCAGTCCCGTTTGCTAATCCAAAGAGACTCGCATTTGGGACGAGACTACCTGCTGCTGTTGATGCTGTATGAGTCCCATGTCCTGACACATCTATGGGAGATAATATATCAGATTGTTCCGATCTTCCATCAAGTTTGAAGTATTTGGCTCCAATTATCTTGCTTCAAGTTTTCCATCAAGTGTACATAGATGCCAAGAAAAATGTATAATACATAATTTTAGTAATACTCGGAGTTTTTAAACTCGGAGGTATCAAATTTGATTCCTATTCAAAGAAGTACATAAGGATAGGGATGTTACTTATTGCAGCCTGAGAAATTAACAAATTTGTCACAAGTTCCTTTCCATTTGGAGGGTGGAGGACCAAATCCATCGTCGTTGAAGCTTCGAAACTCAGGAGTGATCCCTACATCACACATATACGAAAACACCGTGATTTGCAAACTGCAACTAAACAAATCATGAAATACAATTACACGAAATCTATATAAAGAAACCTGTATCCATAAGAGCCACAATTGTGTCACTCTCTTGTTTCAGTTTTCTCTTAACTGTCAAAGGTAATCCAATGAAGTCCCATGATCTTGTTGTGTGAAGCTTGCGATACTGATTTGGAAGTACTGAGAGCACTTCATTCATGGCTGTCATATAAAAATGATAAAAATGACTAAATATATACAATTTAATCGAATACGAAGGGACTAATCGAAAAAAATGATCTCATACCAGATAACTTGTTGGCTTCATCCTTAGATAGTTTAGCAGCAAATGCATTAAAGCTCTTTGTGTAGCTGTATACTATGGATTCTTTGGCTTCAACATGGCTGCTAAGTAAACAGAATAATCAAAGAAATTTTTCTTAGATGACATTGAGATAATAATGCATTAATAGTGCCTTTAGTTTTAAAACTACGGACCTGTTTCGATTGACTTATTTGAGTTTAACTACTAACATAAACACGTGTAAAACTGTTCAGGAGAACTTATAGAAACATCTTATGACATGTTCATAAGCTGTTTTCAGATTAACTCTACAGGACAGATTGTAAAATCGACTTATCGCTTATATAAATAGTTTGACTTTATTTTATCTTTTGTTACCGACATAGTTTATTATACGTAACATAAGCACATGATAAGCATTTATGTTATGCTAGAAAGTATTTGAGTGAAAGTGAGCTACATAGATCACTTTTAAGTGATTTTTTAGGCTTGAACTGCGAAGGAGAAGGAAAGTCGACAAATTAATAGACTAGTTACCTTAGTTTAACAGAAGAGAGAATATTTATATGACTCTCTACTGCTTCTTCTCTACTAACAGGATAAGCTCCTAAGAAAACAATGTAAAAGTTCTGCAAACAAGTCAAATGGTGCATAAGTGATAAGTTAATAAAGAATAAAACACAAAAACTAACAGTATTAGGAGATGGCTCAAATTTGAAAGAAATCAAATTTATCTAAACTAATGTAAGGAATGAAGGAGAAGAAGTAATTGATTGCCTTTTGTTCAACACCATTAACTGAAACAGTTGTTAGTAGAATCAGCAACAATGGAAGCCAACTAAGAGAATAAGACTTTGTAAGTTTCTGATAAAACATATTTAGCATATTAGCATGCCTATTAAGGTCCCTTAAGCATAGGTTTATTATATAGATATCATCATAAATCTAGCAAAGAAAGCATGTTTCAACTAGTTTGCTTCTTCCACAAGAAGAATAATTACTAATAGATGTTTTTGCTTTTTTGGTTTCTTCTTCAAGAGACATTCTCATTTTCAATTTTTCATTATGTTTGTTATTAGTCTTCATCAGTACAGTTTTTTTTTGTTGTTGTGAACTGAGTGTTGAGTCATGAGAGGAGCCCGCGTAATGAGTCACATTGGGTTTTGAGCAATCACATGAGTGACTTAGGCATCACGTCTTAACTCAATACCTTAAGACATTGAATTTTGGATCCTATCACTTATATATTGTCATTGTTTGCTCTATCAACAGGGCACGCCGTTTGAACATCTTGGTCAGGAAGACTTTTGATATAAGGAGTCGGTCTAACAGTCGACTTTGATACTACTGTTATATCATGAGGGGAGCTCGAAGATCATCCACAATGAGCCAATAGCGCACAAGTGAGAGACACACCGCATTTTCATTCAAAACCTTAGAGTGTGTTTGGATGGAGGAATGTTTTAAGGTAATGTAATGTTTTGAGGGAATTCAAATGATTTGAGGTAAATTCCATTGTTTGGATGATAATTTGAAGAATTTCAAAAATGATAGAATTTTATGAAGTATTTTGTTCAAGCCAAATTTATGGAATTTTAAATGACACCTAAAAGCAAGGAATTTCAAATTCCTTCCTCTATATAAACTTAAAAAAATTACAAATTGATTGAAACACCTAAAATCAGCCGAAAAACCTAAAATCAGCTAAAAACTCTAAAATCGACCCAAAACTTGATAAGAACCCAAAAATCGGCCGAAAAACCTAAAATCTGCTATAAACTCTAAATTCGACTGAAAACTCAAAAAACGACCTTAAACCTAACCAGAACCAAAAAATCGGCCGAAAAACCAAAAATATGCTATAAACCCCAAAATCAACTGAAAACCGTTAAAATACATAAAATCGGCTATAAAATCTAAAATTGCTCGAAAAACCTAAAATCGGTCGAAAAACATAAAATCGGCTCAAAACCCAAAAATCGACCCTAAATCTGACCAGAACCAAAAAAATGGGCGAAAATCTAAAATCGGCTATAAAACCCAAAATCAACAGAAATTGGTTGAAAACCGACCAGGACCCAAAAAATCGCTGAAAAACCGAAATTGACCGAAAATTCTAAAATCGGCTAAAAATCCTAAAATCAACCGAAAACCCAAAATTCGACCATAAACCCGACCAGAACGCAAAAATCAGCAGAAAAACCTAAAATCGGCCGAAAACCCGACCAGGACCCAAAAACCCAAAAAATCGGCCGAAAAACCTAAATCGCCCGATTTTTGGTTTTCGGCTGATTTTTTGGGTCTAGGGTCGATTTTAGGGGTTTTTCCCGATTTTATATTTTTCGGTCGATTTTAGGGCTTTTGGCCGATTTTAGGTTTTCCGGCTGATTTATTGGGTTTTCGCCCGATTTTAGGGTTCATAGTCATTTTTATGGTTTTCGGCCGATTTTATGGTTTAAAGTCGATTTTAAGTTTCTTCGGTCGATTTTTTGGGTTTTCGACCATTTTGGGGTTTATAATCGATTTTAGGTTTTTCGGCCGATTTTTGGGGTTATAGTTGATTTTAGGGTTTTCGGCCGATTTTATGGTTTATAATAGATTTTTGGGTTTTCGGCCGATTTTAGGTTTTTTGGCCGATTTTTGGGTTTTCGACCGATCTTTGGGGTTATAGTCGATTTTAGGATTTTTGGTCGATTTTAGGTTTTCTGCCGACTTTTTGGGTTTAGGGTCGATTTTATTAAGATAAATAAAATTAAATGAAGGAAATTCAATTATATTAGCCAAACAAAGAATTTTACGATTGATGGAATTTCACTACTTTATCCAAACAATGGAATTTGAATATCAAGGGAATTCAATTGAATCAATTGAATTGTCTAGTATTTAAAATCCCTTGAATTTTTAGAATTCCCCATCCAAACACACTCTTAAGATATTGAGTTTATGAATTCTTTCAGTTATATATTATTTGACATCCACTTCTATCCAATATGTGAAACTCTTGCTCACCCTTGAAAATGCCAACAAAGACATCGTCTACTACTTGACATCCATTTTTATTCAATGTAAGACTCTTACTCACACTTGAAATACCAACACGGATATCCTCCACTGCTTGACATCCATTTCTATCTAATGTGAGACTTTTACTCACACTTGAAATAACAGCACATATATCCTATGCGTGCAAATGCAGAGACTAATGTCTCGGGTCTTGTGGAACGGTGCAAACTATAGTAGTGAGTAATACTTAAAATTAATTTCTTATGATATTATCTTTGACTTGTTTTATTTTTCTGAAACTTAGATAACTTTATTAGGTGGTAAGTAACTCAAGGGAGGTCACCAATTAGGCCAATGTAAGCATGGTTTATATATTGCTTAAAAACAAAGAACGCTTTGTATTAATTAGGACTCTCTATTTCTTGAATTCCAATGCAAGTGTGATATTGCCTTGCATATTGATTGTATACATTATTATTTATTTGGGCATAGCTTGAAGTTAAACCCAAATGAGACACAATTGTTTGAGATTTGTACATATTTCCTAATTATCTTGTAAAATAAGTAACAATGTTCATACATGGTTAATCAAAATAGAGGAAGAAAGAGAATATAATTGGGCTAAAAGAACTTAATTAGGGCATGATTGTTGATGCTTATGTAACTGGAAATTTTTTTTGTATATATATGGAATTACACAAATATAATACTTTGAATATTATGCATCATTCAATACCTTCTACTGTGCACTCAGAGATAAAAAAATAAAAAAAAATTACTGAGCACTCACATTACAAAATATTTAAATTTAATCTTCGTGTGAATATTCCTTTACAAGATAATTGTTTATATCCCCCAAATTTATAATTGGCGTAAATTAATTTATGGCACAAATTTAATGTTTAGATATATTTTGTAGCATGAGTAAGAAATGTATTTTCTTCACCCAAAAGAAAAAAAAGTAGTTGTTCCCGTGAGCTTAGCTCAGTTAATAGAAATATATCGTGTTCGAATTTTGAATACTTCATTTATTCACCTTTAAAGTGGATTTTCTAGGCAAAATTTAATAAATGACAATATACTTTAGTTAAAAAATTATATTTATTTTTATTCCATCAAATGAACTTTGTTTGTATGTTTATGCATCGGACTTGAGTATTTTTAGGGTGTGCATCACATAAGACTTTATAAAAGTGTGCGCGTGCGTACAAGTGCATAAAAAAAAATAGGGTTACAAATTCATATTTTGTACATCCACTCAAAATTTGAAAGAGCAATCATAGTGTAAGATCAAATATAAGTTTAAGATAAATACACACCTCTCTCTCTATATATATATATATAATGAATTTTCTTAAGTGTGGGATTAGTCAATTTTTCTAATTGCTTGACAATTTAATTTTAAATTATTAAGTAATTATGCATATTAATAATTTGGGTTCGATTCTCTCTAGTGCCAATTTAGGTGGACTAATTTATCTTCAAAAAATATTATGCATATCAATAATTTGACAACTAAATAGTACGAAAATGATAGTTTTGTTCATCTCTAATTATTAGTATATACTACATTTTAAGCATGTACTCTCTCTGTCCCAAAATATAAGTAAAAGTTGGTCAATAAAATTGAATGTATTTAATTCATATCTTTAACTAAATACATCAAAAAAAATTGACTCAAATTTTCTTATATTTTGGAACGGATTGAGTATTTAAACTTTTATTTTATCATATTTAATATTTTGTTTTATGCTATTTTTTTTTTTGGTCAAGTGTTTTACGCTAAATTTGTATATAATTAATTAGTATATACATTTTAAGCACATATTTAAACTTTTATCATATTTGATATTTTGTTTTACGCTAAATTTGTATATAATTAATTACTACCTACTTCCTTATATATCTAGAATAGAATGTCTTCCCTTTTGAAAAATGGGAATCGAAAAAATTATAATAAATTGTTTTACTAATTAAAATTTCCTAAAATTAATTTATAATTAAAACTTTTACTATTGACATTTATTTTATTTTGATTTTTTTTATAACAATGTGTGTATGAAAATTAATTAACAAAGAAGTATAATCCCTTCATATGTAGCATATAAAGTTTTGTAAGAGAACTCAACTTATGTCCTCATCTATGAAATAAAAATAAAACATTTTTAGCAAAGCTAAATAGGATAAAGTTTCTTATAAAACGTTTATTTTATCATAAGTTTTCAAAATTAAATGCACACAATGGTTTGTGTGTAGTGTGTAGAAATATTATAAACCCTATCAAATTCAATTTTACCAATTAAAAAGTTAAAAAAAAAAAAAAAAAAACACTTTATTCAATTATTACGAACATGGACAACAAGATTTCAAAGAGACAGGGAAACATATATCATTTCTAAACAAAAAAACATAAACTAAATTTAGTTTTCATGCTATAAATTAAAGCATCAATTTCTTCTTCTATTCTTTTTTGCGGATTTTGCATTAACCCCTACCACTGGCTCCTTAGCAAGCAACATCATATATTCTGATATCTCTATATCACTAAGATACAATTTTACTCGATCTTGAAGCTCTTTGAATGAATTTCTCAATTCTTCAAGCTCAGAGAGTGTTGTCACATCATTTTGCTTCAAGATCTCATCATAAGTCTCAACCTCCTTTTCACCTTCACGAATTTCAGCCAACACCTCCGCAAGTTCCAGATTCAACTTGTCCATATTGGAAGCATCAGAAGAGGGGTCTCCTTGTGAGTCACTTGGTTCAGGATCTTGTTGAAGATACTTGGCCGCAACAACATCAACTCCTGGGTGACCAAAAGAGTAAGGCTTGTTCCCCGGAGAAAACACAACAATAGCAACTTCTGCTCCACACAAAATAGACAATTCATTTGCTTTCTTGAATAAGCCTGTTCGACGCTTTGAGAATGTAACCTGTCTCGTGTTGGGATCTTTCACAATCTCAATCTCAATTTTACGACGGCCCATAATTCTTTCGCCTGTTTCACACAATTACCTACCTACTAAAAAAAAGAACGCAAGTTTAGAAACAGAAAGAGATTGTAAAGGTTGTGGGTATATGTTACCCCAATGCCCCTATTTATGCATACACTCTATAAAAAAGGTTCGATGTTTCTAATATTGATTTTGAAATCTTTATTTTTTAATTATGGACAATATTTTACTAATGTGGAAATGTTTTATTATCATTCTAAATTTTATAAAATTGTCCAAAAGTGTTTTTGGTTTGTAATTTTTTATCTATTTTTAATTCAATTGTACTAATACTAAAAATGTAGACAGATTGGATTTATTGAAAAAAAAGGAAATATAAATCTTTTCTTATTTAATATTAATATATTAATATTATCATAAATATAGAAGGAGTTTGTTGTGAATTGGTTACAGCTAACACCAACTTATACCATACATCATTTTATAAACGGGGTGTTTATATCATGAAATCAGTTTAAATTGATTTAGATAATTAATTATATTCAAAATCAATTTAGATCGATTTCATTATATTAGATACTTTTTCTATTTAATGTTTGGTTTTTTTATTTTATCAAAAATTTTTTTTTTTTTTGTTACTCAAACATCCTTTCTCAAAAAAATTTAAAAACTTCAAACATTTAAACAAATGTGGATTACCTCGTATTAATGTTTCATGTGAAAAAATTCAAGAAAAAAAATGATTCCAAGGAAAAAAGTAAAAAAATACTACATACATATATATATATATATATATAATGTAGATAAAAAAATGTTTAGTTAATTAGTTCGGACATACATTGTAACATAAAAAATGTATTGCAGCCTTTTTAACATTTCAGTCGCACTTTAATACAACTTCTATTTATTTTTTTTAAAAAAAACAAATAGTTTACCTTGAATTTTTTTTTGTTCAAATCAAGGAATGAAAAAGTTTTATCGATATTTTTATAAAAACAAAATAATGACTATTAATTATCATTTAAAGATTTAATTTTCTACATATATATTAAAAATCATACAACATTGATATAAAAAATTCATACGCCATTGGATATAATTTATAATAATTTTCTTTGTTTTCTATGTATTTTGTTTAACTTTGCCGTTTCTTTTTTCTATTCACAGACTTTCTTTTTACAAAAAAGAACAAACTTTATTGTTTTCAATCCCTTATTATGATTTAAATTCCTTTGTACACCGTCAGTTTACGATGTTTTAAAAAAAAAATCATTGCTTGACAAAAAAAATCATTTAAAATTTTATTAAACATGAAAAAGCTTCCTTCAAAAAACAATAAACCATTGTTTGGTATGGTTTTTGGATTAAAAACAATATGTATAGAAAATGTTTAACCATTGTTTGGTATGATTTTTGGATTTCGCTCTTTGATCTAGTGACTTTATTTGCACACTAATGTTGTTACGTGGAAATTAATGAGACCTAGCGATAGAATTATACATATTTGTGAATCAAATCAACATTTCATCAAACACTTGTTATGCAACTATCCATAATAGTAAAACACCACTCATCCTAGATATTGTGGGAGAACATTAGAATCCAATGCAAATGAAGGAGAAAATTATGAACTTTGCTAAAACTAAAAATGAAGGTTCATTACAATTTGGACAAACAAAATATTTAGAAGGAAACAATCAAATTAAAAATACTAATTTTGCTAAAACAAACCAAAGAGTCAATCTAAAAGCTCAGAGAAAATTATGAACTTAGGAGTAATTACAAATGAATTGTTGAATTGATTGAAGATAAAAAAGATATACAAAATAAAAAAAGAAGGGAAAAATTGATCGAGATTAACAAATAAGCCAATTCATACCTAGAATAAGATGAAGAAGCTATAACGAGTGTTGCAGAGCATGGAAGAAATCTTCTCAATGTATATCAATAATGATTGAGGAATGTAAAAATACAAATGAAACACAATCATGACATGATTACTAAAATTGTCATTACCTATACCTCTTTCGTGTGCGATCGCACGAGTCCAAAATATACTTATATAAAATCGTTTTCCACTTTGTTCTTCTCCACTTGCTTCTATTTTTTAGTCTCTAGGTTGTAGCCACCATCACCGTAAAGAATAACAACGTAAACAATTTTATCAATCAATTTTGTGCAATCAAATTAAATTGAAACAACTATCTTTCACAAACTGCATATGATTTTGAGATTTTAATTTGTTGGTTGTATCATGTTTAAGATCATTTATCGTAAATATATTTATATTGCTTTTTTAATAGGAAAATATATTTATATTGCTTATTTGCTTCAAATTGTTGAAATTTTTTCTTTGGTACCGTCCGTATGAATTTATTGAATTGACAAAATATTTACGATTTGTCTTAGGAGAGGTTTAATATAAAATAATTCATCTTGACCGTCAATTTTATTAAAATCTACAACAATATACTATAATTCTTCGGTAGATATGATTAGCTTGAAATGTTTCCAACATCTTCATTTTTCATCCCTTTTGAAATATTTGTGTTGCTTGTTTCAAGTAGTTGAATAATTTTTACTCAAAATATATTGCAAGTGTGGTTTTAAAATATTATGAATATCTTGAACCCTTGTTTATTTCTAAGAGCAATGTCTTTGATATGGAATTGAGCTAGACATAAAATAAAAATTTGTGAAAATCATTTGGCTAAATTATCAAATTGCCAAAAGCATTATATAGGAGAAATAAATTGAAGCAAAGTGAAGGATCATCCTGAAGAAATTATGTTTGGGAAGAAAAGATTGTTGTGCCAAACAACAATGTAGCATCAATAAATTTAGGCATCAATCCACATCTATGGTGCAAAAAAATAATATGGACAACAGTAGAAGATAAGAAACAATTATAGCTTAGTGAAGTTGTATTCTCATGAAATATTGTGGCTAACTATTTTTAGAAATCTTTTTTTGATTGCTCCAGATGCATTATTTTCTTGGAAAATTTAGGATTCGTTTGTTTTAACTTTCAAAAAGTGATTTTTTCTTTGTATTTTTAAAATAATTTTTATGATAACTTAATTAAAAATAGTAGTAAAAATTATTTCAAATTTATATTTTATTTTTATAAATTAAAAGAGTGATTTTAACATTTAATGACTTAAATATTCATGTTAGAGATTTTAATTTAATAAAAAATATAATTTTTTTTTTAAAAAAAACTATCTCTAAAAAATAATTTTTTTGAAATTTTTTATGATAAAAAAAATTGTAACAAAATGATGAAATACTTAAAACGACACATTAAGAGAAACTATTTAAACCAATTTTTCATTTGAAACTTTTATATAAAAAAACAAATTGTTAAAAAACTTTTAACGTAAAAATAATACACTAAACATTTTTTTTAAATAAAGCTAAAACAAACGCACTCTAATTCAAATATTCCGAAAAAAATTCAGTTTGTAACTTTGACCAAATGTAAGGATGAAGTGAAATAATAAAAGGGATAAAATCCGAATATTTGTAGGGGTAAAGAGTTAAAAGTTGGGGGTGGGTTCTTAATTTTATTTAGCTAAGCCCATTTGCAACCCGAGAATTCAGCTAAGCCCATTTATATGATCGGGTTCGGGTTTTATCTGATTCTACGGTTTCGTTTCAAACACGAAAAAAGATTATAAATATGAGATCTTTGTCTCTGTCTTTTTCTTTATCTAGGTTCAAAGACAATAACCTAACATCGTTCCAATCCCTATCTTAGCTCTGTTTTCTTCGCCGACATATTTTCTCGTATTCACTTTCAGGGTTTTGTTTGACTAAGGTTATTTGATTGTATAAACTTCAATTTATTTTAATTTAATTAAGTCATACCCAACATCAAAGTCCTTAACTTTATGATATGTTAGATAGATATAATCATGTATTTGTGTGTTTGGGTTGTTGGGAATGCTAATTTATTAGATGGGTTTTTTTCCTACCTTTTTTGTGAGTTAATTTGATGCATGCATGTGTTAGATATTATGATTGTGTAAAAGGTAGAACTTAATAGGTTTGAAAGTTCCTCACTTTTCAAATTTTCAGGTTAAGTATAATTGGTTGGTGCATTTGAGGTTATTTTTGTGAGAGTATCTGAAAGATGGATCTTGAAGGCAAGAAATTTGGGAGGGGTAAGATCTTATCATGTGGCTTCTTGTTCATGTTATTACTTTTGTTGGAATAGTTGACTATGAAGTACAGACACTAGACACAGATAGTGACACATCGACACCGATAATTCAATGTAATCATATGTGTTGATGTGTGTCCGTGCTTCATATGGAATGTGTGTCGTAATAGAATACTTTATAGATTGCAGACCATATTTTGTTTCCTACTAAATCAATAGATTGTTAAAAACAAAACATTAGGAGCTGCCAGAACTTTGTTGTTTTCTTTGTTCACTGTTATATTAGAGCTTCACGTTCAAAGTATTTCGTGAGGTTTAAACTCGGTGATATATCAAATAGAGCTTAAGAGACGTTTATGATCATGAGGTGATTGTTCATAAAAATCCAGTTGAAAGCATGCTCTTACATTTAAAATTAAAAGTGTGAATACTCAGTTTCTTTCGACATTATGTCACTGATGACTATATAAACTAGTTTTCATGTTCTGTCTGTCACGTAAGTCAACTTATCGTCTTATCCTCGGTTGGTTATTAGATTAACTAGTACTTGTTGTGTTCCCTCTTTTTATGACTGTGGATATGGGTAAAAGCTAGTAATATGGATTATCCTTTGTTTTGTAGAAAAAACTTCAAATGGTTCAGTTGGTTGTCATGATTAAATTTTGGATGACTTTTCCCAACCTTTCACCTTCTATATTTTCAACAACAGATATTCGATTAATTTCTTTACACTGATCATCGACACTTTTCATGCTTTGACCGTGGGAGAAAATTCATTTTGAGCAATATAGCTCTATTTTATCTTTTTGTTAGAGAGAACTTTAGGGTAAGGGGATAGTATCCCCGATCGCTAATCCAAGGCAGGGAAAGCTGATACGTAAACCTTGATTGGGGAGCAATCCCCTTATCTTAAAGTTCTCTCTAGCAAAAATAGAGATTCCAGTTTCTATCAGCCTTCTCTTTTGCTTCTTAGTAATGTGCATTTATCGGAGCACAATAATTACATCTTTACATGGATGCTTTTTTTCCTAACCTTATTGTGGAACGCAATTATGTATATATCTTCTATTTACTGCAAGGTTGTCAATTGAGGATTGCGGAAAGTAGCAGATTGCTAAATTTCCGCTATGTATTAGGGCTGTAGTATAGTGCCACTATAGCCGCTATTTGACAATATTTTGTACTAAATAGCATATTGCGGAACAATAGCGGTTAGTCAAAATTCCACTACATTATAGCAGTATAGCGCCACTATAGCTGCTATTTAACAACACTGCTGTTTAGTAATATCATGTGGAAGATATGGTGATAAGCTATGTAGTTTAAAATTGACGGGTAGCAACTGGCAAGGGAAGACTGGTTCTGTATAATTTTAATCGTAAAAATATATTTTTTTCTACCTGATTTATCCAGCCATTACAACCCAAGGGTCAGCTAAACCCTTTTTTTTTTTTTGGTATTCCGCGGTTTCTTGTTTTCTTTTCAAAAATGAAAAAGAAAGAAAAAAGATACAAAATAAGAACTTTGTCTAGGTTCAAAATTTAAAAACAGTAACCTAACATCGTCCCAATCCTTAGCTCTGCTCCATTCTTGGACATATTCTTATATTTTCCTACTAAATCAACACATTATCAAAAACAAAACATTAGGAGTTGGCAAAGGCGCATAGCTCTCTGTAACGCAGAAAAATGTTTATTTTCTTTGTTTTCTGTACCACAAAACTTTGTTGTTTTCCTGGTTCACTGTTATAATGGAGCCTTGCGTTCATAGAATTTCGTGAGGTTTAAACTCAGTGATATAGTAGATGGAGCATAGGGGACCTTTATGATCACTCACAAGGTGATTATTTATAAAAATCCTGTTGAAGGCTTGCTCTTACATTTAAAAGTGTGAATTACCCACCTTTCTTTCAACATTAGGTCACTGATAACTGTAAAACTAGTTTTCGTGCTCTCTATCACGTAGGTCAACTTCTCCTCGGCAGTTTATTTGAAAAACTAGTATTCATGTTCCCTCTTTGTATTCTTATGTGTATATAGACAAAAGCTAGTAGTATAGATTATCCTTCCTTTGTTTTGTAGGAAAAAACTTTGAAATGGTACAGTTGGTTGTCGCAATTAAATTAGATTAATTTCTTTATACTCTAATCATTGACATTTTCCATGCCTTGGACTTGATAAGTACTAGTATTTCATTTTGAGCAAGATAAATCTTGTTTACCAAGGTTAGAAACATTTCAATGTATTGTTTAGTAATATTATTTCTTTTAATCAGGCAATAGAGAACTTGGAGCTGCTCATGATCTCGTACGTCAATATAAGCTTTGGCCTTACTATGAATTCTTCTGCAAGAAGTCACTTCCATTGTCGATTTCGGAGACACATTATCTTTGCAATGTGGTGGGTGAAACAAAAATCAAGAAGGGAGAAGGAATGGAACTGGATCAGCTGTGTAAGAACACCTATATGAGCGAGAAAAAACCTTTGTTGCGTCCTTTTGACTTGAATGTACTAAGTGAAGCTTTCCGTTTGAGAGAAATGGATCCAAATCACATTTCTTCTGTAAGATTTTTAAACTATATTTTCTGGCTGCATGTTTGATCCTTTCTTCACATTATAGAGAAATCTGATTCAAATTGACTGATATAACATGCTACGGCGATATGTTCTATGTAGGCCAAGAAGGGGCCATCGAATGCAGTGCCAAACTCGGGAAACCAACCTAGAGAGAATGAAAGGAAGAACAAAATGGACGAAAAACATAGGAAGCACAAACTACTTCAAATTAAAAATGGAAGTTGTGTTGCTAATAACACAATTAGACAGAATGATTCTCAACCCTCACAATTGAAGAATCAACAAGACAAGGTTTGCTCTTTTAGTCCTTCTCCCCATTGTTATGCATTGTGTCTCTTACTTTGAGGAGAGATTGACATAAAAATGTCACATAAAAAAGTCATGCAAATTTTTTACATACTTTCATGTCTTGAAGTGGTAATATCTAAATTTTTGTCCGTTTATTTTTTTTCAGAAAAGAAGGGCTGAGACAAGCTACGATCCTTCTGTTAGCAAGCGATTAAATACTAGACAATAAGGCAGAATTAGAATTTAGAAGTATGATCAATTCAAAAGTTGACACTAAACTATATTTTTGGTACAGTTAAAATTTGTGATTCTTTGTAAAAAGAAAACTGTGAATGAATCTCTTATATTACATTCTTCTTGTTACCATTTCGCTCGTCTGCGTATGGAAGTAAGTTCTGTCTGGGATGGGATAATGGTCTGATTGTAAGCAGTCTATCTGCTCTTTTCAACCTTGTACACTAGAATTCTTTATGAAATTAACTGCAATTTTTGGACCATTTTACTTTTAGTTTTGTGTTAACTAGTGTTCATGATTTTGTTCTCAAGTTTATGATGTTTTTATTCTTTCCATTTTTGTTATGATTCATGCTGTTTCTGCTTTGGCATTTAATTTTGAGATCAACTAGTTGAGGAATATCGACATGTTTAGAGTCTGGGATTTTTGCAAACAGATATATAATAATAGTACTTAATAAACAATGAATCTCTTCAATCTATCGTTTTGAACAAAAGTTTCAAGTTGATTTTATACTTTTATTGATAACTATATATCATTACATTTTAATAATAATTTATTAAATAGATTCCACTAATAATTTTATATCATATTAATAACTTTATATTATTATATTTTTTTAATATTAAATTTGTGTGGGATATGTGGAGAGAGTGTGCTTTTTGCACAATCAATAAGCACTTTATTTTTCTCCACAATGATATTTAGAGTATCTATGGGATACCTATTTTTATTGGGTGAGATATTTCCAATGTGGATGGTCTTATATGCTAAAGGAATTTAATTGGTAATATTTGCATTTAAATTATTTAAAATGTATAAAAAAATCAATATTTTGGTTTTTAACATGTATCTTTAGGACTTTTTTTTATTACAAAAACCTGCTTATAGTATTTCATTAATTAAAATGGGTTTAATACAATTTAGTTTTAGTATATCAACTAAAATCTAAAAAGTAGTTGGCAATGTAATCGTCTTAGCAAGTTTATGGATAACATTATTTGTTTGAATCCGTACAAATTCTACACTTGAGTTTTTATAATAATTGAAAAAAAAATAGATTTACAATGCTCAATAATCATATCAAACTCTATGAAGTCGCATTTTGAGGAATAAAAACTATCAACCACTCTTTTCAAATTCAATTCAAATTTCACTAAATTAAGCTCATGAACTCAATTAAGCGCCACAAAAAGTCTAAGTGTTTCCACCAATATACACGTCACACTTTGAAAAAATATATTCAGTTTTAGCTCAAATATAAACACATTAATCATCTCTAATACATATATCAATGCTGACTTTAATGATCATCTCTAAATTAACCTCATGAACCCATTTAATACATATATTCGGTTTTAGCTCAAATAAAAACAAATGAGATGGAAATGAGACATCAACATTACATTTTCTTTATGGCCTAAGTTAGCAAGACTCTTTGCTAACTTTATCTTGATTAGTTGTTAGTAAATTAGAGAGTACTCCCGTACATTTTCTTTATGATCCAATGATTCAACGAGTACTTAAGCTATAGTTATATAAAATATTATATAATGATTTAAAATAGTTGAACATGAAATAATTTTTAACATAACATTAATAATATAGTTTAAATATGTAAAAAAAATACAATACTTTGGTTCAATTTTGAGTGGTCAATTTTAAATGATGCCAACCCAACCCAATAACCAATCTTATAAGTAATAATTAGGTTTGGTTCGATTTAAATTCTGGTTCGACCGGCTGCAGAAAATGTTTTTTATTAAACATTGTATTTTTTAAGAAAATACTACTGTTCGCATTTTTTATATTAAAAAGAGAAGGAAAAAAAAACTGTTACGAAAAATATAACTCTAATTGTCCCAAGAGATGCAAAAACTTGCAGAACAATATGAAAGGACAAAATATAGCAAATTGACTAATTGAATACACTTAAATTAGTTTACAACTTTATATCTATGTTTCAACTTTTCTTCTTAGAATCATCCTGTTTTTTATTTTTATTTCTATTTTAGTTAAATAAATGTAGTTTTCACATATCTTTTTTATGTTTCTTATTTGTTGTGATTTCGGCACCTTATAGTGTGACGTTGTTTGTTTTGATTTTCTGTCATAATGCGGTATATTTTGTTTTCTTGTCTTGATGCGGTGTTTATTTATTTTAGGTTGAAGGATTAAGTTTGATCTATTGCAGATTCAATCAATGATTTTGGTGTCATCAACCCTACAAATGTAGAGACATGAATATGCAAAATACTTCAATATACCCAAATATGTAGGATTATGCAATTTTCGTTATTATGTTATTAACACGGATTTTGTAAGTATATTATCCTTTTTATGCTTCACAGATTTATCCTTTTTTTTTTTCTAATTTAAATTTATATTACATTGACGTAATCTATCAATTTTAAATCAATATTAATGAAAGAATGTTGTTTATTTAGTAAAAAGAAATAGTTTACAACTTTGACAAAAAAATAAATTAGTTACAACTTTACACTGAACAAACCAATTGTTTGCATCTATACTATATATTCATATTTATATCTTCTGTGAAGGGTCTTTTTATATTTTCACTGAACAAACTATTAGACCCTAGTTCTGAAAACTCTTTGTGAAGGGTCTTTTTATATTTTCACTGAACAAACTAATTAGACCCTAGTTTTCAAAACTATAGTTGTTTTATATATAAAATTACTATATATGTTCTAAAATAAAACAATTTATTACTATGTCCACAATTGTAACATGTGAAGGGTCTAATTGTGACACTAAAATTAAAATGTTGATATGAAAAATTGAAGAGAGTGAAGAGTCAGATTTTTGCTTCTTATAGGCTTTTTTTGTTGACAGTATCTTACAAGTGATGCTTCTTATAGGTTAACGATCACAAGTCACAATATGTTTACCCTAATTTGTGAGTCTCTTTTCTTTGTAATCACTTCATCCCTAATTTGTTAACACATTAGTGAGATTATGACACAAGAAAGAAAAAAAAAGTTGCATATTTTGTAAATTGTTTGACAAATCAAACTCTCTTTAAGCTTAAGAGTGAAATAGAAGTGACTGACTTTTGATATACTGTTGCTATGGAATTTGCTCTCTTTCAAAAATATTGCTGGATTAGAGAACCGTTATTATAATTTACATAAGAAACTAATGAATATTGTTATTATAATTTAGATACCAAATTAGAAAGAGATATAATTCATAGACCAAATTGAACATTTATTCCATTAAAATTAGCTTCTACATATTTCCATAAGAAAAAAAAATGAAAATCCTAAGAAACTCCAACAGAGCACGCCATTAGCTCCTGAAGTAGAGTAGAAGTTCAGGATTTTGCTTGTTATAACATCTCAAACAATGACAAAATCAATTTCAGTGAAGGAAAAATAGGATAAAATAAATGTGTCTTAAAACTCAACTTATATTTGCTTAATCTTGTTTTCGTTAAACCAACATCAATTAGGTGACAATCTCACAATCACAGTCTTGAAGCCGAAGAGCAAGTGTGGTAGCAGTAGTTGTTGATATTTTGAACAATTACTCCATATTAGGTACCGATTAACATTAGACCACACTAGAACATGTCTAAAAAATAATCCAAAAGTAAAAGTAAAACTATAACTATATCCACACTGTGAGGCTAAAGAAAATCCGGCCCTTAGGGCCAAAAGCTCCCAAATCCCCACCGCAAAGCACATTAGTAAAACATCATTCTGATCACTATTAGAGTTTTATATTAACATGGATAATTGTTCTGTTTGCCCTAACTTATCATGGTCTTAAAAAGTATTTTAAAATTAAAGCTAGAGCTGTTTGGTTAATTGCAATTCTCATTTACTTATTGTGCTTCTGAACCTCATTTTACTCTCACCCAAAAATAGAAGCCAACTAGTTGATGAAATGGTGTATACAAGAACAAATAACATGACAGTAACCCAATCTTGTAATACTAATAACAAGAAAACTTTAATATCCCTAGGTTAAAAAACAAGAATAACAATATGGCCTCCGTAAGGGAGTTTAGCACAGAGTACATAATTTCCAACGCGCATTCAGTCAAGCAGATCAAAAGAAAAACTATGTAACAATAATTTTCATAGCTTTCATGGAGTATGTTGTATGCCTTTTCCCCTCTTATAATCAATCACAAGGCCAAACTCTTGAAAGAGGTATTATCGATAGATTTAAATACACAACGAAATATTAATCATCCATGAAGCCTAACAACTCCTTACAATAAAACCCAAAAAACAGTTGTAACCTTGCATAATTAAATCAATTTTTTAGGACACAATTAGTAAATAAATCCTTACAAACTAAAGGAATATTTGAAGCACAAAGAAAGGCATACCCAAATGAGCAAAATTATTATTTGCTTTTGTCTTCTTCCTTCATCTTCTTCGCCCACCTTTTCTTCTTGTGATCAAGCAACATATCCGGCATCTTCTCCATCAACCTAGCAGTGTTTGCCCTTTTTTCGGCCGCTATCCTATCAACCTTATGTCCTTTTCGCCTCGTCTTCATTTCCTTCCTTTCAGCATCATAAGTCCAATCTTCCCCAGCAAGAAGAACTTCCTTGCGAATACGTGCCCTATGCCGAGCACTAATACTAAGTGGCTTCCATGCCCCTAGCTCCCAGTAACCCCAAACTCCCTTGGCCAATTCATCCTTGTATTTTGCTAACTTCTCACGCCATGGATATTGATATTCAGCTATCGCCTTCACTGCTGAACCAGCAGCTTTTCCTGCCATAACCCCCCTTTTACCTTCTCTCTACAGGCAGCATACATGATAATAATAAATACCCAATCAGGACATTTCACAAACAGCTTCTATGCATTGACAAAATCAATAATTAACAATTTCTACAATGTTCATTTTTCACATTAGTTCTCTAAATTTATTGCAAAGTGATGATATAATACAACATCATGGTTAAAAAGATAGCATCACCCAAATAGTATCGCTATGGAATCGCGTTCTCTCGCGCGCGCTACAAAGGAATGGAAGGAAAATCTGAAAAATTGAATTAAGTAATGTAAGAAGAAGAAAACCTGGATGAATTTTTCACTGATTCTAGCGACTGAAGATCAAACTCCGGCAGCGTTTTCCGGCGAGTTTTTCCTTTTCACGCCCAGTAGAGTTCAGTGCGTTTCAATCCAATCTAACTTCTGATACTACACGAGGCAATGGGGCAATGATGAATATGATGGGCCTCTCCAAAACAAAGTAGATTGGGCTTGGGTCCATTAAGAAGAATCCATATTTTATTTGAGTTTTACTTTTCGCATGCCCCGACTTACATGCGCGCCCCTTGATATTTCAAATTTACCCCTCTCGCTACTCAGAAAGCGAGTGCGTAAATAGAAAAAATTGAGGAAAAAAATAATTCGCTTTTTAGATAGTAAACTGCAAACTGAGTTTGCATTCTACGATGCAAACCATGTAAAAAAAAAATTAAATACTCAAAACAAAGTTAAATATTTGTAAAAGGAATAGTGTTGTTGACTTATAGTTAACTTTTTTCTTCATAAAATAGGATGCATACTTTATAGATTTTATGGTGACTTGCTACTAGAAAGACAAAGACTGTCATCAACTCATTATAGTAGGTTTGGAATTAAAAAGAATTCACTTTGTTTTTGTTATTTGCTGCTGCTGCTGCTGCTACTACTACTACTGTTCTTTTCACTACAACTTTTAAAGGCTTTTTTCTTTCTTTTTGGTAAGCAACTGGTTCTCTTAGTTTTGATAATTTAATCTCTGACTTGCTAGCAAATACGCAGCTCTTGTCGTTATATGAAGCACTTTAGCTTATCATTCAACTTTCCCGGCTGCCCAAAGTCCTAAACCTATAAAGCAAGTAACAGCCCAAACTCAAACTCTTCCACCTTTAAGACTTAGGGGATTGTGTTAGTACTTAATCCCATGTGAATAGCCAAACCTAAAAGACTACTCCTATTAGGTGGAAATATATTATAGCTTAACTATTATATTGAGCACATTTTTATATGTTTAGTGTGCAATTATAAATATTATAACTTCTTTATAAATTAATGTTTACAATAATTTTCACTCTATTATTATCATTGACTTGATAATGATTTTTTTAGGGGATTCACTCACTTGTCACTTTATCGGTATTTATTGAGTATCTTTATGTAAGGTATAAGGTGCTTTCTTTGTCGCTCAACTCTCAGCGAAAGTATCAATTATTAGAATTTATTACGAGAAAATCACAACTCAAAAGTTCATTATGTGAAAGAATTTTGCGGCAAACTCTATATTGGAGGCAAACTCCAAATTATAAGGACCTCTTCCTCTTAAGAATAGCAGGGCTAACATAAAAAAAATCACCAATAAATGTAAAGTGAGATTTTGATGTGATACATGTAGTATTAATTAGAGCATATAATTGAAACAAAATTATTATTACATTAAAAATAAAAATATATTATCTTTTAGGCAATTTTTTTGCATATGCATTGCATATTGTGGGATGGAGATACTAGTACCTTCTTTTTTTTTTTGGTTGGTGGAGATACTAGTACCTTCTATGAGAACTTATTTTATATATATAGTAACAATTAAAATATTATTATTAAAATTAAAAGCTAAATTAATTGAAATATATTTTAAGAATAACAACATTAATTAATAGTACTCCAAAAACAACTTTTTATTGCTTACATTCCACATGAGACGAAGAATATAATCAAATATATTCATTGTATTTAAGTGGAATCTAATCAAATCCTAGGTTTGTTCCTTTATACGCATAGGCCTTATTTTATTCTTCATGAATGACCTATCCTCAGCTAGATCTATAAAGTGTTTTGCAATATTTTTTTCTTGTTCAAGTAATTAACACATCTTAACTATAAAGAGGTGAAGAATTCTTAGTTTGAACTTATATCTCTAGAAATTAATGTTTGAGGCTACCAATTAAGTTATAACTAGCATCCAGACCCGTGTCAAGCAGGGTAAAAATGCGTTTGTAGATTTATTGACTTCTAGATAATATATTTTAATATATTTTATTTTAAACTGAAAATTAAAATTTTAATTGTTAATGGAGGATAAATAATGGCAACTACATAAATATTTACAATCTTATATAATTTAATAATTAAAATGACACTTTGTAATAAAAACTAATTGTTAAATTTATGTATAGTGTCATATATTTTCTTAGGGAAAATTCTTATAGTTCGTTTTTTTTATCAAATTAAAAATGTATCATAGTTGTTGTTTCTATTATTCTCCACTAAGAGAATTATAAAGTTGATGAAAAATAATTTCACTATGGGATATATGGAAGAGACTTTGAGGTTTCGTAAAAATGCTTTGAGGTGGATACGAATTACGAAAAAAATGTGTATTAATATATGAGTAGAAATATAGGCTACAATGTAAATAACAAAAAAAATTGATTCTCGTATTAATATTTAAGCAGAAATATAGGTTCCCGTTGAAATTAAAAAAAAAATAGTCTTCTTATTCATATATGACTAAAAATATAGATTCAGTAGGAGTTATAAAACAAATAGGCCTTCCTTATTAATATATGAGTAAAAATATAGATTTAAGTAGAAATTATAAAAAAATTCATCCATATTAATGCATAAGTAGAAATATATATATATTCTAGTAGAAATTACAATAAAAAAAATTAGTCAGGTAGAAATTAAGAAAAAAAATAGACTTCCGTATTAATATATAAAGAGATATATAAACTACAGTATAAATTACAAAAATAAAATAGATCCCTTATTAATACAGTATATGAAAAAAAAAAGTTTATGTAGTAATTAAAAAAATAATCCTCGTATTAATATGAATAAAAATATAGATTTTGTAGAAAATATTTAAAAAAAGACGGGTCTTCATATTAATAGAAATATAAGTTCTCGTAGAAACTAAAAAAAAAAATGTCCTTCATATTAATATTCGAATAGAAATATATGTACTCATAAACATTTTTAATAAACAATAGGTCTCCGTATTGATGTATGAGTAGAAATATAGATCTCATAGAAATAAAAATAAGCTATGCGTATTAACATATGAGTAGAAATATAAACTACTATATAAATTACAAAAATAAAATAAATCTCGTATTAATGTATGAATAGAAATATAGATTATCGTTTAAATAAAAAAATAATCCTCGTATGAGTAAAATATAGATTCCGTAAAAACTTAAAAAAAAAGAAAAAGATAGCCTCTATATTAATATATGAGTACAACTATATGCTCCTGCAAAATTGCAATAAACAATAGGCATCCGTATTAATATATAAATAGAAATATAAGTAATTTTTTTAAAAACAAAATAGCTTTTTTGAGCAAGTTTGAATAATTTTAGTACTTGTGTATGACTGCCGGAAAAGATAATAATTGTACAGAAGGGTTGTGGAATTTGGAGAGTCAATGAGTGAGATAAAAAGTGCGCACATGATAACTTAAAATACAACTTTTAATCTTAACCACAATTTTTTTTATCAAAAGGTCAATAATTATTCCTCTTATTTCGACATAAAAACATGAAACCATAGAAAAAAATTATTTCAGCCCCGCCACAAAAAATAAAAATCTTTGAGCCATTTATGCCAAAGATACATAAAAATATTACATGATAAATATATTATGAATACAAAAAACATATGGAAATAATAAAATAGTTTACATTCTACTTATACACTAAATTCAAACGTCTTAATATCTCAGAGTCTCTTGTAATGCTCCATAATGTGAAGCTTCTTTTATAAGCGCGACTTCCTATGAATCATCATTTTTAATCACTTCGCCCCTCGATCTGAAATGTTTAGAATACATAAAAATCAAAACTTTACGTAATTTAAAAAGAGGAAATAAAAAATAAAGAACACAATACATAATAAGACTTATAATTTATTTTTTTGACAAATAAAACTTATAATTTTGATAAATACATTTTGGATCAATTTTGTTAAATATAGATTGATGCTTGTGTAGTAATAATATAAATTATTTTTTAAAATAAAAAAAGCTTTATTTGGTGATGGGAAAGTTATAGGATCCCAAATTCTATGAATCATACTACAAAGATTGATTGGCGACACATACCTTTGTTGGAGTTAACTTTTGTATGAAATATGTACTACTCTAGATTATTGAGGACGGAGGACATATTGAACCTGCATATATCGTGAATACAATAAAATTTCTATCAGAGATTAAATTGACAAAATCATAGCCAACTCAAATAATCAAATACTACTATAAATTAAACAAAACCCAAATAAGTTACAAATGTAAAATAAATAAATAAATAAATAAAATGCAAAAGCAGCCATCTAAAGTTATAATGGGGTTGAAGAGAGTGTTTGAGTTTTTATCGTGACTAGTGTAAAATACTTGTTGGGTGTTCACCTTTATATAGAGTTTTGAATTAGGGACCTTTGAAAACTCTAAATTATTGTAATTCACACGCTAATTTGGCTGGATTTTAGGATTTGTGTCATTTCAAAATAATGAGAGCTAGTCAGATACACTATATGTGTATGATAATTAAGGAGTACTTGTTTGGGAATATTTGGTAGTGATTGATTTTGGAAGTAAATTTAATTCGATGTACTAAAATATCCTTCTCTCATAGTACTAAATTTTATAAGTAATATTTTTTATGGCGTTTATCCGGACATTGACGACAACAATTATTATTATTTTGACATGAGTCAAAATTGAAAAAATTGTGAGGAATTAATGAAAAAAAAACAAAAAATCATATAAAGCATTTAATTCATTTATGGCTAAAACAATATGAGAGAAGAATGACTTAGAGGCTGACACATGTACAAATTCATTTGAAAAAAGCCTCCTAAATAATATTATTATAGATTATGAAACTGTTTTTACTATATTTAATTAACTTCAAGTAACAGCTTAGTCATTTATATTTTTTTACGTCATTCTATAGTCATTTTTAGTCTTTTCCTATATTTGCATATGAATTTTTAAGTTTCAAACCAATATATTTCTTTTGAGGGATAACCTATATTTGTGACTAAAAACACACATGGAAAGAGAACCTTAAATTTGAAAATGATTAAAATGAAGTAAAAAAAATTAAATCACTATCAAATTAAGTTAAGAGACTAAAAAATATTTTACCTAAAAACATTTTAGAGTTTGTGCAATAAATTCTTAAAAATGTAAAATGTGTATTATTTTAAATATAAATTTTACTACCAACACATTGAAGTTCTATTGAGTGTCAAACAAATTTTGTTATTAGCATGATGCTAATTTACCAAATTATTACTCCTACTAGAATGACTTAAGTACACTTTCTAAATTAAGTGTCCAACTCACTAGCTATGTTTGGAAATGTGGTCCTATTTAATGAGGCATGGATTCCTATACATAGACCTTCACACTCAATTTTTAAACAACAATCGATGCTTTAAAGTGTGTATCTTAAGGGATACTAGTACTCCAATAGTTTTAAATTCTTCTAAGAATATCAATATCTTCAAAAAGCAATAATCAATGAGAAGAAATGTTGACCATCCCACCTATTAAGGAATATATTTGTCCTCTCCCACGTAACACACTGGATATTTTATAGCTGAAACAGTTTTAATTTTAGATTATTCGAAATTTTTACAACTAGAGATACACTTGAATGTGTAAAAGGGGACACATATATACATCATGGGGTGACTCATTGTTGATAGATACAAATATTGCCACACGTGTAGATAGATATGTATAATAGAGATAAAAGAGAGATTAGACCTTAACATAATGAGTTTTAATATAATTAATTCAATTAAAAGACATGATGTAGGTCCATTTTTCACTAACCCGATTGATATATAAAATGATTAGTGTGTGATTAATTAGGAAACATGTGTTCCTAATTGAAACAAAAACTCCTAATTGGATTTGTTGGAATCCATTTTTGTCACCCAAAAACATGGACAAGAGAAAATATCTGAAGTGCTGCTGGCATGCTTTTATGTTATGCCCCCTGACTGCCAGTACATACACCTTTTGAAATATGGCAAACAAAAAGTGGTCAACATATTTTTATTCTGTGTTAATTTCTCTCTGGCAATGCTGTGCTCTTATCCCTGGCATGGTTAGGGTTTTCTTTTTTTTAAATAAAAGAGAAGAGACAAGTTTAAATAATTTTTAGAGAAAAAAATGTTTTTTTTTACAAAAACAAAATGATATTCATTCATTCAAAACGATGAAATACATCAAGTACAATCACATATTCAATGTAGAAAAATAGAGCTAAGAGATTTTTCATAGTGATATATTCATTCGCAGGTTACAGCCCCAATATATAGAGGAGATTATTGTTACAAAGAATAAAATCAAGCCTAACAATTAGGAGAAATTACCTATACATGAATCAACAATTATTAGACAGCTAGCACTAATTGATACAGTATTAGTTAGAGGAAAAGTCAAATATCTTAATCCTTAATTTCTCTAATAATTTCTATATTCAACATCGCTACAAACGTAAAAGGATGAATCTGCGAACAAATTCACAGCATCCAAGTTAATAGCATACAACGGTCAATTGCCTACCACAAATAATATGATAAAAATTAAAGTCACCGGAATATCCATGCTTCCGGATCTGCAACGTTGATGTTCAAATCATTGATTGAATCTGCAATTGACTGAAATTGATCTTTCGATATGAATAAAAGAACACCACAACAATACAAGAAATCAAATAACGTCGCACAAGATGACAACCAACACAACGTCGCACTTAGACGACTACCAACACAACGCCGTACTTAGACGACGACAACACGTAAATGACCTAAAATCACCCCTCTATAATGAACAAAGAATAAAGCTTAGAGAAAACCAGGGCCGGCAGGGAGGGCGAAAGCTTTGTTAGAAAAAAAAGTTTTTTTGACAGAAGTCTAAACACCTAAAAAATGTTAACCACCTAAAAATTGATTAATCTGAGAGAAAATAATTGTTATCCGTTTAAATACCGATTAATCTAAGAATTAATTATATTCTTTTTTGCGTGATCTAAACATGAAGTCTAAACAAAATTTTGTAAGAACCGATCCAATACAAGAATGAATTAACATCGAAATTTAAACCTAAAACTTTAAGCATAACATTCTCCCTGGATACTATGCCTATACAACCAAACAAATCTCTGAAGGTTTAAGCTCTATTTATTAGTACTAATGATAATAGTTGTGATTAATGACTCTTTCAACCTTTCTTTGTCATATCTCCATAATGGTTCATGACTAAGATATACGGGCTCCACTACACAGTCCACACTAGTATTTTGTTTGATGTCTTGGCAAGTAAATTTCAACAAACAAACGCAATTAATCAGCTAATAAATTAGTAATACTAATCATTTAGTATTTATAAAAAAAAAAAAAAAAACTAACCATGTGGTATTGTCTTTTTATTTTTGGTAAAGAGAAAAAAAAATCTAGATTTATAAAGACCCTCCTCTAAAAATTAGAGATATATAACATTCAATTTTACAAAGATATAAAAAAAAATTGCTAACTTATTGATGGTAGAATTTCACATTTCAACTCAAATTGCATCTAGTGTCGGCGGAAGTTCAAATTATTTGTGTCAAATTCATTGACAATGTCATATTTTTTTAATCTAGTAGTATTATTCTAAAAAAAATATGCAATTATTTCTAGTCATATTATGATATTTGTTTAAGATGTTTTCAATTAGATTAAAAAATTAGACAATAAATGACTGCTATTTTTAATAATATTATAAAAATTAGAAATAATTTTTTTTTTTATAAGGTAGAAAATAAATCTTTGACATAAATGTCTAGTACCGGTACAAGAAGATTATTATTTATAAATAAAAGAATGACTAACAAAAATAAAAAGAATGATACATTTTATCATCCTCCAAGTTGTATTTCTTCTATTATCATCGATGAAATGAATTTATAGCTATTAACCAATATGCACTGATTATATAAGAAAACACAACATTAGTTATTTAATGTATCAAAAAAGTAACATTTGCTTATAATTAAGGTCGGATGAAGTATATCCACTAAGTGCATGCTATAGTTTTCTTCATAGGTGATTCACTTGCAACTTTTTTGCATTGAATAACAATTTTCTATCTATAAATTATTGCACAACTGTCAATGCTAACAATGTTATGTTAAATGTATTCACTTGAATTCAAACGTAAAACTTCACAATTATATAAATTTCAGTGATATTTGTCACGTTGTCTACAATAAAAAAAGTACCAACATTTTAAACGGCGGTGTTGTGCTAGAGTCTCTTGACTGAGGGTTTTGCTGTTGGGCAATCCTCTTTCTTGAACTGGCTCCCTACGGCCATCTTCCTTTCATGCTACTGATCATTCTCCTATGATTGCTGCTTATTTATTGTGGATCAGCCGCATGGCAATGTTAATTAACTTGGTTTAGACGCATCAAGATACTTCAAAATTGTTTGTCCAAGCCTTGCATACTCTTTAATTATATACTAATTACCAAAACATTGTCTAAAGGGTTTTGCCTTTGCTATAACGAAGAAGAATATCAACAAAGAGTTGCAAAATCAACATTAGTTAATTATTTGTTTACCCCTATATATATATATATATATATATATATATACTCCCATCATCCCATCACGCTACCTATATACTTCACGAGAATATATTGAAAATTTGGAAAGATGTTTCCACTTTGCAAAGGATTTTAAATTGTTTTATATAATTTTTTTTATTTATAATGGAGTAGAGGATCGAACCATGAACCTCAGATATATTATTCAAATTTCTTATCATTAGACCAAACATAGTGTTTATATATCTTATTATTATAAGTATAATTATGGTTTAGCTTATCTAAAATATATATAATGAAATAATTTCACAAAAACTATATATAACAAAATATTATATGTTATCTAATTTCTTAAGCACAATGCTAGCAAGGGTAGCTACTAGGAAGAGTTGACGGTGTGAAATAATTCGACATAGAACAGTTGAGTTAGAAAACTACTAAGAACATTTACTACTAATGGGCTTGCGGATAGGTTAGAGCGGATACGGGACCTTATCAAATATAATATACCAAAATAATATTTAATATTCACATATTATATTTTAATACAACTTTCTTATCACATCTTATATATTTTGTGGTCAATAGACTCTGAAAATAATTACTTCCTCCGTTCCAAATTATATGTCACTTTGACATTTTTACGTATATTAAGAAATGTAATTAATGTTGAATGGAAAAGAAAAATTATGAGTTAGTTTACAAAATTATATTGTCCTTCATTAATTGTATGGGAAAGATAAATTGAAGAATTGAAAGAAAATAAAATAATAAATAATTAAGGGTATAATAGGAAAAATAACATTCAATGTTTTATTGGTATTGTAAAACGACATATAATTTGGTACAAATTTTTTATTCAAAGTGACATATAATTTGGAACGGAGGTAGTAATAAAATTGATTTTAATAAATAAGATAGAAATTTGTTTTTCGAAAGGTCACTTGATTAAAGATTTACAATCTTTAATCTCGGAATATTTAGTTTGAGATTCGACACCCTGAGAGTAAAAAACATAAATAAATACTAATAAAGTTGGTTGAGTTTTACCTCTGCTTGGATGAAAGTTCAAATGCAAAGATCAAAGTAGTTGAAAATTAGTTTATAACAGCTACTTCTAGTGAATAGTTTGTGAATTGTGAGCTTAGTTGAAATTTGATAATAAATATGCTAATTGATTTTGATTGATTTTGCAGAGTTCTATAAAATTAGTGGTTGAATTTTTTTTACACATTAAATTATATACAAAAATATATCTAATTAGGGATAAAATCGCAATTAATATTTTTTTCGTCACCAGTTTAATCTACGTAGGTAAAGAATTGAGAAGAAAAATAACAAACTATGTAAATTAATTTGTTAAAATAATCTATAAACTTGTGAGAAAATGAGAATTACTAAATAAGTCTTTTTTCTTTTTTTGAATAAGTCTTTTTTCTTAATCATAAAATTTTAATTATATACTGTTATCAACTAATATATAATTAATTTATTGTGTTTGTTTGTTTGTTCAATAAAGAATTTTTTTTTTTTTTTTTGACTAAATCAATAAAGAAATCTTAATGTTTGCCAAACTACACAAAATCTAGTTTCATCTCTTGATGTCTACGTTTGCTACCTGACTATATATCTCACAAGTGGATAAGAAACTATATGAGTGGACAAATCAGAATCACAAATTCTGTATATGATTCTTAGAAATATTATCGATAGGGGAAGGCCCATCAATTATTAAATATCGTTTTCTCTATCAATGTATATAAATACAATAATCTATATACTTTTTTGAAAAAATAATCTACATATATATAAGTCCAATAAAAGAATCTATCAGTATTAAGTTAGAGTTAAAAAAATGATAAATTATTCGAGAAAATTCGAATTCAAATATTGTCTAAATTTTTTTCCAATCAAACTTAATTTATTTATATATTTATTTTTTAATCGAATTTCACATTATCAGTGATTATTGATCTACTTATATATCTTATGACGGAACTTCACATTATTGGTGATTATTTTCTCTACGATCAAGGGTGGAAAAATATCAAATCAAAATAGAATTTATTATGATGAATTTGACGTTTTATAGGATAGTTTCTTTACATGCGTTGTCATTTTGCCAGCTATTCCCATTACCATTATTTTTCCCAAAATTGATTATTCATTAGATTGGTACATCCGTATTTTTGGCTTTACTTATTCTAGACCATTTAATTGAATATGTGTACCGAAAATTCATGGACCTACAAAGTGAATGTGACTTCTTCTGTCCAAGAGCAAAGATCCTACCATTTTATAAATTATTGAGAAGGTCTCATTCTGAATAAACAAAAGCCTTTGGAAATCAATAGTAGTTATTTTTTAAGGGGCCGTTATATGTGCAGAATTTCAAAGATAAAGGCCATAGTTATAGCTCTCATGTCCCTCTCTGTCTCTCTGCCACAAGAATTTAGTCAATTGTATAAATAAATAGATAGAAAAATAGATTCTTATAATTGAAGTTTGAAGTTGAATTTGTATTTTATATATATATTGTCAAAGTTTTTGGGAAGGATTGTGGACTTCCGGACACTCTTGGTAAAGACTTGATTGTATATTTGGTCTTTTATATTTATTTTATGTTTAATTTGGTTTGTTACATATAAAAAATAAATTAAGTTGGTCTTTTTTATTAATTTTTTGTTTAAATTGTCAAATGTGGCTAATCACCTACCCGTAACCTAGAGTAGCTAGATGAGGAAGTAAATTTAAGCCTTGTTCATATATGGACTTCTCGGGCACGAAATGAGCTACTTCAAATAGATTCATTGCTCCAGCCCAAAATACTATTAATCCGGTATGGGCTACATGGCCCCGGTAGTTTGCAGATGACTTAGGAGTAAAATTTAACAAAAAGTTAGAAAAAGTCAACTCAAAATTTAACAAAAATAACGAACTTATGCTGACATCAATAATATAAGGGACAAACTTAAAACTTTTTAAACGTAAGGAATCAAATTAAAACTTAAAATAAATATAAGAGACTAAATATGTAATTAATCCTTCTTTAAATTAGTAAAGTATTTATCCTTTAAATTAATAAATTAGCTATCAATATTATTGGGTTTTTATACAAGTTTTAGTTTATTTTTATAAAAACAATTTGTATGGTGTATAATGTATCTCTTTATAAACTCATTCTAAATATTATCTATTTTCTAAATATTAATCAAACTTTTACCTCAAAAAAAAAAAAACAATCAAACTTTCACGTGTCAACATTAGATTCATCCGGTTGATATAAATGATGGTGATCTAGATCAATAAACTTTTTTTCTAGTAGAATAGTGACTAGAAATTTCATCCTTAAAGGTGGATAAGTGGGATGACTGGAGTTCGAACTCCGGCCCTCCGCATATATAATGTAATGCAGCGGCGAAGCCAGGAATAATATTAAGTCTGGACATATATAATTTTAACTGCAAATGTATAAATGTTTATTGGTTTAAGGTTTTCGGATCGGGGTTTAATCGGATCAGACCGTTTTTAACTAATATATATATACATACATACATACTAAAATTATAATAAAAGTAAATAATTTTAAAGATTTAATTTCAATATTTGATTCATAATAACTACATAAATAAATGTCATAAATTCTCCATAATCCTACGTATGAAAGAAAACAAAGTTGATATTTTTAGTATTTTTTATAAAGAGAACAAAGAAATATATATATATATATATATATATATATATATATATATATATATATATATATTTGGAATTTTTAAATATTTTTAATAATGTATATAAACAAATAAAAGAAAATGAAATAAAAAAACAAAAGGGTTAAATAAAGAACATATTTTTTTGGTTACAAAAATAAAGAATATATAAAATAAAGTAGAATCACAACATATTTTTACCATATATAAAAAGGAAACAAAGTTGATATTCTTAGCATTTTTTTATAAAGAAAACAAATAAATATATATTTTTGGAATTTTTAATAATTGTATATAAACAAATAAAAGAAAATGAAGTAAAAAAACAAATAAACAAAAGGGAAATAAATATATATATTTGGAATTTTTAGATAATTTTAAATAATGTATATAAAATTATAAATAAATAATTAAAATAAAATGAAATAAAAAAACAAAAGTGGCAAACTAGGGAGTTGAACCCAGTTGCCCCGCAAGTTAAACCACAATGCACATCACTATGACAACAAAAGCTTATTGACATAAAATAGCGTAAATAATATATATGTATAAACGACATGTTTGTTATTGTTCATCATCTTCAACCTCCATCATCTTCAATCTCAAAAATCATTTTTTTGATTCTTGCACCAAATTGGACATGTAACTATACCATTTTACTCAGAATTTCATGAGGATTATACATATGCACTTAACTTTTATTAATTCTTACTCAAAAATTCGAATTTTCAGATTAAAGTAAAAATCCTAAATAAAAAATTATAATTAGGAGAGTCTGAGCACATGCACAGGCATGCACGGGTCTTGGCATCGCCCCTGATGTAATGTCCAACCAACTAAGCTAAGCTCGTGGGGGAGATCAATAAACTTTAATACCATATAAAATTATCATGGGTTAAATAATTTATATTTCTGAACGAGGGCTAAATAAATTTTTAGTCTTTATAAATATCACAAATTTTGCTAGAATTGACCATCGAACCGGATTAAACCGGAGGTGAGAGCAAAAAAAAATCTCAAATTTTGTTTGTACTCCCTATAGAATTTTTCAACAACTTTTAGTCCCTCAAATATTTTTAATGCAACTTTTGGTCTCTACTTTTAATCAAACTCTTGTGTACGTACTCATCCATTTTTGAATGATTTTTGTATTCATATTTATAATATTATAATAACATCTCCCATAAAAATTTAGAATTTTTTTAACATCAGACGAATTATTTATAATTTTTCATGTACAAATAACAAAAAAAATTATATTTAATTCATCTCTTGTTAAAAAATGTAAACTTTTGCAAGATAGATTCTTATAATGTACCTAAACATGACCGCCGAAAAAATTTTAAAATTTTGAATGACATATACGAGTTGATTGAAAAATATGGACAAAAAATCATGACAAGAAATACTTTAGGGACTAAAAGTTGCCGCAACTTTTTATAGAGATTAAAAATGAAACTTGATATATTTAGAGGGCTTTAGCGACTAAAAGTTGATGAATTTTTTTATAAGAATTAAAAATAAAATTTGATATATTTAAAAAGACTAAAAACATATTTAACTCAATTATCATTATAACCCAAATTGAATCTTACAAAAGTAGGAGGGTTTCTCTTTATAAAATTATTCTCGTCTTATCTCTTTTTTACATAGGATTTAGACTTTTTTAAGAGAAAAATGACATCTATTTTCTAAGGTTGGTTTGGTCTTTTTTGTTACATTATGTGTAGGCATGAATATGTTATTTTATACTATTGACTTTAATCATAGATTTATCCTTTTTCGTTTTTTACGATGTTGAATTTTGTGTTTGTTAATGCACTCTAACAATTTAAATGAATAAATATGTTTAATATTTTAGTAAAAAAAATTGTAATTCAGTTTTGAATTAAAAATAGAGTAAAATTAAAAATATAATAATAATATTAAATGTATGATTTGTCTAAAACTTTAAATTCAAGGGTTAAATATATTTTTAGTCCCTATAAATATCTCATTTTTAGTCCATATAAAAAATTTCAGCAAATTTTGGTCCCTTAAATATTTTTTATCATCATTTTTTGTCTCTGTTTTCAATCAACTCGTATATATCATTAAAAAATATTTAAAAAGTTCGCAATCATGTTTAGTACCTTAAATGCAAAAGTTTAAGTTTTTTTAACAAATGATTAATTAAATACGAATATTTTAATTTTTTGCACTTAAAAATTCATAAATAATTCATATTATGTTAAAAAATTCTAAATTTTTGTGAGAACGGTTCTTATAATATTATAAAAAGGAATACAAAAAACCATTAAAATATATGAAAGTATATAAAAGTTGATTTAAAGTATGGAGCAAAAGTTACGATAGAAAATATTTTATGTACCAATAGTTGTTGAAATTTTTTTAGTAACTAAAAATAAAATTTGAGATATTTATAAGGACTTAAAACTTATTTAACCCTAAATTCAATTTGGTCGACTTTTTTCTTCAATTCAGAAAAAACGGGCATTAGTATGCGTTAATACCTGCTTATAATTTTAATGACTATTTTGAAATATTATTAATATGTTATTGTTAGCTTAACTCTGTTGATATGAACACACTTTTTTTATTCACGAAATTTTAATCATTAAGCTATTTGAAGAAAAGAATCAGAAAATGTAGAGGATTAAATTAGTCAAAAGATTAGATTGATAAAAAAATTTGGTAGCAAAAAAACGAAAATAATAAGTTAATATTTACTACAGGCGGGTATGGTTTTGTGTGTTTTGCTTGTATTAGGGGCATGTGGGTAGTGAGTTTTTGACTATTTTAGCCCCTCTTATACTTCTTGTTTGGGAGGTTGCTTAATAAATTTTGTCGATTTAAAAAAAAAAAAATTTACTTACAACAGAGTTGTACATGTTTATCAAATCCCCGTGAACTTAACTCAATTTGTAGAGATATTGCACCATGTGTAGTAGTATGAGTTCGAACCCGAGACACTCCATTTATTCACCTTTATAGTGAATTTAGTAGCAACTAGGCTAAAAAAATTGTTTATAAAAAAAAAAAAACTCACTACATAAATTAATTAATGGATCATAAAGGAGTGAGTGGTCTGACGATGGAGTCCCACCCGGTTAGATATAGAGAAAAAAAGAAGAAGAGATTATTACCTGAGATACTGTTCCACTTTGTTGACCTCTTCCGGATTTTCCTCTCATCCTTCTCTTTCTATTCTATATAAACAAACTGTAAAATTGATATGCTACCTAAGCTTCTGATGATTCACCTTTCTTTTTTTGACATATTCTGATGATTCATATCATCATTGTATTTTCCTCAATGAGAAATATTAGTTGAACAATATATAAGCTTGATTATGTACAATAATAATTAAGACATATTTTCAATTCGATTTTTTTTTTAACTTAATATAAAACAAATTATACTTTTACGTATGAGTATTTCTCTGCTATAGTATGTCGTCGTGCCGTTATTTTGATGATTCTCTATATGGACTGTATGCCAAAGGATGAGGATGTGTGATTGAGAGTCTAATATTTAAGAGAATAACCAGAAATGAATGTCATATATGGTTTGTGCCTAGGGGGAATTAGTAATTACAATATTTGGTATCATGTGGATACGTTAGAATTAGATAAAGAACAAAACTTACATGCATTTTTTTCACAAAGAAGTAGTTTTTTTTATTAAAAAATAATTTTCTTTTATTTTTTCAAAATGAAAAAACATAAATAACCACCTCTTTGTGAGTGGAAAAGTAAGAAACGCATGTAAGTTTTGTCCTTACATAAATTCAACGTGATATTTCAAAAGTTACGTTCTATAATTTTTATAGAATTAGGGTTGATAATCGTAATCCTGATATATTCACTCTGAAACTAAACATACACTATCTAGTTTTACACATTGGAGTTTTGCTAGATTTTTTTTAATGGCAAAAAGTATACTCCATCCATTCTAAAATATAAGCAAAAGTTGATCAATAAAACTGAATGTATTTGATCCAAATCTTTAACCAAATACATCAAGTTTGTTTGACTCACTTTTACTTATATTTTAAGGCGGAAGAATTATATTAATAAAGGAAAGAAGTATATAAGTAGTACAAAATCTAAAGATACCAAATCTACAAACAAATAAAAATCAAACAATATGTAATCATACAATCCAAAAGATATTAACAAACCATTCATAATATAAAAGCTTTCTATTTTTATTTTTTTTGATAAAAATGTAAAAACATATTTGATAAAATCCACCACCTCTCTCAATTTTTTGGAGTTTACAAAGAAAACACGTCACATATTTTGGAAGTTTGAAAAGAAAAGCCACCCAACATCACCACCGCCAACAATCACAACACCATGTTACTAGCATAAAAATGCAAATACTTACAAATATAACAATTTAAACGAAACAAATACGGCAACAAATAGAAAAATCAAACAACATTGCATTAACATGGCGAAGTAACACAAAAGAAAATTCACATTTTTCCGTTGTGACCCTCTTGGTATGAAATCCGTGGGGCAAGGCAAGGGCAATAGAAGAAGAACGCGTATCTGCAACTCCGTTCGTGTAAGCAATGGTCACTATCAAAGTATATAAATTTTACATGAATGCCACCAACAAACTGTTGAGTAATTTGGGTCGGAACAATAAAACGCGGGGCATCCTAATGTCGTTTTCTCCAGCGTACGACATGGTCATGGAGCAATAAAAAAAGTGGTGCAATGTCCCATCAAACACTTATGGGACCTACCCTATCTATCTTTACCTTACTGGCTCACCCTAATTGATTTGATACAATTCATCCTTTCTTGTCGTACGCTGTACATTTCATTATTTGTCCGTAGGATCATTACTTTTTTTTTTTTTTTGATAAATCCCGTAGGATCATTACTGTACTACTATACTATTTGCATTTTCTTCTCCACACTTCAATTCTAAATCAACTACTATTAATTAAAATAGTTCCTTTTGTTCCTTAAAATGGAATAAGTTTTTTGTTTTGGATTAGCATGCCATGCTAATCATGATTAAACACATTATTACATGTTAATGATTAGTTTGAGTCTTTGACACCTTCAGAGGTACATTGGTCAAAAGGTTTTGAATAACGGAATTAAAGTGATTACAAAGTGTGATTAGAATAATATTTTTTTTTTTAATATTGTTTTGGATTATGTCCAATCGGATTTCAAAACGCATCACTCTAAATCACTAGCTTAGAGTGGATGGATACGTCCTTGAGTTCTATTAAATTGTTTGGATAATTAAACTGGGACATCGTGATAAAGATTATATTATAATTTATCTACGATTATTATTTTCTCTATTTTTTTATTATAATAAAAAATTTACATTTAAATTTGTAGAATAATAGATATATTTGATTTAGAAAATGTTCAAACACGTTAATTATTACGTATGTGTTTGGTATCATGGTGACTATGTCAGAACTCAGAATCACGATGGTTCATCGTGAATTCGTGACTCTCATATAGTTACCTTCATATAAAATATAACCTACATCTACATGCATGAATTTAAAAAGTAATATTTTTATTCTAAACAAGTATTTAATTTGTATGTCCACTTCTCATTATAAAACGTTAAATTTATAATCTTACTACTATTGCGCAGATGGTAACCCTTTTTAGGTAAATTATATTCATTTTAGTAGGAGGTTAATTTCTCAAAATAGATAATATCGCACAAAATACATAGGAGTAATCTATATACAAATACAATGGCTACGGATCAATTTTTTTTTATATAATAATAGAGATCAAATTCTTGATCAAATACTTAAGAGACTCATTCAATTTAATTCAAATTCTATACTTAAAAGACCTATATATTGATTTAAATAAATTATGAACCTAAATATAAGACAGGACATTTTGGCCTCATACAATCTCATACTCATATCCAGCTACTACGTACCGTACTAAGGAAACGATTATTCAGACGCGGATTGGGTGGACCTAATCAGAATTGAAAGAGTACTAAGCAAACTACTCCCTCCGGTCTCATATATAAGAAACAAAAAAAATTTTACAAAGTCTTAAATATAAGAAAAAGTTACTACAATCATTACATTTATTTTGAATATTCCAATTTTACCCTTTATTTTACTTTTCCCCATAATAAATAATAATTTAATTTAAACAAAAAGTAACGGTAAAAGTGGAAATGACATGTTTTTCCTAATCATTTACTCCACTTTCTTAAAGGGTATGTTTTTTTTTTTGTTTCTTATATATGAGACCGGAGGGAGTATTATTCAATCATTAAACAAAAAAATAAATATCTGAGATCTTTCTATTAGCAATTTAGCAGTGCATATTTCTTTTTTTGTTCCTAATCACTTGTTTGCTTCCAAACACGGTTTCATCACTGTAAACGTGTGTGTGTGTTTTAAAGCACTTGCTAACGTTTACTGATAATGTACTAGTTCCGTTCATTAGTTGTTTTCCATTAGCAGCAATATGTACTAATGTCTAATGCCCATCAATTACTGTATTAGATTGCGTTCATCCAAAAAATAACCCATCAATTATTAGGGTTTTTAAAATAAAAAAGAATAATTTGGACAAGTTTTTAAGTTTGTTAGAGCCCAACAGTTATAATCTTTCACCAAAAGGATGGATTTTAAGAGAATTCAAGTTCAATTATTGGATGAAATAATTTCTTAGTTAAATTTTACTTATCTCGCGGTTGAACTTTAAACTGTCAGACCCCTTTTTCTAAGAATTGAAGAGTTAAAAATTTATTGTCGGTTACATTTAATAGATTTAAATCTCTAAAATGAGCAAAATGTAGGAAACAGATTGTGTGCTGTAATTGCGTATGAGCTGTCCGATTTTAATTAACAGTCCGGATCATTTTGATGTATATGTATTGTAAGCCGTCCGATGTGAAAACAATGGATGGGTTGTTATTGTAACAAGTTCTTCATTTATTATTTACCGTAAAATAAAAATTCTTCATTTGTTAGGATATGTCTAAAATATTTATCTTTAAATCATTAATTAATATTTATTAGGAGTAAGTAATATTTTTTTGTACAAAATAATTAATATTTTTTACTTTACACTTTAAATAAAGGAAAATGTTAACGAGTGTCTCCTCTCCGGAACACTCTTTAAGCATCTTAAATAGTAAACTGTGAAAATTTTATGAAGATGTGTGAAGTCAACACATTGGAAAAAGAAATATTTCACTTTTTGAATAAATTATATATTTAAGTGGAATGTTTAAAGAGTGTCCGGAGACACTCGTTAGCAAAACCCTAAAATAAATTGTTCACTTTAATTAGCATGTGTTTGATCTCTTAAAAAATAAGGGATTGGATAGATAACTTCAACTATATTGTGTTTGATTTTAAAACTATTCCAGATATTGGACAAATTGGGGGCTGAGGCTTCGTTTAGCCCGACTTATTTTCTACTTTTCTACTTCTTTTCAAATAAAGTAGAGCAGTAAAAATTATTTTTGACCCTATTTCTACGTAAAAGAAATAGAGAAATAAAGTAAAGAAGTAGAAAGCAAGAAGAAATAGAGTCAAACATAATTTTTTACTTATCTACTTCGTTTAAGTTGAAGTAGAAAAGTAGAAAATAAGCAGGGTCAAACGGGGTCTGAGTATCGGTCGGGTTCGGGCTAAAAATCGCCAAACCGATAAAAAGTGCAACCTTTTATTTGGACCCAATTTTGACTATCTACATTTGGTTTGTTCGGGTATCTGGTCATACGGGTGATGTTTTAACGAGTTAGATTGAAATTCATATTCTTCAAATAGTTCAATATTTCATACACAATGCAACAAATGATACAACAAAAAGGGTGAAGCTTACATTGGTTGGAAAAAACCTCAAGATGGATGAGTCAAGCTTAATTGTGATGGAGCTTATAAGGATTCTCTTGAGCTAGCTGGGTGTGGTGGTCTCCTGCGTGACTCTGATGGTAGATGGCTTACAGGATACTCTCGCAAAATTGGAACTTGCGATGCTCTTGGTGCTGAGATGTGGGGGATGTAATTGGGTATGCAACTTGCGTGGAGACAAGGTTTCCACCATCTTCAAGTGGAAAGCGACTCAAAAACGTTGGTTGACATGATCACGAGGAATGTCAAAATCAATGGTAAACCGCCTAGTTGGTTCGTCGTATTCAGGAGCTTTTAGATTTGAATTGACAGGTGCAGATCAATCATACTTGGCGGGAGGGAAATAGATGTGCCGATTGGATGACTAATTTTAGCTTTTCTCTGAATTCTTTTCAAATTCAGGTTATGGAGACTCGACCTAATGAGATTTCAAGTCTCCTCTTTGATGACATTTTCGGGGGTTGCATACCTAGGAATATTCGTGTAACTTTGTAGTTTTGTTTTCTTTTGGGGTTTAGCCCTCTTTCTTTACCAAATATATATATATATATATATATGAGAAGTAGAAATTAAAATAAATCTATAATATTTTTTTCCGCATCTCCTTTATCAAAATATTACAAGCTTAAGTTTGGAAAATATAACATTTATCTCCTATGTCAAAGAGATAAAAGCAACAAAGCAAAATTAAAAAAAAGGAACGAGGTTGAGGATGGTAAGTTGTAAACCTTCGTTGAGCGTTGTACTTTGTCGGACATCATTGAGAGAAGTTGCCTTGTTGCATCCGAAATTCCGAATATTGCTACGCTGTTGACCGTCATCATCACCGTCTCGTTAACAGTAGCACTGTCGTTGTCACGGAACCAACCTCACCTTTAAACCGTCTCTTAAGAGCAAAATAAGTCTCTACAAGCTCAAAGGGAATGCACTCGTTAACATAAAACCTCGCATTGTAACGACACCTAATATGAGGTGTCGGTTTAACCTAATTTTTTTGTTTCAGTGACATATATATCTTCTTTTTGACATTTGCCCCGCGGCAGCGTGGTGCAAGGTCAGATGTTAATTAGGACCATGACCGACGGAGGCGGCACACAAGTAAACACTTGGCACAATGTCAATGGTTGAATGAATAAGAAGGAAAAATAACTGAAAGGCGGGGTGCAGTTTTCCCACATTAATGTCGTTGTGGGAACTTTTTATCACGATGAGTGCATATAGTAGAATAGGCATGCTAGGCCAACTATAACATACCTTTGCGTGAGTGCTTCTTGCATAAAGTTGCACTTACTAATTGCAATGATACTACAAAATCTTGAACATGCTACTCCCATATCCTTCCATGCATGTTTAATTCAAACCCTCGAGTGGCCGCCACTATTTTTTTTCTTTCTTTCCCTTCATAATTACTAAGAACTAAATTATCTCTTTAAAGAAGAAAAATAAGGATGTATGCAAAAGAAATCAATACATACATACAGTGTACACCCTCTATTCTCCGTAAGAAAAAGTTTTTTTTTTTACTCAAAAACAACAATATGCATTCATTCAAATTCATAGAGAATAAATCAATCAAAATTATTACATATCCAATTTCGCTAAAAACTAATAAGGATGAATCTGCAAACAGGCTCACAGCATCCGAGTTAATATCATAAAACGGCCTAATGTCTAAGACAATGCCTACAATTAATATGACAAACTTCAAATGTCCGGAATAATCATGTATCCGAATCTGCAATGTTGATAATGCTATAGTTATTAAATCTGCACTGAATTCGGATCTAAGCAAACTTGCAAATCTGAACAAAAAAACAAACACCACAAAGACCGTACAAAGACGAGACAAACTCCGTACTAAAACGGGAAATCAAAACAAATACTCCGCACTAAGACGAGATTAAAACAACAAAAGATGAAAAAATCACAAGAGAGAAAACTCGGATAAAACCTAAAAAGTATGTGGATATCACTTATCATTATATATATAAAAGTAGTTAAGTCTCCAAGTAACCCTAATTTAACCCTACTAAAACTCTAATTTACACATAGTACCATTGAATCCATATTCAATAACTGACTTAGAGAAGTACGTCAATCATTGTTGGATCAAATATCGAACTTATTATGTCGACTTTCACCATGGTAAAGTAAGTACACCTTTTATTTCAACCGAATGTATTTGAGCATTTCACATTGGTATAGATTTAACATTGTTATTATTTTTATTTTATGGCGTGGTCATGTTACAAAAAATGTTTGCATCTGATTTTTGTGACAACAATGTACATCGTTATACTACACTTAGTCTTTGTTTGGTAGGAGAGAAAATGAGAAGAGAGAAATAAAAACACGGGAACCATGGTTCCCGTGTTTCTATTTCCCTCTTCTCATTTTCTCTCCTACCAAACACACCTTTATTGATCCAAACGGAAATCAATTTGAAATTTTAGTTGAAAAAATTAATGGCAGCATATATTTTAAACATGGATGGGCTGCATTGCGTGATTTTTATAATATTCAATATGGTGCTTGAGTGATTTTATTATACACTGGGATGAGTCAGTTTGGACTGATTTTAAAAGACAGATTTGATTGTGTCATTTATTTTAAAAAATTTATTATAGTTCTTTTTATATAATATATGAAAATCTACAAAACCCGTGCGATAGCACGGGTCGGTGTCTAGTTCAAATAAAAAGAAATAAAAAACAATCAAGAGGGAGATTTCGGATCAAAATTGATCCTAAACCACCCATCTCTAATTGATAAATCAAGACAAAGAAAGAAATTTGTCGGCCGCAAAGAGAGATGAGAGAAAGAAAGAATTAGGGTATGTCTTACATATTCATTTTTCAAGAAAAAGTTATTTGTTCAATATTGTACATCATATATATACAAAAAAGTCTTAAAATTAAATTACTGATTTGTTCCTATAAAATATAAATAAAAAATTATGTGATATTAAATAAAAAATAAAATATTAATAACTAATTATTTTGAAATTAGTATATCTTAAAATAATTTTATTATTAAAAATTAAAAAAATATGAATATGAATATAATTTTCTTGATAAATTAATTATAGTAGTTTTATTGTTGTGTAGTTTCGTCATTTACATCTAATATATATATCATATTTTTATTTAAATTATTTAACATACATAATAGACTTGTTTTTATTAGGGTAAACATATAATATCTATTTGATTGTAAGGGTAATTGTGTCTTTTAATTATGACATATATCTTATTAATTGTATACCTGAATTTAGATAAGATAATATAATGTTATTCTTGATCTGATTTGATTAGAAGAAAGTGGCTGGCATTAAGCACGTCAGATCTATGTGGTTGCAGTCGAAGTTTTAGAAGGTATTCATAAACATTTGAACGATGTATTCAGTAAGATACGTAAACGAAATGTAACAGTTGTATGATAGGATATTTGAGTCATTTTGTGAAAGAGTTTATATAGGTATGAACCATACGATGCAGATAATCATTGATCGGAGTATAGATATCACGAGATCATCGTCAATGGTGAAAACGAATCAAGGTTATTAATGCTTTGATTGGTATTTAAGACATTGATTCATGTGGCAAACATTATGTGCGTCGTCATCTACTCGTGTCTATTGTGATGAAAAGATTGGACTACTGACGTAGGTGATTCAGGTTTGGGTAGGGAATGTTTGTAAACATGAACCTTTACTTAGTTTAAAACAATTTTGTTTATTTTGTCATGCACATCAAACATATGATAAAATAAATATTTATTCTCTCTTTCCCTTTACTAACTTATTCTTAACAATATATTACAAAGTATAAGCCAATTTAAGGGTCTATTTAGTGCGCAATATCTTACACATAATAGAATTATATTGTTATCCTACTTATACTTCTTATTGGAGTATATCCTATCATATCACTATCATATTATGCGCACCAAACAAATCATAATTTTTTGGATGGAAGTAGTAACAATAATACTACTACTTACTATAATTGTAACAAAAAAATGATTAAAAAAGCAAAATGGTGAAACGATGAGTGAAGTGAAGCCTTCTCTTCCTTCTAAAAAAGAAAAAATCATCCGATCTGACACAACACAAGCACACGCTCTCTCTCTATTCTCTTCTTTTTCTCCTCTCCTTATACACCCGAAAACAATGGCGGTTGTATTCTGTTTCATTAACTCAACTTAGCATAATGCTACTCACAAAACACAATTAAACCACTAAATCAATCAATAATAGTACTACTAAATTAATTATTACTATTAAATTATACTATTATTGCAGTCGCAGAAAGACCACGGTCGTCGCCGCCACCAACTACCCCACAAAAAACCCATTCAAGAAAAAAAAAACCGACCCGGTTCATCTCACACCTTTTTTTCTCATTATTTTTTATAAAGGAGTTTTTCAGCACACTGTTTTCTTGTCCCCTCTCTTCAAAAAAAAAAGAAGATAACAAACACCTACGTTTCTATCCTTGGTCGTTTTCTGTTACAACGTTCGTTTCACTTTCTTCCTCTGTAGTAGTACTTACTTCTAGTTACCACTCACTCACTCACTAACCTCCATTTTCTCGAGATCCGCTTCTCTTTGGGATTCGTTTCTTCTTTAACTGAGATCTGTGAAGTTTTTAAGGTTATTGCTAAATTTGGTGCTGAAAACGTTCTTGTATCATGGTTCAAGATGTGAACTTGAAGTGGATTATGTTCGAATGAAGACTATTGTTTTCTATACTCAGCTTGATTTTGGTTGAAGATTGAATCTTTTCTTCTAGTTGAAGAAATTTACTATCTGGGTGTTTGAGTTTTTTTGGGTTGGTGAAGGGAAGATAAAGACAAGAAGAATGATATTGTGGAGTTGGAAAGAAGAGATTTTTGGTTTTGGGTTCATCTTGTTGGAATTTGTGTAGTTCAAAATCATTGATTTTTTGGGTTTGGTTTTAACTTTTAACGTTTCAAGCTGTTGAATTGAAATGAAACTTTCTTCAGCTGGGTTTAGTCCTCCACCTGAGGAAGGTAGGTGAATTTTTATAAAGTTTCTTCAGTTTTGGGATTAGGAATTAGAATGTTATTAATATTTTAGATTTATTTTTGGTGGATTTTGATTGATGAGGAGTGAGGGTATAAATTTTTATGCTTAATATGCTGGTGATGATGATGGTGGTCCTTTGTTGTTTTAAGATCTTGACTTTGCTAAGAACATGCCAAAATTGTTTTGTCATTTGAGGGGTTTAGGTGTCAGTTATGAAGTTTGTGTTCCATATTGATGACATTAGGATGCATTTTTTGTAGGAGAAAAACGGGTTCTAGATTCGGAACTTTGGCATGCTTGTGCCGGTCCTCTTGTTTCTTTGCCGGCTGATGGAAGTCGCGTGGTGTACTTTCCACAAGGTCACAGTGAACAGGTGAGTCGGATATGATGTTCAAGAGAAATCCTTGTCGAAGCTCTTGTCAATTTTATTGTAGTTCTTTGTAACCATGGTGTGTTTGCATACCTAATTACATATGTTGTCACTTGATTTAGTCTTGTTTTCTTGTCTCTGATTTGTGTCTTTGTGATGCAATGTTCTGCTAATTTTAAGGCGTGAGTTGTAATTAGAAATCTGTTATTTCTAAGCACAATTTTGTAATACTAACTGTTGCAGGTGAATGAATTAACATTCCTCTATTCTGAATTTTTCAATTTGAAAACATATATGTTCTTCTTTGGCATCAACTATGCGTATGCGTGATCTAAATCATCATTTTTCTGCTCAGGTTGCTGTATCTACCAACAGGGAAGTTGATACTTATATCCCGAATCCAAGTTTACCTCCCCAACTTATTTGTCAACTTCATAATTTGACTATGCATGTAAGGCCCGTTTATTTTGATGTTCTTGTTTCAAACTCTTCCATATTCTTATTCAAGCACTCTTATTTATTTAACTATTTGTTCATTTCTGTTGGATTCAGGCAGATACGGAGACAGATGAAGTGTATGCACAGATGACCTTGCAGCCGCTAAATCCCGTATGATTCCTTTCCTTTTCTTAACTCAAACCAGTCATTTGGATTTTATGGTTAAATTAAACTTCTAAACTTTTGCCTGTGACTGCTTTCAGGAAGAGCAAAAGGAGGCATATCATCCTGCAGAGTTGGGAACTGCAAACAAACAGCCAACAAACTACTTCTGCAAAATTTTGACAGCCAGTGATACTAGTACTCATGGTGGATTCTCTGTTCCTCGCCGGGCAGCTGAAAAAGTTTTTCCTCCACTGGTAAAATTTTGTCATTGTTATGCTTCAAATAGTTTAACACGTTCATCGAATCTTTGAACTTGACTTCATAATTATTATGACCAACAGGACTTTTCACAACAGCCTCCTGCTCAAGAGTTGATTGCAAGGGATTTGCATGGTAATGACTGGAAATTCAAACATATCTTCCGAGGTGAGTTATACAAATCTCATGATATTCTTTTAAAAAATGTCGTTTAATTTTCACTTCACATTGCAAGCTTTTTATTTGTTTTACTTGGTGGTGAAAATAAGTTCACATTCCATTTATAACGTTTAAATTTGGTGTATATTTCTCCAGGCCAGCCCAAAAGGCATTTACTTACAACAGGGTGGAGTGTCTTTGTGAGTGCTAAAAGACTTGTTGCTGGTGATTCAGTGCTGTTTATATGGTAAGTAGTTTTTCGATTATGCATGTTTGAAGCATAGTTAATTTCATTAGTAATTATCTGATATTTTATAATAGGTGTAATTCAAGTGCTTTTTCTTCGGCAGGAATGAAAAAAATCAATTGCTTCTTGGCATTCGGCGTGCTAATCGACCCCAACATATGATGCCTTCATCAGTGTTGTCAAGTGATAGCATGCACTTGGGGTTACTTGCTGCTGCAGCTCATGCTGCTGCAACGAACAGTCGTTTCACCATTTTCTATAATCCACGGTATGAATGTCATATATTTGTAGAGGTTCTAATTTAGAATATAGTTTACTAATTGGCATTTTTTTCTTCCATTTCAGTGCTAGCCCATCTGAATTTGTCATACCCCTAGCAAAGTATGTTAAAGCTGTATATCATACCCGAGTTTCGGTTGGTATGCGCTTCAGGATGCTTTTTGAAACAGAGGAATCTAGTGTTCGGCGGTAGGTTTTTTAGACTTGCTGGAAATTATAGCGGAAATGCTTTTCTTTCTTATGTTTGAGATGTTGGTAAATAAAGCTTAATGTGCAATATGAGTTACGGTTTAAATTTTTAGAAGAACTCTTGTGCCTGTCTCCTTAAATTATATATTGCATAATCACGGGCTCATATTCATTCATTTATCTAGACATGTTATAAACCAATTGCTTGTGCGCTAGTTTACCTTTTAACTAAAATTTAGTCTTTGTAATGAGGCTCAATAATTTGTTATAGTGAGATGAAGTAAAGATATGGATATGAATATATACATATTCTAATCCGACCCTATGCCCAAACGCGATATTCTATAAAGACATGATAAAATTCATCATTGACAGGATATATATCATTAGTCACAAGTTGAGGATTTTTTTTTATGATATTTATATTTATATATTCTCATGCAGATACATGGGAACAATAACTGGCATCAGTGACCTGGATTCTGTCCGGTGGCCAAATTCACATTGGCGTTCAGTAAAGGTCTGTATTGAAACCTTTATAATATTTCTTTGATGTTATTATATAATCAAGTTGAATGCTATTTGTATCTCCAAATGAAACATTAATAATATCTTGCTTTGAAAGAAAAAATATTGAGGGTTGAGTGAACATTTTTAATTGTGGTTTTGACTTCGGTTGTAGGTTGGCTGGGACGAATCCACTGCAGGTGAGAGGCAACCTAGAGTGTCTCTATGGGAAATTGAGCCACTAACAACATTTCCGATGTATCCATCTCCATTTCCCCTTAGGCTTAAAAGACCATGGCCTCCAGGATTGCCTGCATTCCATGGTATGTACATTGCCTCATATAAGTGCTCATGTATAAGCTATTTATTTAATAAGCTCTCCCAAACAGTCTCACAAATGTTTATGCTAATAGATAAGCTCAAATAAGTCAATCCAAACAGACCCATCATAATCTACTAATCTAGATTTAACCTTGAAAATGCTTCCATTTATTTCGTTTACTAATAATCTACTCATTCTCACTCCCAATAAATGCTAGCAGGCTTGAAGGATGATGATTTTGGCATGAATTCTCCATTATTGTGGCTTCGAGATGCAGATAGAGGGCTTCAGACTCTTAATTTTCAAGGGATGGGTGTTAATCCTTGGATGCAGGCGAGGCTCGATCCGTCCATGATGAATATGCAACCAGACATGTACCAAGCTATGGCAGCTGCTGCACTTCAGGATATGAGGACTTTAGATCCTTCTAAACAGCATCCTGCCTCTTTACTTCAATTTCAGCAGCCACAGAATTTCACCAGTGGTACTGCTGCTTTAATGCAAAACCAGATGTTGCAGCAATCTCAACCTCAGCAGGCTTTTTCAAAGAATCAAGAAAGTCAGCTTCCATCTCAATCTCAGGCTCAAACACAAAATTTTCAGCAGCTTCTTCAGAATCAGCACTCCTTCACTAATCAAAATTATCATCATCTGCAGCAACAACAACTACAACAACAACATCAGCAGCAGCAGCAGCAGCAACAACAACAACAACAACAACAACAACAGCAACAGCAACAGCAACAACAGCAGCAGCAGCAGCAGCAACAACAAGTTGTAGATCGTCAGCAAATTTCAAATGCTGTGTCTACAATGTCCCAGTTTGTTTCGGCACCGCAATCTCAATCAATGCAGCCCATGCAAGCCATCTCTTCAATTGGAAATCAGCAACATTTTTCTGATTCAAATGGGAACCCTGCAACTACTGCTACCGTTTCTCCTTTGCACAATATGTTAGGTTCGTTTCCCAACGACGAAACATCTCACCTTCTCAACCTTCCTAGACAAAACTCTTGGGTTCCTGTTCAATCTTCAACTGCATGGCCCTCGAAGCGCATTGCAGTTGATCCTCTCCTTTCTTCCGGAGCATCTAATTATGTTCTTCCTCAGGTGGAGCAGTTAGGGCAGTTACAGACTACCATATCTCAAAATGCTATTACCTTGCCCCCATTTCCTGGTAGGGAGTGTACAATAGAAGGGAACACCGATCCACAAAACCATCTGTTGTTTGGTTTTAACATAGAGCCCTCATCACATCTAGTTTATAATGAGATGTCAAACCTTAAGAGGGTCAATAGCAACTGTGACTCATCAGCTGTACCTTTTCAATCTTCTACGTACCTGAATACCACGGGTGCCGATTCTTCATTGAATCCTGGAATGACACACAGCATTGGTGAGTCGGGCTTCCTGCAAACTCCAGAAAATGGAAGTCAAGGGAACCCACCAAACAAAACCTTTGTGAAGGTGAGCTTTTTCCGCCAACTCTATTCTCTTTCGAATCAAAATTTAAATTTTCACTCCTTTGCTACTTCGTTGTATATCACCAAAAAAGTTGACGCATTAAAGTCTTGGATTTTTACATGCTAATTTGTCTCTATTTTCACAGGTTTATAAGTCAGGGTCCTTCGGAAGATCGTTGGATATCACTAAATTCTCCAACTACCCCGAGCTACGCAGTGAGCTTGCTCGTATGTTTGGGCTTGAAGGTGAGTTGGAGGACCCTGTAAGATCAGGCTGGCAGCTTGTATTTGTTGATCAGGAGAATGATGTTCTTCTCCTCGGTGATGGTCCATGGCCGTAAGTATCCACATCCTATGCCTTGTTATTTGTTTTCTTTTTAAAATAACGAAACAAAGAGAAATTGGGGAATCTTTTTCTTTAATCACATGGTAGTTTTATGAACCACTGAATTACGCAAACTTCATTGTTAACCGATTGTCGCATGATCTTTTGGATGATAGGGAATTTGTAAATAGTGTATGGTGTATCAAGATACTTTCCCCTCAAGAAGTGCAGCAAATGGGGAACAATGGTCTAGAGCTTCTGAACTCAGCTCCAACTCAGAGACTCTCCAATGGAATCTGTGATGACTACACCGGCCGTGAGGACTCAAATTTAAGCACCGGGTTAACAACTGTGGGGTCTTTAGACTACTGAATGTTGTGACAACAAATACTGTGAATTTCTTTTCTCTTGTATTACTATTACTCTTACTTCTCAAACCCTATGAAAATGGTGGGAAGTGATTCCTAGTTGTAGTTTATAGCTTACTCATAAGCCTTTTGTTTTTCAGTTTTTACTTGCCTAAAACAATTGATGAGCTAAACACTTAGCTATATGGCATTTTCTCATTGTAGTTTTCTATAATATATTGATCACTTTTAGGAACTCAATGCTCGAAGTTAATTATCCCTCTATTTTTATCTCTCAATGGCTAAATCATTGAGGCATGTATTACAACTCAACTAATTCATTTTGGATTTTCCAATTGTAGAACTCAACTTATGTTCTTAACTTACTCTAAGTGGATCCCATGATTGAACTCAATCGTTTGTTTTATGCGGAGAAATTCATTTTTATTATGTAACAACTGTTTTAAAAATTTGTTGTTCTTACATGTATGGACATGTTAAGAACAACCATTAAAGATACCAGAAGAGTATCATTTAGATTTTCTGCTGTTACAGTAGGTCACACGGAGATTGTTTGCAGTGATTTTATAACTGCGTTAATCTGAACTGTTCAATTTATTTATCATTAACGGCTGAGATGTAAAACTGCGCATGTGTTGATGTTGGATTTGTTAACCTTTGATGAATGATGGGGTAATTGTTTGGTAAAAAAACCTTTCATGCATCAAGATTAAAGTGGTTGAGAAGTGATAAAAGTTGAGGTTGGGTTTCTTGACCTTTCTGATGGTTAGTTTTTTTGGAAAGATTGATGTGACCTTTAGAACATGAAGAGGACACCAAAGCCATGTGATGTGTCTTATGAACATACGAGGGAGGAGAAAAAAGAGTACTTTGTGCTTCAATTAATGTGAAAGTGGCCTATGCTTTGTATTATTCTTGATTTTGGCCCATTCACACTTTCACTTTGGTTTGTGATTGCTTTGCTCCATGAATGGCAAAACTAAAGCTGTACTTTTGTCAATTCCTTACCGTACTAAGCATTTTTGGGATCTAAAAAGCATTATCCCACCGCTATCTAATTCTAAGGTGTCCTTTATATTTATGACCTCTATCTGTTTTGTGATGAAGATAGATGGCTAATTGTCAAGCGTAAAACATGTTTTGTTTAATTACAAAACTACACATTTTTGTGAAAATTTATAATGTGAACAATTTATTTTGTTCCTTAAATGTGTCACATAGTTTCAATAAAATTCCTAAATGTGTTCAAAACATCAATGATTTCTCTAAATGTGTGAAATCGTTAGTTTTGACTGAAATCCTTAATGTTGAGTATGACTCATAAACACAAAGGTGGGGAAAGGGAGGGGGAGTCGAGGGAGGTGACCTATGCGTCCCCTTCGTTTGTCCCAAAGCTTGCCAGGCCCAACTGTTTTGCTGTGGGGGAAATAGTCTCTTGGGATATGGTTCGGGGATATACTTGTAATCTAAACTGTAATTCTATATATTATAATACTGAAAACTCTAATTCATTTAAGTAATAATTTGGAACTACAACTGCTCTGTAGTCGCAAATGTAGATGCACTTTGCCGAATTGCGTAACCAAACAATCATGTTTATTGCTTGCGATTTTTGTTTCTATTTTTATTTTGTTACGAGTTGTTGTTCCAACACCTAATTGTATCTAAAATGCAAAAAAAAAAAAAAATAGTGTACTAGTTTTAATTAGTAATGTTTTATGCCAAAGTGAGTAAAAGAAAACACAATTAAGGTTTTTTGTTTTGTTTTGTTTTTACAATTAAGGTTAAGGTTTTTTAACTAATGAAAGATACATCTCATAATAAATCTAACTACAATAAAAATACAGCAACATACATTCAATAATTTTTTATTTATTTTAATTTCATGACTATAGTAGCAACACTTGACACACATTTGAGAACCAAGGTCATTGATTACTCAAAATTATGAGTGGAGTTCTATGTATGCATGGTGTGGGGCTGTGTTCCTTAGTTTTGAGCTTTATTAAGGGTATGGAATGGTGACAAGGCATTATCCACCAACACCAATAAAACAAAGTAGGGTTGGCATCCCAACAATCATAGCTCACGCTTATTGTTGAAGATGCATTTTTATCTTGATCTAACTTTTACTTTTCTTATATCTCTGGCATATATTTTCCTGTCATCCACAACATGGCCAAAAAGGTTGTAGCAAAGTGACAACCTTGTTTAATACATGCATAAACCGTGTCGTTTGTTGATTTCACTGTAAAAATTGGTGCTCTATCTGCACTTCTTGTCATGAACAGTTTAAGGCATGTGCCTCTGAAATGTAGATATGCATAACTTTCTATCTTACTTACTTATATGGTGCATGTAATCATTTTCACATTGATTAATTAGATGTTTCTTTTCCTCGTTGGATTGAGCTTGGCTGGATTCAGATTTTTATTTATTATTTTTATAAAAATTATATTCAGAAATTCTACATTACAAGTAAAAAAAACATATATGTAAAAAAAAAGTCAAAAAATAAAATATATATTTTGAACTTAATCAATTCACCATTAACGAAAAATTCTTAATTTTGATAAAATATTTAGTCTTCAAATTTTGTTGATCTAGTCTTCAATTTTTTTTAATCAAATACTAATACTTGACCAGTCGGTGTATATTAGGTTCATGCATTATAATTTATGAGTTGTTTTAAAAATTCATTAATTTATTTATAAAAAAACATATAATAGTTGCAAAAGTAAAATATATGGTCTACAATTGAATACATTGCTGCCACCATAACCATGCATTCAAGACATTAGTGACTATTCGATTGTAATGTGATGGTCAGTTAAAGGCATATTATAATTTCTATTTTATAGTTTAAAATGCTTAGCTTGAATGTAAATCGTTCGATCTTGATCTAACAACTACCAATGTTTCAAATGTGTAAATTCACAATTGATAGATTGGTAGGGAGCCTCGTCCTCATAATCATTACTCTTTACTCCTTAATAATCTCTTAGTCATATTATCATGTGATTTTAGTGGTCTTCATTTTAGATTGAAATTTACATGTACTAAAGCTGATTTCAAGAAAGTGCACCCGTGAAGTGGACTTAATCTACATATTAGTCACAGATGAACCATAATTAAAATTTTAATAATCTTTTCTTTTAATTAACACTTTGGCTTACAATTTTAGAAACTAAAAAACTTAGCTCTCGAAAATTTATTCAATTCCGTAAAACTTTTACATATCAAAAATATTTTGTAGGGTGGAGTTGAAAAATGAAATGGTAAAAAGTTAAATGACAAACGTGACAAATAGACATTTTTTATGGTTTGTTGGGGGGTAAATGGCTAATTGTAGGGATATAAATTCTAAATTCCCTTCTTAGAACACAAGTTATTATTGACGGTCATATAAATATCCATGATGCTATGGATATCACGAGCTAGTCCAAAAGATAAGTGAGAAGAACAATAAAGAATTTAGATTCATACCCCTCATTTATAACTATACATCCAAAGTCATTGAATTACCCAAAATACACGCCAATTTAACAAATTAAAACAAAACAATATACAAAAACATTAGGAAATTATAAAACAATTTTTTATCCTAGATATTTTAGTCTGACAGGGGTTTGTGATTTTTGGGAAAATAATTGTTTTTTGTAAGTTAAAATCAAGGATATTTTTAGAATATCATCTGTTTAGGGGGTTATATAAAGAGTATAAACAGGGTATGTAGTAGAAATTTCAAGAAAATAACCACTATAAATCAAATGTAACGAACTTAAGTTAAGCCATGTATTTGTGAAGAATTTTTCTGTCCCCTCACAATGTTTCTCTTGTCTCCCCCAAACTTCATTTTTTTCAGCTGGATTTTGATCGGAAAATATGAACCGAATTTTTGAAACTTTGGAAAATAATTTCAAAGTTTGAATATTTTGATTCGTATTTACCGAAACTCTTTGGGGTATAAAAGGGGTGGGGGGTGTAGTGAGATAAAAATTAATTTGTGAATCTTTTTAACCAAGCCCAAACTTGAGACCAGACTACGTTGCTGATTTTTTATTTATTTATATTTATAAAATTATTGCATGTAATTATTTGATTCCAAGATTTGATAGTAGGATATAAAATGCAAACCAACATTTCACATAAATTATAAATATTTGGGTCTCTTTTACGGTAGCTGACACAGGTTTGAAGAAGACAAATGTTGATCTAATGATAAAAAGGCAATACTAATCCCAATATTCGGATTCTGAGGCTGACTAGTTTTTTGGAGTGATTAAATGAAATGACTAATTACTCTTAGAAAAATAATTCTTTTAAGTGAAAAATACAACATGAAATTTACACATACAATTACAAGATTCTAAGTTCAAACCCGAGTGAAAATATTCAGTCTTACAATATTAGAATTTCTAGTAAAAAATTATTTTAGTTCAGAAAAACTACATCCACTAGCAATGCAATTTATATTTTTTTTGAATCATGCATTGCAAATATTGTTAGATCCTACATTTGTTTGTGATAGTTTCTATTGGTGTCTGCCAATTAAACTAATGACAAATAAACAATTACTATAATTATTTCAGATTAAAATAAAATTCTTTTTTATATGAAGTATTGAACAAATTTGGGCCATGTTGGGTCAGTAGAAGACGTTAATGAGAAGAAACCATTTTGGGCTTTAGGTTAAAACCGGGTACCCGAGTTAACGAGTAGGGTTTATATAAGAACTAGCAACCATTTTTGAAGCGTTAGAAGAAGAAACCCTCTCGGCGGTGACAACAACTCTCAAATCAACCGCATCAATGGTTCGTTCCACTTTCCTTCAATAATTTCCATCAACAATGTTGTTGATTATTGCGTATTTGAATTTTGTGTGTTGCGATGTTTTCAGGCAAAGCAGATCCACGAGATCAAGGATTTTCTTCTGACGGCGCGTAGAAAGGACGCGAGATCAGTCAAAATCAAGAGAAGCAAGGATGTGGTTAAGTTCAAGGTTCGTTGCTCCAAGTATTTGTATACACTCTGTGTGTTTGATACTGACAAAGCTGATAAGTTGAAGCAATCTCTTCCTCCTGGTTTGACTGTTCAAGATCTGTAGATCAGTTTCAACCGTTTTGTTCTGTTTTACTTTTTTTGGAACTTAAATGTTGAAACCCTAGGTTTTTTGACTGTATTATGTATTGGTAATTGATATTGTTATATGATGATTGTTATGCTGTTTCTATGAGATTTGAAGATTGAAGATGTTTGGTTTTCATTTTTTGTTCATTTAGCTTAATTGATGTTATGATTATATGATATGGTTTCATCAGTCAAGCAGCACTGACACTGCTTTGATTAGGCATGGTCGAAATGACATCGACATTTATAATTACATTGAATTATGTCAATTATTAAATTATTATGGGTATAATGTGTTGGTTTTGTGTCTGTGTCCGTGATTTGTAGGGTATGGTAGTATGTATGTCAGTTGAGTTGAGAGTTTTCTTGGCATTTTATATAATATTTGGTTGAGGTTATTATTTGTGTCAATCTGTCATTGTTGCGTCCATGCTTTGTAGCATACGATAGTATGCATGTGTTAGTAGAATGGAGAGTCTTCTAGGAATTTTCTATAATATATGGTTATTAGGCAATGGAATGGATCTCCAAAGCCATTATTGTCAACATTGTCGAACACATTCCCTCTTAGTTTTATTTTTGACTCCCATTGGATGTCTCGTGGTATATTACATACATTGCTTCGAGTGAAGCTATATATACAACTGATTGTAGAATTTGATTATAGTTTTAAGACAAGCATTCGTTGCTTTCATTGACTTAGATGTCTCTTGATATATTACATACATATGCAACTGGTTGTAGAGTTTGATTCTAATTTTAAGACATGGGCATTTGTTCTTTTCATTGCCGATGTTTCAAATGCAGAAAATAATGTGTTCCTTAAACGTGAGATGGTGAGTCATTGGATTGTTGAATCTTTGTTAGCGCCTTAGTTTTGTTCATACATTATCTGAAAGTGTTGATTTGTTTGCTGATATCAAATTATCCTTGTGTCCCTTTGCTTTTGAGAAGATCTTAGCCTCTTATCTTCTTTAGTGGCCAACAATTATGTTAGGGTGTTTGCAGTTTAGTTTTTTGTAATTCTGGTTCTTTTTGTTAATTAATGTTTCTCTTCTGTCAAATTCAATATCTTGTTCAATCTGTCCCATACCCTCTCCTTCATACAGTTCCAACATTTTTCATACACTTCTTGATTGAGATTCGAGACAATCTTTTAGCTGAAGCTTTTGGCTATATCAGTATGGCTTTAAGCCCTATCCCCTTACCTGATGATTACAAGCTTCAACTTTCAAGTAACCAAAATTCTTCCTGATATATATAGATATATATATATTATGAATTCTGTGCATGGATGCTTTGCATTGGGCGTATAACAAAGTCAGCTATATCAACAATTAAATTTTTAAGCTCATCGAACTTGATATCAAATATTTCATTCCTAAAAAATTCTACCGTCAATTGCGATTCTAATTGTTAGATCATTTGAAATGTTTGTCTTTTAACATAACTACTTTTGAAGTTATGCATGATTAGTTGTGATGTGCTAATAGGGTATAACTTTTAGGTCATGAAAATTAAACACAACATTGTTTTTCATATTATAAATTATGAATTTTATTGGTTTTTAAATTTGAAGGGGTTGTTTATATTAAATTTAATCTAATTTGGGGTCTCTTAAAAGTGATCATTTGATTCTATCTCTAAAATATCAAATCATAGTAATTGGATTAGATTAAATATACAAACTAAGATCGTATGATATAATGCAAAATCAAAGTATTTGGACTAGATCAAATACATAAAACAAAAATCTCCGTGATTTCCACACACATATTGTTAGAATATTGTTGATGTTACTCTGTAGTATAGAACTCAATGCCTACATAACTATTTTGTATACGATGCACAGGACGAATTATGGATTAGAAATTAATTTTAAAAGTTATGTAAATAAAATTAAATTCAATATTAAAGATTGATAAGTAAATACTACTTAATTGGAAAGATCTACACAACATGTCTAATGAACGATGGTTCATAAAAAATGTATAATTGTTCATAAAAATATTTGTATAAATTAGGAGAATACTAATGTGTCCGTAAATAAAGAAATATAAAAACTTATCTTAGAGTGTGTTCAAAAGAACAATATTTCAACTTGGAAGAATTGAACATACATACTCCCTCCGTCCCATATTATAAAGGAAAAATGACCTTTTTTTTTGTCTCAAATTATAAGGGAAAAAACAACTATCAAGAATTTTTTTTACTTATTCTTATAAAATTAAATGCAAATTGCATTTAATTTTTTCTCTCTCTCATTTTCTCAATAAACAACAACCAATCAAATTTGTTTTTACATCTTCCCATGCAACTTATTTCAAGAAAAACCCACAAAACTATATTTCAAATTCTCAAGTTTTGGTTTTCTTAATAAGTGTGTTTTTTTTTCCCTTATAATATGGGACGGGGGGAGTATAAGACAGCAAGTTGCGCCATTAATCATTTTTAAATGACAATCAATTCTTTGTAAAAAAAAAAATGACAATCAATTTTCTTAAAAACAAAATCAATAGCCTTAGTAGACTCATTATTGCTATCCTTGTCATTTTCAACTCTTTGCATAAGACTCACCACACGACCTCTGGTCGAATGTTTTTGTTAAAGTACTCTCTTCGTCCCAAAATACAAGGAAAAATTGGTCAAAGAAAGTTGATGTGTTTGGTTAAAATTTTAGACTAAATACATTAACCTTGTTAGACCAATTTTCTCATATTTTGGGACAAATGGAGTACTAGTTTTTAAGCCCAGTCAAGACCCTCAATCCTAGTGATGTGAGCAGCTGATTGTGGTCCTCCAAAGCTCGATTTCATTTTCCAATTCACAGGATTAGAAGAGTCAAGTTCATACTTTAGAAATTTGAACCATTGGTGGCTGTTTCCAATATAATATTTCAAATAAATCACTTTAGCAGCCTTGTGGGAACTTGTACTATACGAATAAAACTAAGCCCAATGCAGTTATTTGGCCCATTGCTTAGTTTGGTGGCTAGTGAAAAAGTCAAGTCAATAAAAGGAAGCTAGCTTAATTCTTTGGATTTGATGCAGTAATTATTTTGTTCATCCATGTCAAAACTTAATTATTTGATGCTTAACCTTAAGATGCAAACAATTCAACTCTGCTCTTTAAAAATGAAAAAAACAGATTTGTAAACATTGTCACTCAGCAAACTTGTAATCAAGTGTTTGAAAATTACAAGCTTTGGTATCAAAAGAAAAGAAATCTTGGAATGAGAGGAATTTTCCTCTAATTGCAATGTTATATATTACAGCCAGCCACAACATATAATGTAATTGGAATAGGGCATTTTCCCTGTTTGGCGTATGTATTCTGCTTGCGCTGCAGTTCTTTCTGCTTCTCTATTTTTTCTAGCTTCAGCTTCTGCGCGTTTTTCTTCTGATCTTTGCCTCGCCATTGCAATCTTTTTCACCATTTTTGCATGTGTTTGTGCTCTCAATTGTTCAACTTTAGCCTATATTGCATACAGTTTCAATCAGTGGCAAAGTAAACATTATCATGTAGTAAATAAATACTTTTTACTTGCATATCTTTAAGTTCATATTGCATTATAAAACAGTGGCCAAAGAAACATATGGATTTTTTTTATCTCTAAGTTCGTAGTGCACAACTTTTATTTGAAAAGCTCTCATTAGTTGGAGCTAATCTAAACTCTGTCTTAATTTCTTCTAATCACATTTAAGTCCAACCAATATAGACTATGAAAAAGTATAACTACCTCAGTTCTTCTCATTTCTGCTTCTAATTTGGCCTTTTGCTGACTTTCCCATGCTTGAATTTTGATTTCCTCGCGCTTAAATCTGCAAGATTTAGCGTGTTATAATTACATCACAAAATTTAAAAACATTATATGGTTCTATAATTAATCTCAATCAAGTTTACTTCAGTCTAGAGATAATGTGTGCAAGTAAATACAAACCTTGCAGTATGCTTAGATTTTTCAGCTTCCTCCCACAACGCAGCACGCTTTTCAAATTCTATTCTCTCCTGTTCTTGAGTATCTATGTCGTGGGCAGAAGATTTTGTATTTCCCTGGTCATCTTTACTTGCCCACGCCGCAATACTTGTCTTCCCAAGCTGCATACCAAGGGCTGCAATCTCTCTCCTTGTCTTTATCTTCATTTCTTCTTCAGACAATTGTTTTTTGCTGTTTTCATTTCGAAAATGTGGATCCTCATCAGTTGTGTATCCCAAAGGTGTTGGAGCTGGTCCACCCCTCCTAGGAGTTGAAGGCGTTGATGAAATCGGACTGCGTATTGGAGTTGCCGACCCAACAGGAGTAGCCGTTTGCGAAGGTTCTTGACTTGGCACCGGAGTCATCTCGGTTCCCATATCTCTCATGGCAACGGATCTTATACCAGGAATTGCTGCATCATAAGAACAAGTTTATCTTATTATCTATTTATCCTTCAATCACCTATGGATAAAATCAATGCATTGCCACAAGAAGTGCAAATGAACAAGGATATACGAATGGCACTTTATGTTTCACTCGGATATTTATAAGCAAGATGCATAAGTATTATATAGTAGAATGGGATATTCAGCATACCTGTTTGATCATCTATACTTGTTGTGCAAGATAAATCCACATCAGCTACTTCTTTTAAATCTTTGCTTTGGGGAGAAGATTCCAGTACCGGAGTTTTTCCATTAGCTTGACCTGAAACCGAATGAGCATCGGACGGCGCAAAAGAGAATCTCTCAAATCCCATATGTGATTGTGATGTTGGTTGACAGTAATCAACTCGTTTTGTTTCTGTAACCTTGCTTGTTAGGAGCTTATGGTCAAAATTACTGGACTCAGGAACAACCCTCGCCATACTTGTTGGCAACCGATTTGCTTGGGTATGTACACTGTTCTTTCTAGGTTGTATATGTTGCCTATTCATTATCCATTTTTCGGCATCATTCCACTTAGAAGGAATCGGTCTCAACAGGGATCTAGGTACATGATTATTCACCGATCTCTCTCCTTTATCGAACTCAAAACTGGATGAGCTAGCTTGGCTGTCGTAATCAAGATTGTCATCTTCTGTTGTCCTCACTGGATAAATTGTGCTTGAACTACCAGTGTCAACCTTATGGAAATGCTGCATTTTTACACGTCCTGTGTCACCATTTTCCCTAGGCATTGTCTCCTTTGGTTCATAAGAAGGACGGTCATTTTGTCTCCGGTCCAGTTCTGCATCACTTGATGGCTTTATTGACGAAACTTCTAAGCTTGGAGATGTAACTGGAATGAATATGTTTAAGTTAGTTCTGCAAAATACAAAATCCAACAATCCCACACACACACAAACACAACACAACATACACAATCTGGGATAAATGTTGTCTAGTACATAGTAACAATGTATATGCATTTTACAAAGCACAGACACAAACACGATACTGACACTGAGAAAATAGGAAAATTGAATGTAACCACATGTGTCGGTGTCGGACCCGAACACATATCAAACACCAAACATGCCTTTAGTCTGAAGTATCGGCTCTACATATATATGCATTAATAAATAAATTGCTATAGCAGACCTTCATCATCAAGGTTGTCAATGTTGGATGAAAGTAAGCTATTGACAAATTCAGGATCTTCAATCCTTGAAGGGGATGTTCTAGAAGAGTTACTGTTGGATCCATCCTTCTTCCTAGCCCCTAATAACTTCATCCTTAGTTTACTTGGAGAAATCATTCCAGTCTGCACGTTTAAAAATAACATAAGCCATATTTAACCTCATCAAACATCTATAACAAAAAAATTCAAATTTCATGTAAAATCCAACTTGAAACACACTACATAAACAAAGAAAAATGAAGGTAATTATTGAATCCTAGCCTTGTCTCAAATTTTTCTTTTTAACTTTTTTCTCGTGCACCAAACAAATAATTATGACAAAATTAAGCTTTCTGTTGACCACAAAAGTAGAGAAGCAAAAAGTATAATTTTTGAAATAATTAAAAAAAAATCACTTGGAGTTGGAGGGAATTAATATAACAAAGCTCATAAAGAAACATAATTGTAATAATGACTATTCTAGAAGCAGAAACATCAAATTTGAACTCCAAATAATAAAAATAGTAGTAATAATGATTAAACTACTAAAGTTTAATAATTTATGAGAGAAAAATGGAGCATTTTTTCAGCAACCCAGTTTATGAAACTGAAAAAAGATTCAAATTTTAACAAGTAAAAAACAAGAACTTAAATGAAACAAACACCCCACAAAATGAAATCAAAAAAGAAAAAGGAATATTGGTAGGTAACAAACCTGAGGTTTCTGTATCCTCTCGTAGTCCATTGGATCTCTCTCTTTCTCTCTCTAATGAATTTGAAAGGTAGTAGCTATAATGCAACAGATAATAAAAGGATGGTGGTGGTGAGAGAGTTGAATTGAGACTTTACTTGTAAACTTTGACTAGTAAACGAATGATGATAACAACAACAATGAGAGAAGAGAGAGAGAGATGAAGAAGAAGAAGAAGAAATGTGAATGAGTTGGGAGAAAGAAGAAGAGTTGTGTTGGGTGAAATGAAGAAAATGTTGAATGGAAATGGGTATTCTACAGTACCACTAGGTGAAGATGATTGCTGTATCTAACTATGACTTTGCCACGTCATCTTCTTTGTGGGTCCCACTTCTATGTCCAAAAAACATCACTCTTGTCCTTTCTGCCCAGGAATCACACACAAATGTGTTTTTTTTCCTTCATATGGACACATGTGAAAGTTTAATATTTAAAAAAAATTAAAAGGGTTTGTCTAACATGTGCAATGCACCTTGCACATGTTAAAGTAATTAAATGTAATAACTATTTAATTAAAAATAATAATTATTTATTAAAAAATTATACATTTAATATGAAATATATAAGTTCCAATACAAACTTACTATATTAAACTTCTTAACATGTGCAAGTTTACACATGATAGAAAAATCCAAATTAAAAGTCGTAGATCTTTATATTTAGTTTCTTAACATTTGTCTTAACTTTCTTCAAGTTTAAATGTCAAATTGAAGTATTAAATATTGAAAATTTGGTCAAGAATTCTTTCCCTCAAAAATCGAACTCAAATACTCTTGAACAATCAGTTTTATGGGAAGTTCATTAGAGCACCTCCAGCGGAGGTAATTTTGTGATTGTCCGCCAACGTGTATCTATAATTTATTACTGTTCACTATTAGAGATAGAGGTGAGTATTCCACCTGGCAATACAGTTACATCACAAAGCAACGGTACTTTGAAGTTGCATTCATTAAAAAATTAATTTTTTGTTGTGCAGTATTGAAGTCATGCAGTATTTGTTACCCAATATAGTTAAATATAAATAAAATATTAATATGTGAGGTAAAGTTATGAAATCCAATATGAGTTTTTTAAAATTGCACCATTGAAGTAAAAAATGAGTGAGTTACTTCAAAATCATTTGGTTTTATTGGAACCCACAAAATACCTTTGTATATAGGGATCACAATTGGAGGTGCACTTAACTACTTGAGCTTAGGGTTTTGGTCAAGTGTAAAAATATTTTAACCTTAACAATAACATTTTATTTTATATTAAAAATTATATAAATATTTTAAGAATTGTCCACATCCTAAACGATACCCATGAGGGAATATCATTTTATCTACAGTACTACCCTTTTTTTCTTTCACAAATACCTAAATTAGTTTTCTTTTTAAAAAGACAAATCCCTACGGTTTCTAAAGACATCAAATACTGTAATAACACTCATTACATACTTTTGTGTTTTGAATCTTGCTGACCGGTGTTCCGAGACACTAATTAAGATAACAAGAAAGGAAATTTTATATTAAAAACAATATTTTATATATTTTAACATTTTTTTGACTACACAAATTCAAATATACTTTAGTCAAAAAAAATTCAAGTATTTTTTACTACATTTGTATTCCTTAACTAGTAAATTATATTGAATGGGATATTTATTTGGGTCTTGCTGACAAGTGCCCCCGAGCACTCTTTAAACATTCCATTTAAAAAAACTTTTTATTTAAAAAATTAAACAGCACAATTTCCAATGCGGTGACTTTACGTATTTCCATAAAATGTCTATACAATACTTATTACTCCCTCCCGTCATTATTATAAGCAAACTTGACTTTTTTGTACATTAAAAAAGTCATGTATGTTGTCCATATTGTAAACCAAATACATCACTTTTCCAATGTACCAAAAAAGTCAAATTTACTTATAAGTTATAATAGTGACCGGAGGAGTATTTAAGAGCTTAAAGAGTGCCCCGGAGGCACTCGTTAGTATTTGCCTATTTCTTTTTAGAAACTACTCCCCCCGTTCCAAATTATATGTCATTTTGTCATTTTTACGTATATTAAGAAATACAATTAATGTTGTATGGAAAAGAGAAATTACGAGTTATTTTACAAAATTGTTCTTCATTAATTGAATGAAAAATATAAATTGAAGAATTGAAAGAATATAGAGTAATAAATAATTAAGGGTATAATAAAAAAAATAGCATTAAATACTTCATTAATATTGTAAAACGACATATAATTTGCTACAAAAAATTTCTTCAAAGTAACATTCAATTGTTTCATTCTTAAAGGAATTTTTTAAACATATACACTTTTAAATGTAGAAAAATAAAATATTTAAAGACTTCTCAAAGTATTTTATTTGTATAGTTACGGTGAAAAATATAACAAAATACATGTAAAAAGGAAATTAAATTTATCAATTTGACTTCTTAATAAATAGTTTGTCAATTTAAGCTAACAATTGATGATTAATTTTGTAATTATTTTTTATATATTTAAAAATAGAGAGTGTGTATATATATATAGTGAACTTAAATTTTCAAGACACATGTGGAGAACAAAAACATCCCATAACAGTGTTAATGCACCACGCCATTAGGTCGATCGGATTCAATTACTACTTTTTAAAAAAAAATAAAGTATCAATTAATGATCTTACCTAAAATGAGATATCATAATCTTCCTATTTAAAACGAGAGGATATTATACTAGTCGGCGTTCAAAGTTGAAATAGAAACAGAATGAAAACACGTGAAATGAAAACATTAATCCAAGTCTAGTGGTGGCCTGGTGGGCCACAAATTATCCCGTTAATCTCGGCAAAAATCCCTTTCTTAATACTAAGATATTAATTTTTCTTTTTTATTTAGACAACGCGATAATATTCTCTCGAATCTTATACATACGAAAAATTTTCTCTCGAATCTTTTTTATATAGACAACGCGATAATATTCTCTAGGATCAGAGGGAGTGGTAATTGAAAATTTGTGATGGAGTCGAGATTCAAACTCTAGTTAAGATAATCGAGTCAACAATTTTAGTGCTTCTTTTGTTAATTAAATTAAACTTTTTTTTAACGTAATTAAATTAAAATTTATAGACTACAATGTCAGAACTAGAGCTGTCAAAATTGGATTGTGGCTTGGATGGATCGAACTTAAAAAAATCTAACCCAACTGCAAAAGGGTCATTCTGGCCTAAGCTCAGTAGCCCAAATAAAAATTGCAATGGGCGAGACTAACCCATTGGAAATTTGCTTTTTTCGCCCCCCATGATGCTCTTTAACCCCCCAAAAATCCCAAAATACCCCCAAATTTGGTTCCAGGGATGATGATATGGCAGTTACACGCCGAAATACCTATATTCGGCAGCAGCACGCCGAAACGGCATAAATTTGAAATATACACGTCGAAATAGCTGAGTTTTCGGCAGCATCACGCCGAAACGACATAAATTTGAAATTTATATAGATTCGGCAACAGCGTGCCGAACACGCTTAGCTTCGGCAACAACGTGCCGAACCGTTTGAAATTCTAATAAAACGATGAAACCCATACTCTGTTCTTCAGTTTGAGTTTTCAAAGTTCCATGGGCGATTTTTAGGGCACGAGTGATTTGTAAAGCAAAGTTATTTTGGATTTCAATTATATTACAAGAAGCAATTTCGATTTGGGAGCAGAACCTGTGAATCTGTACCACCACAAACAAGTAAGTAAATTGTGTAATTTGTAATTTTGATGAATTTATGTTAATGATTAAGAAATGAACGTTGTATTTGTTTGTGTTGTTGTTGCTGACAAAGATTGTTGTTTCAATTTACATGAATTTGAGTTTTGATTGAATTTAGGGTATAGGTTTTCACAAATTTTTTGAATGTGGACAAACTGTTTGTCAAAATGCTTGAGTGAATGTTTGTTTATGAATTTGATCTGTTCATTTTCAATTCAGAAATACACAAACTGTTTGCCAATTATTTGAATTTCAATTTCACTCTTAAACCCTACATTTGCTTTATTTGATGAGTTTATTGAAATTATATATGCATTGTATGTTATGTTCATTAGTTCTGTTTATAAGTTAGTGGTTATGTAAGTTTTTGTTATTTTCGATTGTGACGGTATGTTATTTTCGACTGTTTATAAGCTCATTGATTCTGTTGCCTATGCTTTTCTTATTGCATTGATGACATTGTTTGGAGCATAGAATATATGTACGGGCTGGGGTAGTTTAAAGGGATCCTAATTGAATTACTTCCTATTCAGGTTTATTTCTAGTATAACATAGCCTTGAGTTTGATGCAGATTGAAATATTTTCATTCTTAAAAATAACTTTGGTTTTTGACTAAAACATTGGCTAGTCTTCTGGTTATGTATTCTCATTGAAATTATTGTTTATGTATGGCTATTTTATTATTTTTTTAGGAATGACGGATGAAGTTGGGCGCCAAAGAGGTGGAAGGGAAAGTAGAGCACACAGCTCTGCACGTCGAGAGGCTACACTAGGTCCTTCCAAGAGGAAAGTAGTTGTTACATCAAGTTCGGGTGCTCAACTTCAAGAGCCTGAAGCTGAACATCCTGAACTTCAACCTATGGCTGAAGAGGAAGGTCAAGATGATGTTGAAGCTCAAGAGGATGATGATCGTGAAGATGAAGAAGATCAAAATGATGAGGTTGATCCACCACCACCACCAGCACCTAAACAAACAAAAAGGAATCGGAGAACAACATCGTCAAGAAACCCGCCAAAACCAGCAGAACCACAAGTTACAGAATTTGGTGGCGGACCAAGTGATTTATCGTTGTTGCCGTCTTTTGGTGGTCATGTAGCTGCTGCGTTGTGGAGAGGAGAAGTAAGTTTTTTTAAATTGTTTAGAAAAATATTTTGTTGCCGTTTCTTAGATTTACATTTACATTAGAAAATAAAAATGTGATTCCTCTAGAAATTTGTTTTTATATAAAATTTTGCATGTACATTGTTGGATTGGAGAGTGTTGAAAGACTTTTAGCAAGTATATTTCAATATATCGTATCCACAGGGACTAGTGTGATATCAATTGTAAATACACAAATTCCATGATTTTAAGTGCGGGTTTGATTAAGTTTTGGTTTCGTAATATCGAAGTGCGATATAAAAGTGCGTAATAAACTTTGGATAGAAAAACTTGTTGGGATCGAATTTCATTAAATCATTCACATGTATCAGTCAACTATTGATATATATGTTTCATGAACTTAGCTCTTACATTTTTTGCAACATGATACCGACACACTAAAGCGGTAGAATTTGGAAACACTATCGGAACCGCATTCATGAGTGACTTATCCCTATCAGTGACAATAACCTTCGGGAACGTGTCTTTACTCTTCAAAAGACTCTTACACGTCTCAAGGGCCCATATGAAATTGTCTTCTTTTTCATTCGCAATAAAGGCAAAACCAACATTGAACGAGTCTTCTATTGAAGTTACATCAACTATCTCAAATAAAGACATTTTATACTTGTTGGTCTTGTACGTTGAATCCATCATCAAAACAGTAGGGAAAGTGTTAAATAATTTCACACTTTCTGGATGTGCCCAAAAAAAATCTTGTATGGTTTTCGACTCACCATCACCAACCGTTCTACAGTTGTAAAAATATTTGTGAGTTTCACAACACTTTAACAGTTGTTGCATTTCAGACATTTCGCCCCTAAGACTTTTTTAAACCTTTCGCGCGCATTGTATACTTGCTTCATATTTGTCTTGCTCTCTGGATTTCTCCCTTTCAAAGTCGTCAATATGTTCTTTGGAGGCACCAAATTCCTTGTCAACTCTTGGACACACTCCTTCTCCTCCGGTTTTAAACGTCCCGCAAGAGTATGACCTTCTAGGGTTTTTGCCATCTCATGGTTGTGTTCACCACATACAACACTTAGTTTCCATTCCTGTGATGCCAAAAAGTAACCTCGCAGCCTGAACGAACACTTAAGCGTTTTCGTTGATGTGTCTTGTTTCTTTAATTTCCTTTTGTTTTCTTTGTAGACACCGCCTCTTGAGAACCTCAATAAAAAATACGGTTTCCTTCGGTTACCACTGTTATCAGATTTCTCAATCACAATAGTAAATCCAACTTTTGTAGCCTCTTTGCGACACCATTCAATCATTTCATCTCGCACCTTATACTTTTCACATTGAAAAAAATAATTGTCGGTGTTAACCACAACATTAAGTTGCTCGACGTCGGGTTCCATGTAACACCCAAACCCGTTATTTAATTATTTCTACCTTTATTAAAATCTTTTCAAAATACGCAACGGAAAATTTACGATTTAATTATAAAATGTTTGGTTAAAGGTATTACAATCGACAACATACTTAACTATTTGATTAATTAGCCTAAACATTAACAATAAAATCATTCTTTATAAAATATACATTTTTCCGAAATAAATACATTAAGTCATAAAGGACCCTATATCCTAAATACAACCCTTTCCCCGTGTCACACTCAGAGCGGAGCTTCACCAAACACTTGGGCATCAACAGATACATAACCTGTAAACCTGGACCACCCAACGGTCCAGAAGTACACAACACAGAGAGTTAGTAAATCATAACCAATAAAATACAAGTGTAAGCAATATCCTTAACACTTCATCATATTATCATGCATAATCTAACTCACATACATATTCTCAATCTTAAATCAAACATAAGATTATTCACATATACATTGAAACACAATTTGGAAACAATGCTTATCATCAATATTCAATCAAGCCACTCACACAACTTACACAAACCACACAATGTCACATATCAAATCATCAAATCATATGCACATCTTCCTAATGCAATCTAATGTCACAACTCATGCTATGTCACCCTAGACATATCTAATGCATGTGGTACCAATCGTCTTTATTAGAGTATCTCACCTCTAATATCCGTCTTTATCGAATAAATATAATTCGATATCCGTCTTTATTAGAATCATAGATTCTAATATCCCTAACTCAATACATGAATGCATGAATGATTCATGTACAACCACAAACACTTAATATAACACAATATTAAGTTCTACACTATGATATGGAACACTATCCATATCCGTCTTTATTAAGATATATCACAAATCTTAATATCCGTCTTTATCGAACAAAATCCGATATCCTTCTTTCTTAAGATAACACAATACCTTAATATACTTCTTTATTAGAATAACACAATTCTAATATTCTTCATTCATATACATACATATCATACATTCATCAATAACATCAACAAATCATTATTAATTAAAACATCCTCAACAATTTTAAAGGTATAGGAAGTATACAAAAATATAAGAAAACTTCATAAATTAAGCCTCATCTTGTAAAACTAACTTCGGAATCGGAATCTACGCGAAAAATCGAGTTAAATAGGTTCCGGGTGCATAAACCGTCAAAAAGTCAACCAAAAGTCAACACAGGTCAACCCTGGTCAACAGGCCTCTGCGCGCGGCGCGGGAATCCTGCGCGGGGCGCGGCAATCCTGCGCGCGGCGCGGAAATCCTGCGCGGGGCGCGGGAAGCCAGAAGTAAAACTGTCAAAACGCGTTTTTGAGCGAAAAATCACTTATTTGACCCAAAATCACTTATTTTCAGTTCCAGAAATTATACCAAGCATGGGTTATGTTCATACATGTTTAAAACACATTAAAAGTAACTTATTAACATTAATAATCACTTATTTTTCATGGATCTTGACATATTTACTTAAACTCATAAACATATCCAAATCTTAACAAACATCTACAAATACCTATTTTTACCCATCAAAATTGTTCATACATCATGTTAAGAGTATATTAAACATACTATGAACATGAGTTTTCACTTTCATTAAGAAAAATCATCCCAAAAAGCCCACGAAAATGAGTGGAGAAAGTTTGGGTTCGGAGAAATTGACATTCTCCCCTTTCTCTAGCCACTCACAATTATGAAAACTATCTCTCTTACCTTAGATCGACGATTCCACGCGATTGCTCTTCAAATCTCCTCAAGAGCTTCTTGCCCTAGCTCTCCTCTTCTCTTGCTCTTCCTTCTCTCTTCTTTCTCTCCAAAAAGACACAAATGTGACTTCTCTCTCTAACTCAAGCTATATATAGTCCTCCCCATTTTACCACTAAAGCCCATTAGTCCAAAAACCCACTAATTGCTAATGTCTCACAAACTCGTATAATTAATTAATACTCTCGCTTATTAATTAATCGCCACAAAAGAAAATAATAATAATAATAATAATAATAAGCCACATCAATATATAAATATACACATATATACAAATAACGAATAAATGAAAATCGGGTCGTTACAACTCTCCCCAACTTAAAAGATTTTCGCCCTCGAAAATTACACTACTAAAACAACTCCGGACAAAACTCCTTCATCCAATTCTCCAATAAAACATTTAAAACTCTTCACATTACTAAGTTTGACAAAATTAGTTTATCCCAATCAACACAATCTCGTCTACTATCAACAAGAGATCAAGGACGGCCAGTTCCTCAATTTGTCAATAGATAGACAACAATCATGATGGTGGCACAAACCATTCTTACCAAACTACAATAATGGTTTCCTTAAACACCAAAACTTCTGTCAAGTATCATTCCATAGTTCTCACAATACTACTACTACTAGACTACCAATTCCTCTTATTCCGAAAAGATACCTTCGTTGAATACTTCACAACTCCTTGAATCCATAAATCTTTAATTCTCTCTTATCACTTAACTACGCCAAATTGCTCATTCATATATAAATCTTTTTCCAACCATTCCTTCGATAACATGATCTCAACATCCATCTGATAACCAACTCCCCAAATTTTCTTGACACATACCAAAATTAACCATCTCTAACCGTTAAATTTCTTTTTCTCGCATATCTCAAATCACTGCGCCCAATTCCAACATAACTACTCTCTTTCCAATTAGTTTCTAGCCAACCTCTGGATTTCTTAACACAAGCATTTCCAATACTACTCCTTCCGTCGACATAATCTCATCCAAAATGCATCTTAAGTCATTCATCGAATCACTATTGTTCCACCGTCCGTGATGAAAAGATCTAAAATCCTTTACTTCTTTATCACACTATATGAGCATACTATACCAACATACACGATGCGTCCAACATTACTAGTCTATACCGACTTTTCTATTCCATAATCAACTTTTCCAATACGTAATTTCTAATCTCACTCTTATCTTCCGAATGCTACAAAAAAAAAAAAAACACCCTCCGATACTTACTCTAGGCCTCGCCTTCAAATTCTTAATATATACTCACAAACACAATATCCACTTTCATGTGAAATAACTTCTTTCGTGAACTCTCTCTTGACATAAGTCACTTTCCATTTCTCTTTCTAGTACTCGTTCTCAACATGTTTTTCAACAGCTAACATTCTTATTTCTAATCATCCAAAAATGATACTTCAATCTTAGCTTCATGTCGACCTCCAAAATCTCATATCTCATTCAACATCGATACTAATTGTCCGATCATTATCCAAATTCAATTATTCTTCCCTCGACAAGTCTCTCACAAAATTCATCGAAATATTATCCTACTTCCATCTTTGAATAAATTCAACTATCCTATACAACCCTCTACAACGGACAACTTAACAAGTATACAAATCATGTCACTGTATTCCCTTACTTCATTCTTAAAGAAAATAATATAGTTATCTACTACTACTCACAAATACAAGTAGACAATTCAACACAAGAAAATATGAATATTGCTTAACAACAATTCATATTCATATACGCATGTCATGCAAGAAAATATTTAGCTTAACATGAGAATTAACAAGATACTATAAGATAGTCAAAACATGTGCAAAACATTTACCAAGTTCATCTAAAGAACATAACATAATCATTCACAATATCACATGGATAACAAAACGACGAGTCAATTTTCATGGTAATTAATCTAGTACATATCATATAAGACAAACACATGTCATGCATATTTTGGAATCTACTTTTCACCATCAATTTTCTATTCCTAGAAAATAGCATAGTCATTTACTATAACTTACAAAGAACAAATCAAGTCCTTAGTAATAATCTACTACATGTTATAAACAAAACATATATCAAATACATACTAGAATATACTTAACTTTCTTACTAATTCCACTCTTCCTACTTCATGAAAAAGAATTGGTTTTTCACTTACTCAAAAGAAAATAACTTACATTTTCAACGAAGTCCACATAATCAAGAATTAACATCAATTCTAAAATTATATCATGCCATAAGGATCTACACATAAAGATACACATAAAGACATACATAAGAATACACATGTAAACATACATAATAATTCCCATAAACTTTTCCACAATTAGTTAAATTAAACTATTAACTCTATTATTCACATATGGATTCATGTAGCACAAAATAGTTTTCAACATCCTACACGATTTCAATTACAAATTTCATGTTTAATTTAATCATAATCTCACACAAGGAAAACAAGAATTTCAATTCAAGTAACTTAGGACAAAATACCATGTATCATTAATCAACAAGGATACAATCACATCAAGTGCTCACCAAAAGAATTAGAAATCACATAATCCAATTCACATACTCAAAATAAATTACCTTTCTATTCTCAACAAAATCTTCATCATTAAGAAATAATATTAGTTTTAAAATTATTTCAAATAATCACCATGTAGTTTTATATCATGCCGGGTCATCACATGCAGTTTTATATCATGCCGGATCATCAACAATTAGAAACAAACATCAACTAACCAAGTTTAAATTACACAAGGTTAAAACTTAAAGCATATACAACTATTATAAACATAGAAGTATAACATTCACATAATTACTCAACAAAAGAATGGATCACTTAATCCAATTCACCACACTTATAGTTCATGAATAAACGCACCATGTAAATTCATAAAACAAACACTTCACAATTCATAGACAAACACGACTGACACACGACGCTCACTCGGTCTGAATGCACAGACCTGCTCTGATTGACACATAACCCACACAGTCCGAAGACAACGGGGCTCTGATACCACTTTGTAACACCCAAACCCGTTATTTAATTATTTCTACCTTTATTAAAATCTTTTCAAAATACGCAACGGAAAATTTACGATTTAATTATAAAATGTTTGGTTAAAGGTATTACAATCGACAACATACTTAACTATTTGATTAATTAGCCTAAACATTAACAATAAAATCATTCTTTATAAAATATACATTTTTCCGAAATAAATACATTAAGTCATAAAGGACCCTATATCCTAAATACAACCCTTTCCCCGTGTCACACTCAGAGCGGAGCTTCACCAAACACTTGGGCATCAACAGATACATAACCTGTAAACCTGGACCACCCAACGGTCCAGAAGTACACAACACAGAGAGTTAGTAAATCATAACCAATAAAATACAAGTGTAAGCAATATCCTTAACACTTCATCATATTATCATGCATAATCTAACTCACATACATATTCTCAATCTTAAATCAAACATAAGATTATTCACATATACATTGAAACACAATTTGGAAACAATGCTTATCATCAATATTCAATCAAGCCACTCACACAACTTACACAAACCACACAATGTCACATATCAAATCATCAAATCATATGCACATCTTCCTAATGCAATCTAATGTCACAACTCATGCTATGTCACCCTAGACATATCTAATGCATGTGGTACCAATCGTCTTTATTAGAGTATCTCACCTCTAATATCCGTCTTTATCGAATAAATATAATTCGATATCCGTCTTTATTAGAATCATAGATTCTAATATCCCTAACTCAATACATGAATGCATGAATGATTCATGTACAACCACAAACACTTAATATAACACAATATTAAGTTCTACACTATGATATGGAACACTATCCATATCCGTCTTTATTAAGATATATCACAAATCTTAATATCCGTCTTTATCGAACAAAATCCGATATCCTTCTTTCTTAAGATAACACAATACCTTAATATACTTCTTTATTAGAATAACACAATTCTAATATTCTTCATTCATATACATACATATCATACATTCATCAATAACATCAACAAATCATTATTAATTAAAACATCCTCAACAATTTTAAAGGTATAGGAAGTATACAAAAATATAAGAAAACTTCATAAATTAAGCCTCATCTTGTAAAACTAACTTCGGAATCGGAATCTACGCGAAAAATCGAGTTAAATAGGTTCCGGGTGCATAAACCGTCAAAAAGTCAACCAAAAGTCAACACAGGTCAACCCTGGTCAACAGGCCTCTGCGCGCGGCGCGGGAATCCTGCGCGGGGCGCGGCAATCCTGCGCGCGGCGCGGAAATCCTGCGCGGGGCGCGGGAAGCCAGAAGTAAAACTGTCAAAACGCGTTTTTGAGCGAAAAATCACTTATTTGACCCAAAATCACTTATTTTCAGTTCCAGAAATTATACCAAGCATGGGTTATGTTCATACATGTTTAAAACACATTAAAAGTAACTTATTAACATTAATAATCACTTATTTTTCATGGATCTTGACATATTTACTTAAACTCATAAACATATCCAAATCTTAACAAACATCTACAAATACCTATTTTTACCCATCAAAATTGTTCATACATCATGTTAAGAGTATATTAAACATACTATGAACATGAGTTTTCACTTTCATTAAGAAAAATCATCCCAAAAAGCCCACGAAAATGAGTGGAGAAAGTTTGGGTTCGGAGAAATTGACATTCTCCCCTTTCTCTAGCCACTCACAATTATGAAAACTATCTCTCTTACCTTAGATCGACGATTCCACGCGATTGCTCTTCAAATCTCCTCAAGAGCTTCTTGCCCTAGCTCTCCTCTTCTCTTGCTCTTCCTTCTCTCTTCTTTCTCTCCAAAAAGACACAAATGTGACTTCTCTCTCTAACTCAAGCTATATATAGTCCTCCCCATTTTACCACTAAAGCCCATTAGTCCAAAAACCCACTAATTGCTAATGTCTCACAAACTCGTATAATTAATTAATACTCTCGCTTATTAATTAATCGCCACAAAAGAAAATAATAATAATAATAATAATAATAAGCCACATCAATATATAAATATACACATATATACAAATAACGAATAAATGAAAATCGGGTCGTTACATTCCACAACATTCGCTTGTTCAATGGCGGGTTCATCAATGTTTGGTTTCAATTCAAGTGGAGGTTCGACCATACTAACACCTACACATATCAACCAATTCAGCAAGTCAGCAAAACTGCCCAGTTCGGCAGTTACGTGCCGAAACTACATCCTATTTCGGCAGACACAATCCGAAACACACATTGACAGCAAAACTATGAAAATTAAAAAAATAAACGGTTTAAAGCGCAATTTACCTGTTATATGACTTCAAATGTGTGTGGGAACCCTTTATGCGTGAGAAAACGTTGCTTTTACGCCACTGAAACTTCAAAAAATCGCCCTAGATCCAAAATCTCCGGATTGTGTGTAAAAGAGGTTATGCAAGTACAGGTTCTGCAGCCTAGTCTATATAGTCTGACTTCGGCAGTTACGTTCCGAATATAAGCGTGTTCGGCACGTAACTGCCGAAACGTTGTCATTTTTAAATTTTGCGTAGTTTCGGCAGACACTGGCCGAATGGGAGGAAAAATAACCCCCTTTTGCCCACAACGCCTAGCCAATGATATATTAAGACGTTTCGGCAGGTGAGTGCCGAAGTAGTTAATATTCAGCCCATAGTTGCCGAACCAAGTTCAAGGGCAAAATTGTCTCGTTGGGGGGCTTAAGAGTAAATGGGAGGGGCGAAAAAAGCAAATTTCAACCCATTGGGATTCGGGAAGGCCCATTAACAATTATTTTTTTGAGTAAACTAAATTGGTCCATCCAAATTGGCACCAGAGAGAATCGAACCCGAGACCCTGAGAAGGAGCACACTCTCAGGTTCTAAGTCAATACCACCAGACCAACCCAAGTGGATTAATTATCAAAAAAATTCTACCATTTTTGTTAAAATAATATCAATGAAAACATGAAAAATTGTCATTTAATTGAAAAGATATTATAAAAAATATAGTTAAATATGTAAACTTAAAAATGGTTATATTTACCTAAAACTTTAAAAAAAAATTAAGTTTACCTAAAAGGGTTATCTTTAAAAATGTGTAAAATTAAGTCTATAATTTATCAATTTGATTTAATTTTTTGTATAGGGATGAAACTAGAGTTTAATTGAAATTTAGTGCTGATGTAAAACATATTTATACTTGCATATAAATATATTTCAATTAAATTGATAGTTAGGAGAAACCAATACATTAAAGTCATATAAAAAAATAGCGAATAAATGGGAAAAATTATATAATGAAATGGGTCGACCCGACCCATTAGCCCACATATTGCCCATACAGGCCCGACGCGGCTCTTTTATGTGTAGCACAATAATAAGGAATTTTTTTTTCTACCCCTACAATTATACCTCTACCCCTACAAAATATTTTTTTCTTCCAATTTTACCCTTTGTTTTTTTTGTTACAATAATTTTAATTTTACCTATTTGAGATAAAAGAAATTTGACTTATAGTGACAGACAAAACTGTCACTAAAAGTCACAAATTTGTAGAAAAAGCTACTTTCGGTACCAGTGCTCTTTTTCAAAGTATACTGGTACAATATTGTTTATCGGAACACTTTACTTCAGCAATACCGATTACTAATGTGAATAAAGGAATTTTAACTTATAGTGACAGACAAAACTGTCACTAAAAGCCAACAATCTGTAAAAAAAGAGCTTCTTTCAACAGTACCGGTGCTCTTTTTCAAAGTATACCGATACCATATTGCTACCGGAACACTTTCCATTAGTAATACCGGTATATTAATTGGAAAACAAGAAATTTTACTTATAGTGACAGACATGCAAAAATCTGTAAAAAATAGCTCCTTTCAACAGTACCGGTACTCTTTTTCAAAGTATACCGATACCATATTGTTACCGGAACACTTTCCTTTAGAAATACCGGTATATTAGTTGGAAAACAAGAAATTTTACTTGTAGGGGTGGAGGTATAATTGTTAGGGTAGAAAAAAAAAATTCCCAATAATAATTAGGTTGGCCCATATTGACATATAGTCTGGCCCATTTGACCGGGCTGACCTATTTGACATCTCTAGTCAGAACTGATCCCCGAATCAGATTAGACGGTCTAGTGTACCAGACCAAGTAAAAAACAAGTCAATAAGTGAAGTGTTATTAGGTTTGATCCCCGACAATTTCATATAAAATGTGTTATTCTTACCAAAAGTAGTCCAACAAAAGACGGTCTAGTGTAGGTGGAGGATGTTCGCGCTAAGGAACTGTCCGCGACATCAAAAGTGGTCCAACAAACTCTGAATAAAGGTCTTGTTGGTTCATGGAGTGGTATAGGCGACTCTAGTTATAGGGTGTACACTAACGTGGAAGAGAATGCATCAACAATTAAATATATGAAAGAACTTGTTGCTGATAGGGAGGAGCCTTTTACAGAGGTGATGTTTAAGGGCAACAAAAAGAAGGGAAAACCGGTCATTACCGCGCTAAGGATAGGAATCCATAGTTTGGGTGGTTGCTTGGTTTCCTCTTTTTACTTTCATTGGTTTTAAACAGTGGGGAAATGGTTAAACACGTTAAAATATAAAGTTTGTCTCGAAATGTGTGCATTCAATGTATTAAAAGTATAAAAAGTTAACTTTTAAATATTAATTTTATTTTTTATTTTCATTTTTGGTATGCTTAACAAGTGCTCCGGGGACATTGTTTAGCATGCATGACCCTTATTTTATTGTCTTTGAACTTGAGAAGGTTTTGGTTATGTCCTCCTTCTTTTTCTCTATTTGTATCTTTTTATTATTTTTTTTATTTTTTTATACATTTAGGGTGTTACAAATGGTTCACCATTTACTCATCTCTTTTACTAAAAAAAAATATATAAGCTGATGAAGGTTAAGCTCGTGGTTTGCCTTTCTGCTATTATGTGAAAATACGATTTGCACTTAGATAGAGTAACTTTTGATTTTTGATTTTGGCGTTAATCCTCTGAATATCAAATGAGTCATAGTAATTTAGAAGTCATGAGATAAGTAGAGTTTTCCAAAAATTATTTCTATCAGAAATTGAACTCAGACTCTCTTAAATTATTCATAATCAAAAAGTTTATTAAATCATAAGGTAAAAGTTTATTAGAACCGAGACTCTCGATATGAACTTGTGTTGAATTTTGATATTTTTTTATTAAAAAATTATGTAAAAGTTGAAAACTATTTTGTTTTGACAATATGATTTTTTTCACAAACAAGACAATATGATTTTTTTAAACAAAAATATAAATAGAAAAAACAACTTTATTTAATACTCAACTTAAAAATAAAAACAAAAATATGAACATAATTTAAGTCTTTGTTTAAGGTTATAATTAGATATATGTGGAACAGGTTTGGGGACAGATTCAAGGTCGATATCAGTGTCTCCATTGTCCGCCCCCACTTTCGTCTTTTAAATTCGGGGAAAATCCAAACTCAAACCCAAACTTAATCGAATCGGTTTTTTCCCTAGGGTGGAACGAGCATGTACTTACATATACTGTATGAGTTATATTGCCATGATTAACCGAGAGAAGTGTTATTCATTTTAGAATATATGAAAAATTTCAATACTCCCTCAGTCTTGAATATTATAAACAAAAAAAAGGCACATTCTTTAAGAAAAATGGATAAAGTATAAAAAAAATATGTCATTTACTATTTTACCCTTAGTTTTATGCGGTTTCCATGGTGCACTTATTTTTTATACGGTTTCAAAGGTGTAGGCTTGTAGTAATATGGAAAAGTAAAACAAAGTGTAAAATTATAATATTCAAAATAAATGTAATGATTGTAGTAACTTTTTCTTATATTTAAGACTTTGTAAAAAAAAATTTGTTTCTTATATACTCCCTCAGTCCCATAATATAAGCAAAAAAAAAAAATTCACACTTATTAAGAAAAGTAAAATGTGATAGTTTGATGTATGATTTTTTGTTTTTTTCTTGAAATAAGTTTCATTGGAAGATTTAAAAAGAATTTTGATTGGTTATTGATTATGGGGAAATGAAGAGAGAGAATAAATTTTATGAAAATAAGTAAAAGTAAACATTGAAAATGCTAAAAGTTGGTTTTTTTTTTCCTTATAATTTGGGACAAGTAAAAGTAATTTTTTTTCTTATAATATACTCCCTCCGTCCCATATTATAAGGGAAAAAAAAACACATTTATTAAGAAAACCAAAACTTGAGAATTTGAAATATGGTTTTGTGGGTTTTTCTTGAAATAAGTTGCATGGGAAGATGTAAAAACAAATTTGATTGGTTGTTGTTTATTGAGAAAATGAGAGAGAGAAAAAATTAAATACAATTTGCATTTAATTTTATAAGAATAAGTAAAAAACATTCTTGAAAGTTATTTTTTCCCTTATAATTTGAAACAAAAAAAGGGTTATTTTTCCCTTATAATATGGGACGGAGGGAGTAAGACGGAGGGAATATACGAGATCTGAGGGAGTACTATGCATGAAAATATATTTTGATCGGTCAAAGATACTTTTCTGCAAACACATCAACCAATGCAGGCTCATAATTTTAATTTTACTAATTTGATAGGAGGAGGGGGTGTGAATATGAAATAGGAGTAGGTGTGTCAGATAGAGCACAGAAGCCAAAGGGGTTCACTTCGTTCAGACACACACTACTCTCTGTCGTCTCTGAAGAAAGAAGGGTTTGGAATTCTATAATGCGACTCACTCATCTTTCACTCTTTCTTTCTCTACTTTGACCATACTCTCAATAGTACCTAATCCATTTTCATTTCATGGGACCATACTATGGAAACACCACGCTACCTACCTTCTTTTCAATTTGGTTTCTTCCATTTCAAATAATCCAAACATCTCACGTTTTCTTAAATTTCTTTGTGTATATATAATTCAAAAGTTCTAGAAACGTATCCTAGTAATATCAAAACATGTAAAAATATTGATATTTTAGTGGAACTAAAGAATGAGTCATGTTAATAGGTGTTCTAAAGAAGTATATTAAGATGCTTAAATATAAAAAATTAGTATTTAATGTAAAATATTTTATGTTCAAGAAAATATTTTTATACTTATAAAACATTTAATTCTAAGCTACATTTATTATTTCTTTCTCAAATAAATTCTAATTACTCCGTTTGACCTTAATTATAAGTAAATTTTCACTTTTTAGATTCATTAAATAACTAATATATCTGACCTTAATTATAGACCACGTACATTAGTGTTTCAATGAATCTAAAAAATATAATTTTGCTTATAATTAAAGTCAGAGGGAGTATATATTTCTATCATTATATCATATGTATTGAAATATAAAAGGTCAATGTTAAAGTCAGAGGGAGTATATAATTCTATCATTATACTCTCTTCGATCTCAAATATAAGCATTAAAATAAAATAAAAATTAAAAGTCTCAAATATAAGAAAAAGTCAGAGGGAGTATATATTTCTATCATTAAAGTCAAAGGGAGTATATGCATATTTAATGGGTATTTCGGATACATCTATTCATAAAATATAAACATTAAATACGCACACTGCTAAATCTTTTCAATAAGAGTAAAATGTAATAATCACCTATACTAAATTTAACTCTCACAATAGTCAAAAACTCGCTAAGTGACATGGAGGAGAGAATATTGTTGATTGGGTCGATGGTAAACACAAAATAAATTACCCCATTTCGTTTCCCACAATATAGACCTTTTTGACTTGCCGTAGAACTAACATGGCCTACTCCATGGAGTATTATTTAAGGAGAATGTTAATGTGCATGTGGTCTTATTATGATACAGGTTAAGGAAGTAAATATATAAATCATTTTTTAGAACTTGTGTATTTTAACCTTTTGAAATTAAAGGTTCGTTTAATGGTGAGGATAAGAGATAAAATATGATAAATGGTATTGCTTAAAAAAAAGGTAAATGTATCATATTCCGCCACTATCCATGGTTTGATAAGACTTCCCCGCTACCTTCCCCGCCATATAAAATATTTCCTATCCTCGTCCTCATCATTCTCCACTCTAGAGAGTATTCTTTCTTCACCTCCATCTCCGCGGATCTCTACAGTTTATGCGGGGATCCATCAACATTAAAAAAAATTAAATGTTTGTTATTTTCAATCAAACTTGTTGTAAAAATTATTAAAGTTTAATCATAAAACAAATAAAAAATTAAGAAATCATTATGAGTCTTGTGATAATAATAAACATCACATATAGACAAAATTTATACAAATATTGTGTGAAAATATAAATAAATATAATATATAAAGTATTAATTTAAACATACATACACATACATACATACATAAATGTTATTTTAATAAAATATTCGGGGATAAAGTCTCCGCGGGGCGGGCGGACAAAACCTCTTCCCCATCCCAAATCTCTCTCAGGAGAACTTTCTCCTCCATTCTCATCCCCAAGGGGCGTCTTTGGGTTCTCAAACGGAAATCCATACGGAGATCCCCACTTATGAATAAAATTGACATCCCTAAATGAGACAACATGATATGATAAGATAATTTAGAATTTATCATATTCTATCCTGACTATGAGCTGGGTTAAAAACTAACATAATATGATAAGAAAATATTTTAAAAATAAAATATAAATAAAAAATAATTTGATATTAAATTAAAAATATTAATACTTATTTTCAAAAATATGTATGATTTTGTCACAAGGTAACTTTGTAATTTAAATAATCTAAAAAATTGAAAACATATTATAATTAAAATATTTTAAAATAAAATAATTATAAATAATAACATAAAATATGAATATTTGTTTAAGTATTTTAAAAATTAAGTATAATTTTTTTAAAATGGTAGTTTTTCATTTACATACGATGTATCATATATATTTAGCTTATCTAGCATACACAATACAATTGTTTTGTTAATCATTATTTTGTTTAAAAGAATCAAAAGTGTTTATTTAATAGTGTTAATGATTTCTTTTAAAAATAATATAAAACTATTTTATTACTTATCTAGTTTTATATTAATCTATAAAATATTACAAAAATAATTTGAATAAAATGTAATTGTTTCACAAGGATAATTTTAATACTTAAATACTATATATATATATATATATATTCTATCATGTCATTATAATATAGCTACCTCGTACTCGTACATACGTACCAAACACATTATAGGATAATGTTATCAAATTTAAATCATGTCCTGTCATATTTTTATCATATTTTATATCATATCATATCATTATTGTGTATTAAAGGGATCACAAATACTTCAATATGTGCTCTTCCATCCCTATTATTTAAAACCAAATTAGTTATATCACAAATTAAACTTAAGGACACAAACATTGCAATTTCCAATTGGCGGAAAGATTTTTTTTTTTTACTAGTGGAAAGATTATTTTAACTCTGTATTAATGTATGTATGTATCCAACGTGTATCCATTTCTTGCCTTAGAAAAGCATATCCAATACTATATTTTATGTTATCCATGCACGTTCTATCTATCTACCTAATCTAATACTCCTAAAATTTTAAAATCTCCAAGCCCAACACATATAGACAGGGCCGACCATGACGGAGTGCAGGGTGCCCTAGCATGTCGGGCCTTTAATTTTTAAGGGTTTCAAAAAATTATATTATATGGTAGTAGGTCACTTAAAAAAATATTATTTAAAAAATATTAAAAATAAACGTCTTAATATTTTTTTAATCTATTTTTATTGTCCCAATTTAAAGTCGTTAGATGTATGTTTTAGAAAAATAAAATAAAATGATTAAAAAAAAGGTTTGTCTTGTCTTAAACATAAACAAAAATTTGTGTATCTTCTCTTTCTTCCTCCCACAATTTAAAATATGAATATTTTATATATTCATTACAAGAATGACTATTTTTTATATTATTAATGTTATTTATAATTTAAAAGAGTGCTATTTTTTTTTAAAAAGATTATGTTTTTTTTTAATTAAAGGATTCATTTTTATTTTTCGATGTAGGATCTCCAAATTGTTAGGACCGACCCTGCATATAGAGGAAGCATACGAAGGTCCACACTTTATGTTCCACTTTAATTAGTATTTGCTCATTTTAGGAGCCCAAGAGACATTCTCTGTCATTGTTAATAAAAGTTGATGTGTAAAATAAGTGGATTATATAGTGTGGAGAGTCGAGTGGTAAATAAATTTTAATTAATTTATATAAATTGTTTGCGGTAATATTTAAATCCGAATTTTAAACTTACTCTATTCGTCCCTTTTTATAAGATTTTTTTGGCAAAAATCACGGATATTAAAAAAAGAGGTTGGATTAATAATTTTGTTTGACTTGTGTGAGACTATTACTAATTTACCCTTTATATTTGATGTATTTAATGTTATTTTTTTCATATTCAAATGCAAAATAGTGGTATTAAAGATGGATATATATTTGAAAAAAGAGTAATAATTGTACCTATAAATTTGCAAAGAGTCTTATATTTAAGGACAAATTTTTTTGTAAAAGATTCCTATAATTAGGAACAGAGGGAGTACTTATCTTTCAACCGAATTATGAATTATTGTAACTTCATTTCTTTGTAAAATACTTCCTCCGTACCAAATTATATATATATCATCACTTTGAAGAAAAAAATCGTACTAAATTATATGTCATTTTACGTTCCGTGAGCTTAGCTCAATTGGTAGGACAATGCATTTTATATGCAGGGAGCCGGAGTTCGTACCCCGGTCATTCCGCTTATCCACTTTAAGAGTGGTGTTTCTACCCACTAGGCTACTTGACAAAAAAAAGTCATTTTACAATACCAATAAAACATTGAATGCTATTTTTTGTATTATACGCTTAATTATTTATTACTCTATTCTTTCCATTCTTCAATTTATTTTTCTCATACAATTAATGAAGGACAATTTTGTAAACTAACTCATAATTTCTCTTTTTCATACTACATTAATTATATTTCTTAATATACGTAAAAGTGTCAGAATGATATATACTGTGATACGGAGGGAGTTAGAGTTATGTTATACAAAATCTAAAGAATTGTCGCTTCATCTTATTAGAAAAAAGAAGTAAAAAAAAGGATTACTACTTCACAGAGTTTAGGTTCACTCTATTTACTACTCCTCCATTTATTATCGATTTAGGAGAGAGATCTCACCTATGAAGCACGAACTCTGACACGGACACCGCGACACCGCTAACGTAAAAAATATAGGACACCGACACCGCTACATATTTATAAAAGATATAAATTTAGAATCAAAATATATACATGTAAATTTAAGTTGAGGAAGTTATTTCTTAAAATAAAATTTTAAACAAAGTATGATAATATTTTACCTTTATTTATCTATATACTTTTGAAAAAACTAAAAATATTGTAATCAAAATATAATATTTTCAATACTTTTTTGATCAATGACGTTATTTCGACACATCTCTAACTCTTATATGTATGTCTAATATGTGTCTACGAAGAGTATAAACAAAGAAAAAATAATTTTTTTGGGTCACATTTGTCCGACACATGTGTACAAGTGTCTTACAGGTGTTTGGACACCGATCAAAGAAGTGTCGAAGTAAAGAAAAAATTGAATTTTTTCGGACACCGATTTGAGCTATCTGACACGTGTCGGACACCGCGGCACGCCTAATCATAGAGGTGTCCGTGCTTCATAGGATCTCACAATAGAAGGTTTATGGGACCCACTCATTAGTGGAACCCACTTTTAATGGGTCACACAAATTTTCTATTGTGTCTATCTCTCTTCTAAATGGAGAATAAATAAAGGAGTTGTAAATGGAGTGAACTCAAACTCTACTTTACATGGTGGTGTTGCCATGATTAAGGGCATGTGTAGTTTGGGCTGGACATGCATAGTTTTTTTTTTTTTTTGAACAACAAAAGTATGCTTATTTATATATATGATGTTCTCAAAACAAGAACAAGAACGAGTACAAGAAGTACTAGACCCACTTATAAGTAGAAGTATCGATAGTGCTCAACGGTTGTACATGATCACAAAACAAAAATTCTTAGATTCTAAAATACACCCAAGATATCCCCACCAAAAATATTTAATCCAAACTACCCAATCTCTACTAGTTTCAACAGCACCATACCATATGGATCTAAAGCAGGGGGCAGCTATCTAAGGACATAGTATTTATAGAGTTATGTTAAACAATTTTTCTTAAACATTTTAAAAAAATATATATATAAAAAATATTATAAATATAACTTTTTATATTTTTAAAGTATTAAATATAGAGAAAAAGAAATATGCACCGACAATGACAATGTAAAATAATTTTACACCGTCAATCAATATCAATTATGTTTTCCGCTACGTCACTCCACTTCATCCCACTTTCTTGATATGACATGACAAAATGATAGTTATTTATTAAATTAATAATCGTGATACCATCAATGCATCTCCATTAAACTCTTAAATATATTTTATTATTTAAATTAATACTTTTTGTTAATGTATTTAACTAGTAATCGGGGTTTCTGTTGACCATTTGGTCTTCCTTTTCATTCGTGTTGGTTTGTGTATATGGTGACATATTGATCTGCGTACATGTTTGACCACTTTCTATGTACACACGTTTACACTAAACGACTCATATAATGGTCGTGCACAATTTTGGTCCTTATTTTTGCCTTTGAAACATACTACAGTAGTACAAGATATTATTGTGATTTTTTTTTGACGAAAAGTGTATTAAGTTGAATTCAACGCAATACCATGTACGTATTTCTTATTTTTAAAAGAACATGCTAAGAAGTAGTAGGTGTTTTAAAAATAAATAAAGAATAGAAGCTATTAAGTTTAATCTATTGGGGAAGGATTTTAGTAATATGTTATGTATGAACTCTTAGATTTGATTCTCGGTACTAGCTCCATTGTTAAAAAAAAAATAGTGTTTAAAAAAATAAAAACTCTTAAAATCACAGTACTTTGTTTTTTGATAAGATTAAAATCACAATACTGTTAAATTATAAATTGCAGCTATGATATGTATTTTATATTACTATACCACAAAAGTATCATTATAAATTTCCTAAACAACAATATATTTGTTTGTTTGATGATTTCTCAAAATGATTTTCATTGAATTAGTTTAGTAAATTTGATTTTCTAAAAAATGACTGGAACCAAATATAATAATTGTTTGAATAAATTTTATAAAAATATTAAATTTTATTAATTCAAACAAAAATATATAAATAAAAAAGAAAGCAAAACAAGTTGGGCAGCGATAATCTGATCAGCAACCACCCAAAAGTGTAATGGTTAAACCCGGTGATACAACGAGAATCAACCTACACAAAAGTGGTATACAAAATACAATCGGGCCAAAATTCAGTTAAAGCACTAAATGGGATGAGATAAATACCCATCAAACACAATCCAACAAGCCCAACACTAACACGAAACCCGAAAACCAAATTACAAAAAAAAAAGGGATGTGTAAAAGTTGCCCCCATTACAATAAACAAACTAGAGTAGAGAGAGACTGAAAACAAACAAATCTATCTCATAAGGAACAACAGTTGAATCTATTACCGACGCGGTAAGCACCAACCGACAACTTGCATTTCGCTGCAGCAGTAACAACAAATAAAAAGCCTTTTCTAGCCTTATTTGCAATGGAAAAAGGAGAAGAGCAAATGCCGACAACAGAGAGCAAGCCAAGCCATCATCATAGTTGGACCGGGTAAAAATATAAGGGGTGTATTTAGCAATGCTCAAACATTGTTTAATAATCCATACAACGGACCAAAAGCAACGGCCCAGTACATAAATAGAATTCAGCCCAAATTTAGCCTGAAGGCGCGACATACAGTCGAGACGTTCACTTGTGACAAGGCGAGAAGGGCGAGACGCCCATAAACCCATGATCCCACAATCTATTAGTATAACCGTCATTCTCCCGCGATTTATTTCACTCATCTCCACTTTCCTTATGACCAGGAGCACGATTCAGAAGAAAGCTTAAGTATTCAACCCTCGTTCCCCATGATCACCTTGTAAATAGGCATGTGATTAAATGTATAGAGGGAGAACGTAGGGAGGCCAACGAAGAAAAAGGGCGGGAATAATTCCTTCCCCATGTTACGTATAATTACCTGTGACTTTGATGGAAAAAAGACGAATAATTTTTATCATAGATTGAGAACTTTTGCTATTAACGGTCCAAATTAATTACTTTGCATACCCCTCTAAGTGATCACCAGAACAATAATATACTCAAAAAGCTGCAACCAGCAGATCTAAAGATCCAAGCCTAGAAACAAAGCTCATCATTGACCCACGTCTACGAGGAAGGAAAATACCTAAGTCACCACTGTGAACAGGACGAACAAAGATCAAAACCTAGACAGAACATGTTCCAAATAACCAGCCGCTCGATGAAACGACCACCGCTAGAAAATCCAGTGAAGAACCTTCGACACTGCCGAAAAAGAAGCACCGTCAGCCTTCCCAGGTGAAAACGAAAGTGATGGCGGAGTGCCACCACAAAACACGACCCAAGGAAGGGTTACACTACAAGATCTGCCACCAAACACCACAACAGAGGACGTTGTGCCGCCTTGACGAGAGTACGTACACTACAAGAAATTCTCTAATTACTAACCAATTAGAAAAAACGTTACTGACGGATTTGACATTAATCTTGGCAATTACTGGCGAATAAAGCTCTCAATAATTATGGCGATTGTATTTGCAGACATTGGCGAAAAACACTCACATGTTTTAAAATCTATATACTATGTGGACATTACTAGCGGAATAAATAATATAAAATAAATGTATTTTTTGGGTAGATTCTAGGGTGAGGGCTCTATCAAGTCCCTCACCGGTCTACCACTTAATTATACCGTTAGATTGAATTAGACTACTTAATCTAATGTTTCATCACCACACTAGATACAATTTTTTTCTTCTCTCTCTATTAGATGTTTTGTTCTCTCTCCAACACGTGCACATAACCGTTTGGAGATGGAGAACACTTAGTTTTATTGCAGTCCATATAATTGATAGGAAAAAAGACATCAAAACCTTCTGTTCAAATTAAAAAAAATGAAAAGAAAGTTGATATTTTTAAAAAGCAACATTAGTTGAAAGAAAATTGATAGGAAATGTTATTTATTACCCTTCGAACTTAAAGCAATTGTAGGAAGCAACATTATAAACTGTCAGTTCAATTCATAGCAATTGTAGTTTTTTTTAATTCGTAGCAAGTTGGTGATAGGCACTAAATCTCAATTTCACATGATCAAAAAATCATTTAAGAGTACTGTGCGTTGTGCGGCGGCGATGGAGAAAGAAACAGAGAGGAAAAGAAAGTTCAGGGGATAGAGAGATCTAATAGAAAAGAGAAAGAATTGGATTCAGTGTGGTGATGAAATATTAGATCAAGTAGGCTAATTCAATCTAATAGTGTAATTAAGTAGTACACCGGTGAGAGACTTGATAGAATCCTCACCCTATAATCCACCTATTTTTTGTACTAAAAAAATAAAATAAATGTAATTTTTCACTTATTTATCTTTTTTTTTTTCTTGTATAATATCACCAATACCATTTTATTTTTCTGTTCTCTGCCATGCCAACTTCCTGTACTGTATCTTGACTATTTTTCTGATAGTGTACTGTATACGTACTTTGGTTTGAAGAGAAATAAGAATCGTACGATGAGAATCGTACGTTGAGTATCTTTCCTTTCTATTACACTGTGTTTTTTATATCGTGAAGCAAAGCAAATCTTGTCAGCAATATCTCAAAACTAAGGCAATGTCGTTTTCTCACATTAGATTCAGGCACATGGTATGGGGCAATGCCTTAATTGGATGCAATTTTGTTTGTGGCTGCTTATTTTCAAATTCAAATACCAAAATTGATAATTCATAAAAGCTAATATTTTCTTCATTTTACATAAAAGCTAGTATAATAGTAAACAAAACAATATTGATTTCTAGTGAAAAAAAAATTCACCCTTACAAAGTTATAAAATCAACTTGCAAAATGAAATATATTATTTTTTATAAACTTACTTTTCACCTTATATTTAATTATGTTACATGATACTTGAATTTTTTCTCAATACAATGTTAACGTTGTACAATATATAAATAAAACAATTCATATACTTAATAACGAAAAAATCGCGGCTAAAAATCAAATTTCTTGTAAACCAATGCGATTAGTGTTGATTCGATTTGTGCAGTTTATCGCGATATAAAAAATATGACAATATTACCAACTTGTTACAAAATAAACATAAAATTTTTTAATTTATTTTATTGTTTACATGATATAATATGCATATATAGAACTAATTTTTAATATCAACAGTATAGTTCTGTATCGTGTGAAGTGATATGTTTTGACAACCTATTGTTTTATTGACTCAATTTGGGCTGAAGTTGCTAAGTTGGACTAGATAATAAGTTGATTGCTACTAGTTGATAGAGTTATGTTAAGTATTGCGGTTTGGTTTGGTTTGATTTTCTAAAATGAAAACCGCAAACAAAACCAAACCGCATGGTTTAGAAAAAAATGATCCGTGCGATTCAAACTAAATGCGATTTTTTGCAGTTTTCAGTTTAGATTGGTTCGAATATGAATACCCCTACTCCGAATTATCAAGAGATAGTTTATGTCTTACCTAAAAAAAACACTATTCTTCAAATTACAATTAAATAATCCGTAAATATAATTATCAAACAAATATTATATAGTCCTTTCTTCTATTCGCGTAACCTCTATTGTTGTCTCTAGTTAGCTTTGAGGTGTCAATTTTGTCTTGAAGTTCGCTAAAAGATTATCTATTCATGCTATTTTTGTGGTAGACTCTTCAACTATTGTTAGCTAGCCAAGTAAAAATGGTACATACGATTGTTGCTTTCCAACCTATATTTTGATGATATTATCTATTGCTTCAATATACTATATCAATTTGAATGAATGAATATCGTTTATTTTTAGCCAAAAATAAAATTAAATTAAACTGTACAAATATATCATATTTACGATTGAATTATTGTGAATTTTCCTTCACTTTACTTATTCAATGCTATAAGAAAGAGACATCATATTCATATCTCTACCTTTCTATTATGTAAAATTTAATCACTCAACTTAAAATTCAACCCTTCTAAATTATACATTGATATAGTGAAATGCGTATATATAGTATCCCTAGGTCTGCTAATATGTTACCGTACATAGTACACCCAAAAAAGAAAGAATTCGTGTGGGACCTTTGTGGGAATAATTTTCACGAGACAGAATACTAAGTTTGTTATGGGCCCTATTTAAAAAGATGAATTTTGACTAGAATAAAAGGAGTACTAGCTTTGTGATTTTGATTGCTTATCCTTTCTTAATCTTTGAAAATCAAGCAATTTAGGTGTGAAAATTGTTTCCCCCACCTTTAATTTACTAATTCCTTTTTGTCAAGTAATAAGGATTTTCGTTTGGGTTGGCTTTGAAGTCAATGATGTTTTTCAAACTTTTGCAAACATCATAATGATGCCCTAACTATTTAATGTAAGAAATGAAGTTTACTCCTTAAAGACGAGAATGTAGACAATAAAGCTACCAACTAAAAGGTGAACTTAAAAGTGACACATTTGATTATAATGCTTCAATAAATTAAATTAGCCAAGGGTTAAAATGATTGAAAATATCATTGATTGTTATAAATATCAATGGCGGGTTTAATTAGATTCAATTTTTTTTTAAAGAAGATTCAATTGTAAACCTATAATTAGCTTTTCATCTTGACTCATCATGATATAGACTAATATCGTTTTCTAATGGGGATTAAAGTTGTTTTAACTTTATTTATAATATGATGACTTGTTACTTAGTAAAAATTATGTAAAAGACCATCATTGATCTCTAGAAGTAGAAGTTCAAATCCTCCTTATCCTCTTTATTGTGAGGGATGCTCGGTTAATCTCAGTTTCACAAAAAATAAGTAAAAATAATTAAGTTGAATTTTGAGTTACATATATATATATTTTTTGTGTGGATCAGATCACTATTTCAATATAAGGGCATTTGCAGGGCAATTTGTATCAATTTTGAGATAAAAATTCATCCGACTTACACCATTTCAATATAAGGGTGTTTGCAATACGAGTTGTATGAGTTTTGAGGTAAAAATTCCCTTGTGTTTTAAAATTTTAATTCAAAATTTGATCCAATCCAAACAATTGTCTTTTTTATTTTATTGTGTTTTAATTTGAGTTGGCTTAAATTTGAATACCCCTATCTCAATGGTCACAACAAGGAATGTGCTTTTACACTTTTGAGAAATTTTAAAATTCGTGTGGAGGGTGTAGAAAGACTCATTTCATTTGTTGAGAGAGTGGGTGTGGGGTGGGGTGGGGTGGAGGGGGTGTGGGAACCAACAAGATAAATGTTTGTCAAAAAATAAGATAAGGCTTGTATCTTCTTGTTAACTTGGACTAATAAATTTTCGTTGGGCCAGATCAAGTTGCTAAATTATAACTTATGAAATTTTCTTTTTAGGCCCCCCAATGTTGTTCTAAAGCCCCCTGTCCTGACCAAATTAGCCCTAGTCAGTTTCGGAACTTAAGTTCCAAAATGGCTTATTGATATTTCGGATCCTACAATCTGAAATTAACTAATTTAGGCTTTCACGTTCCGAAATGGTTTTTTATTTTCAATTTTTTTCAAATTAACTAATTTTTTTATATTAACTAATTTTGAAACGTAGGTGCCAAAATTAGGCGTTTTCAAATTGTATCTTCCAAACCATCTAGAATCTAAAAAATTAAGGGTATTTTGGGATTTTTGGGGGGTTTAAGAGGAACATAAGGGGTCTAAAAAGCATAAATCATAACTTATAATTACTCAAATTAAGGGTCTCTAACGAATAATTTCTCAATCAGCATTTCATTAATCATTATCTACCCAGAAGAGTCCTTTGAGTAGTGTATTTTGGTGGGGGTTATCCGAAAATATAGGGGGTAGAATGAGAAATAATTCAATAATGACCCAACAACAAGAAAGCAACCTGTTAACAAAACCCCACCTTGTATAATCTATGGTCCAATATGTCTGGGTAGCTCAGGTGAAAACCATTCAATTCAAAGACATTGCATGCGGACTCCATTTATTTATTTTAAAAAGAAAACATTTTTCAGTAACATTTTCTTATTTTATTTTTAAAAGTAAATTACACTTTCCTCTCTTAAGAGATGATTAAGTTACACTACCCTTTCCAACTTATGAGACTAATCAATTGAGACTAAAATAAGCTACACTTTGAAACTTCAACCGACAATTCTAGACGTATCATTAATCCACAGATTGACTTAACTAGGAAAATGTACAACAATATACAAATCTTTGTAGCAAACATAATATTCTCAATTCTACATAACATGTTTTTGTCTACTCTCTTCTTCATTTTCCAACATGTCAACATTATAATTATAAGGAAGATTAACTATATTGTCACCACTAACATAAACTACTCTAAAAATATCATACTTCATAATGTTAATGGAGAACTTTTCAAGATATGGAACCATCCACTTTCTATAATCTGGATTTAGAATCCATGAGTAACAAAATTGTAGTGATTTCCACACATGAATGCATACAACAGTAGGTAACATTTGTCCTTTCAAACAAAGGCCAGAAGTTTTGCCTTCTATTTGAGTAAAACGTGACCTAAATATTGCTAAAACTGCATAACATAGATCATTAAGGTCTTTGGTAGTTGTGAGTATTGAGTTCATGGAGATTATATCACCTGTACTAAACTTTGCAATTAATGTACCATCTTTTGATTCTCCAGCATATGCATTAAGGAAATTGTGTTCAACTAAGACAGACATTCTTGTTACATTTGTTAGCATTGATTGCTGTAAAATGGAAAAAAATTGAAGAAAAAAGAGATGAAAAATGTGATCAACTAATCATATAATAGATACATTATTCTATAGTTATAGGCCGTCATTCATTATGCACTTTTAACTTGGAATTGAGAATATTATGTTTGCTACAATGATTCCAATAACTTACATTTTATACCAAATATTCCAATAATTTAGTGTTAAAAAGAGAGTGGAATCTGTTGCAACAATATGAGGGGGGTTTTGTTTCCAAAAATTTTATAATAGCACTTTTAACCCATAACTTTAGCTCATTTTGCAAAAGACTGACCCTATTGATTTTGATCAAGTCAACGCATACGTGAACAGTGACTCATGCCACGTCGATCGTCAGCATGCATGTCTTGCCACATGGACAATGACTACATGTCACATCATAATATGTGACAAGACATGCTGATGTGGCGTGTGAGTCATTGTTCACGTGTGCGTTGACTTTGTCAAAATATGTGTGGGACCAACCTTTTGCAAAATAGGCTAAAGTTAGGGGCCAAAATTGCAAGTTTGTAAAAGTTGGTAAGGAGGTTATAAAGTAGAACACTATTCTATTGCAATAAAAAACTTCTAATAACCTATTATTGCATTGTGATTCAGCTAAACAGTTGCATATACATTTTTTCAGATTATTTGGGTGGGTGCATTGGATTTTGCCACACATTATTGACATTTTTCTCTATTAGAAACTATCAAGGTTTTGGGGGGTATAAGCAAAAGGTTATGTGGTCTTTGTGGACATGTAGTGAATTTGGTGATATTCAAAACTCAGAATTTCAACTGCCACACTTCACTCTTGTGCATTTTTTTTTTCTTTCAAGAAAAATATTTGTTGGTACTTAGAGGTGTTAGAGTATCAAGTATAAATAAGTCCTCAATTGGATGAAAATGCGAGTGTTGACGATATATAAATGAATAAATTCATATATTCAGTGCTTTAATTTTTTTTGGTGAAGATGTTTTATTCAAACCAAACAAGTCCAATGTGATAATTCTGATTGTTTCAGCCTTTCCTCGTGATGACTAGAATTTTATCTTTTTAAGATGAATGAATATGAGTATATGTGTTCTAATCTGCATATTACATGCAATGTCCCTACCAACTGAGTTATACTTCCGGGAGGACAAATGAAGGAACATCCCTTGTCACTAGTCTAAAATTAAGTACTACTACTACTTAAAATGTCTACTTTAGTCCAACACAAGAAGGAAAAGCAATAAATGTCAAGTATACTACTAGTTAGGTTCATACTTACAAGGTCTGCTGTCAACTTATCCTTTTCATCATTTGATCGTTTCTTCCATGCTCCATACCATATGATCTAGTATCAATACAAATTTTTTTAATACCATGTGCCAAAATAAATAAATAAATCTAAAACAATATGATTTAAAAGTATGATTTGTCACATTTATATGTGTTAATCAGCACAACTTCACACATAAATTCCAGAAAGAAAAGAGAAAAATAGTACCATATTTCCATGGATGCTCTTAAATATAGAACTTTGTATACAACCAAGATTCTCAGCAGATGAAGAAAAGTGTTTAAGTCCATGAATAAGATGGTCAACAATTACTACAGTTGGCTTGAAAACAAAGAAGCTTATTTCCAATTCTTTGTTGTTGAAATCTACACAACATGTAACCATGACTCTTTTCTTCTTCTCTTCAGTACTACTATTTGAAGTGCTATGAATATTTGTGAATTTTAATTTGTCTCATATTAATCATAAAGACACAACACACGCTTGCTCAAATCAAAGCTTTTATGACATCATCATTCATGAAAGGTTGCTTCGTGGAATTGTTCAAAATCTTGACTTTGAGTATAATGAAAAATGACTTATGACTTTAAACGTGTATTGACTCATTCAATTTCCTGACATAACATTCATTGTACCCAAAAAATAATACAAATGTTTACTTCTAAGTTGTACTAACATACAAGCAAATTTGTTATTTCGTAGTAAATCAACTTAATTGCACAACTTGGTCCATCAAATTTGTAAAATAACAATTTGATTTGTTAAATTAAAGAAAATTAATCAATTTTTTGATATAAAAAACTTGCAACGATTATCAATACTACATCAGTTCCATATATTAGACTACGATCCTTTAAGCAATGTCTCAGATTCATGTATTCAAAAAACCAGTTGGAAGGAGAAAATCTACTGAAAACAGCTAGCAAAATGGATCAATACTTCACACCTAATGAAAGATATAAACTTGGCTCTGCCACAAAGTTTAAGAAGCCAAATCTAAAATAGAATTAAGTAGATTCATTTCATTACCATAATAACTTATAATACATTAAAGATCACTGCATGCACATGAAAGCAATACAGGATAACACATAACAATACACTCCATATCAAGAGCCAAAACATCACTGCATCTACATAACAGGTGTGCAGTGGAACAAACAACGTTTATTTAAGGCTCAACACATTGAGCTAAACAAAACAACGATACAATACTAACTTAATAAGAAGTACAACCAACTATTTATGATAATCAAGCATTCGTGAAATACATCAAATTCATTCGTTCCCTATCTTTCCTTAGATGTTTTTTACCCTCAACTCGGGCTACAACATTGACAGATTCATTGAGGTTCAAACCTTGCCAGGAGTAACATATGGGCCCTGGGCAACAAAGGTTTCAATAATTTTAGGATCCAAGCAAATCCTCTTTACCCTAAACGATCCATCAGATTTGAATTTTTGCTTCAAACCCTTATCAATAGTAAAGAGCATCTTCTTACCAACCAGGAAATCAAACTCAATGGGGTAGACACCTTCATTTGACGCCTACATTAATAAATAAAGAAGTAGCGTTATTATAATATAAACAAACCAATAATATTGCAGGAAATGTTAAGCAAATATAATTATATACCTTTTTTTGTGCAACAAAGTAAGCACACGACTTCTCCATCAAATAACTCATTTCAAAATCAAAGAGAATGAATACAGCAGTAGAATCACCATCACTCACTTCAATCTTGACCTTGAACCTACGATTCAACAAATATATTTCCAAAATGAATGCAATTTTCACAATAGAGTTTACATTTGTAATAATGTATACATAATTACATATACCTAGGAACAAATTGAAATATATGTTTCACACAGCTAGTGCAATAGTAAGCACCAGAATCAGGCACAACAGCTCTATAGCACTTGTAGGCCGGGTACCACCATTTCTCACCGCCAACAATTCCAGTCACAGATCCGTACACAGCAAATATCCCATCTTCCTCCAAGTCCAACAGCTCGCCTATTTTCTTTTTAGGATGCATCCGTAGAAACTCTTCATCAAGTGGAGGTTTTGCACTACCACTAATTAAACGGACATTGGTATCAACATAAGAATTTTACTATCAAAAGACAAAGACATGCAGGGCAAACAAATTCTTCTAGTAAATAACTAACCCATTCTTAAAAGTTTCAGCCTCAACAATGTCCGGGTTGATGAAAATGCGAGTAGCGCTAAAGTCATTTTGGATTGAAGCTTTGTCTAAAAATTCACAATAAACACATCAGTATACAATTAATCTATATACACAAATAAACTTAAATATAACATCACCTCTAAAGATTTTGACTTTGGCAAATTGGATAACAACAACGGGAAGCCCTTCATGATATTTCCCCATCTTCTTGTTCAAATCATCAACATAGTCTCCAAAAAGAGCACATTCACATTTCCCACTATTCAGCCAAATATATAACACACAAATGAGCCTTTGAAAACAGAAACATCACATCGAAATCGACAAAACAGAAAATGTATACCTTGAATCAGTAAGTTCAATGACAACCCTTTTTGTTATCTTACCATCCCTAACAAACTCGCTTTCAGCAGAAATTCCAGTCATTATACCAATTACATCTATTAAAAAATATAGAAGGATCATGTCAAATTAATGCAAAAATAAATAACTAATTTCCTACCTTGGAAACCAACTGGTACATACAATGCAATTCAATAGATCAAAACTACTCTCACCATTTACACATAGTCATTATACTCATATTCACCAAGAAATAAACTAACCAACTAAAAATTCATAATCGCGTAAATGTCCACAAACTTCCTCCAAACTTGTGAATGTCAAACCATAGAGAGATATATCTGAACAATTGGAAGCTTGAACCTTTGTTTTAATTTGAAAATTCAGCTTGTAAGGATGAAGAGTTGTCCTATAGAAACCAATTTGAGGAGAAACATCGAATAATGACATCTCATACACCCCTCCTTCTTCAATCTTTGTATCAAACATATATACCAATTGCTTGCGGATTGAAGCATGGATTTTACCTCCCTAGGAACAACAAAAAATAAAACAATATACATTATCACGTAACATTATTATCTATCAATGGAACACATTAAAATCAAACCTTATCATCCAAAAGAACCATTTGAATTGAACTGGTCTCTGAAGGTTTTAGGAAAGCTGGGACTTTCCACAAGCGCGACACCCGAACTTTAATACGTATTCCTTCCTTCTTCTCAGGTGAAATGTCGCACAAATTTGTAAACTTTTTCCCAATTTTCGCCATTTCAGTAAATACTACTGTTAAGCAGAACGGTTGGTGTGTGAACCATTGTTTGGAGCAAACTCCAAATTTATAGAAGATGATCACTTATTAAAAAAATCCCAAACTTTGAATTTCAAATTTGATCCAAGATTAATTTGGGGGGGAAAATTTGGCTCTCAAACACAAATCCAATATTCTCCCCCAAATTCTCCGAATCTACCGACTAAAAGCTGCTTTCCACTGACATCCGCCTGACAAACACTGTTGAAGAGAGCTGTGAAGGCGTATCCTTTCCGATTTGCCGTGACTGAACAATGAGGAAGAGCAGAATAGTAAAATAGGAGTAAATGCATATGCATCCATGTCGATGATGACGATAAAATAGATGTTTCAAAAACATTTATGAAGCAAAGAATGGTGATGGCATGTGGAGGAGTAGTCCTGAAAATGGAAGTGAGAGATGCAGATAATTGGACGTTTTATTTGTTTCCTTTTTTTTTGTTTCTTCTTCTAATAATAAAAATTCAGGGCGAGGGGATGATGCGACAATCTAAGCTAGAGAAGGCGGATTAAATTACCCAAATATATAATTAAAAATTACTAAATTATCCAAATATATTATAAAGCGAGTGTGATGATGAACACAAGTAGATGATGAATCAAGCAAAGGAATGATAACACGTTGAGGAATGATGAACACGTGAGCGTGATGATGGATCAAAGAAGATGCAAGACTGAGACGGAGCAAAGATGGAGATCGTCAAAGATGGGTGGCGCTAGGGTTCCATGATTTGGGAACTGGGTTACGATTTGTCCGATTCTTCTGCAATTAGTCCCATTTGATCTTTCTTCTGCGTTTTTTAATTATTATTAATTATTTATTTATTTAATTAGTTTATTGTTTTTAATATTTTGATTTAAAGAAAAAAATTAATGACATGGAATACAAGTTAATTACATGGACACTGCCACATCATAAAAAATTTGACTAAAATGAGTTGAGGGATAAAAAATTCAAGTTTTTCAAAATAGGGAATCAAAAAGTTGGCTTTTATAATAGGGGATCAAAACTCAATTAATCTGTCATACCCATTTTTTGACCGATCGCTTTTGTTCGTCTTTTAAAACTGTTTTTTCCTTTTGTCGTTTCTGACGAAATTTCGGCAGAGAGGTATTTTAAAATACCTCATTTATTGGTTTCATTTTTATTATTATTTTTATTTCTTTATATATATTTTTATTTTATTTTTTTATTATTATTATTTAATTTGGTTTTCTTATTTTTTTATTTTTAATTTTTTTTTATATTATGTATTATTATTTTTATTTTCGTTTTTTTCTTTTTGGTTTTTTTGTTGTTTAGTTTTTAGGTACAGATTGTGTTTTTGTCCTCATTCAGGCCCAAAGGGGCATTTTTGTCAAAAAGGGGAATTTTGATCTGTCCAAACCCTAAATTCTAACACTGTATAAATACAGCATTTATTGCACTATTCCCAAGGTCAGATTTTTTTTCACCAGCCGCAGCCTCTAAACAAAGGAAGAAAAATTCATCTTCCTTTCTGAATCAAACAAACCCAGAACAAAAATCAAAACAAAAACCTTCATCATCAACGAACCCAGAAAACCGAATCATCAAAACCCTCCATCATCATCCAAACAGAACAAAAAAAAAAACAATCAAAAAATTCATCATCATCATCACCATAACAAGCTTCACAGAACCGAATCCAAACCCAAAACACGAATCCAAACAAATCGAAAAAAACGAAACGAAACAAGAGAGGAGAAGAGGAGAACCAAAACCAAAGAACATACCAAGGTTGTTTTTTTTCTTTCCCGTTTCTGTTTTGATCGACCCGGGCTTGGGGTTCGATTTTTGTTTATTTCAAGTGTAGATTCGGGTTTAGGGGTTGATTTTATATATATATTTGGTGTTGAAACATTTTTGAAATAATGGAGTTTTTGGAGGAGAGGGTAATGGCGGCCACGAGAGAGAAGAAGGGAAGTACAGCGCCGGTGTGAGAGAAGAGGACATGATTTTTTTCTGATTTTATACCCTTATTCTGATTCTGTGCGCGCAGGTGCACGACCTTACGGTGCACCTGCGCGCCTTAGCCCATCTGATCAATCAGACGACTCTGATCCTGTTTTATCTATTTGCTTCACACACCCCCCCCCCTTTGGGCCATGCCCCCCAGCTGGGCTTAGACCCAGTAGTGCTTTTTGCACCCCCTTTGTTTTCATGTTGCTATTTGCACCCCTTCTGTTTTTTATTTATTTTTTATTTTTATTTCTTAACCTATGATAAAAGTGCTTATGGAATGTGCTTCAATGAGCTATTAAATCCAAAATAAGCACTAATTCGAGGTCTTTTTGTTTTTTTATTATTATTTATTTATTTCATAATTATTTGTGTTTATTTTGCTCTAATCTATGTTTATTTATTTTGCTTAGTTTTTTTTATATATTTGCTCACTAATCTAACATTTTATTACTCATGCTCTTTATTCTTAATTATTGTTATTAAATTACTAACCTATCATTTTTATTCATACATGTCGATTTTACTTATTGTTAATAATTCATCTAATCTAACAATTTATTTATTGCCTTATTAATTAACTATTTATTTTATTGCAATGACTTTAGTATGTATTTTAGGATTTAATGTAAATATAAATGGGAATTGCATAGCATATATTCTTTTGCATCATTTCATGTTTATTTTCTCGCAAATATTTTAGAATGTAATTAGGAACAAGTGTACACCATAAATGAAAACTTGCATCTCATGCATATTTATTTTCATTGCTTTCCGCAAAACGTTAGAATGTTAAATTCCGAGGGAAAGGATATGACTTTGATCCAATGTCATTGTGAAAATCCTTCTACGCTTAGTTTTACTCAATATAGTCGTCGTTTAGGCGCGCTACTTTTTTATATGTAATTTGGAACCCAACATTCCAAATGAAACCATTAGCTTTTTTCTTCTCAAAAAAAAAAAATGAGGTCAACACCTCTTTAAAATATCAAAGCAATTTATTCTCAAAAGCACAAAAATATTTTGTCGTCAAACATTTTCAAAACCTTGGATTTCAAACCAAGTGTTCATTTTGCTTTCGCAAAAACCTTGGATTTTAATCCAAGTGTTCTTTTTATCACAAAACTTGGATTTTAAACCAAGTGCCTTGGATTTTAAACCAAGTGCTTCTTTTATCGTGAAAACCTTGGATTTTAACCCAAGTGTTCCTTTTATCGCAAAACTTGGATTTTAAACCAAGTGCCTTGGATTTTAAACCAAGTGCTTCTTTTATCGTGAAAACCTTGGATTTTAAACCAAGTGTTTTTTTATCGCAAAAAACTTGGATTTTAAACCAAGTGCCTTGAACTTTAAACCAAGTGCTCTTTTATCGCAAAAACCTTGGACTTTAAACCAAGTGTTTCTTTTTCTCGCAAAAAACCTTGGAATTTAAACCAAGTGCATTTTCTTCAATCAAACATCTTTAATCATGCAAAAACCTTGGATTTTAAAACAAGTGTCTTTTATCACTCAAAACCTTTTCTCAAAAAAAAACCTTGGGTTTTAAACCAAGTGTTCACGTCTCCTTTCATAATCAAACTTCAATCAATTTAACCATATAGACTTTCTTCACAAATTAACGTCAATCAAACTCACATTTTGCCACTTTTGGCTCTTTGGTCTTTAAAACTATTTTCAAAACCTTAAAATTAAACAAACAAATTTACTCGTAATTTTTACCCTGAACTACGAGATTTTGATCCCTCGGGTACGTAGGCATGAGACTTGTCTCGGCGAATCAAATAAAATCAACAAAAAAACATTTTTCTTCTTTTTCACTTTAAACCTTTTTTATTTATCACCTTAATTCCTACATTATACATTTTTTTACAAGCAATTAAAATTAAGCGCAAAGTTAGAATAAAAACAAGAGGTTCCTATAGGATACTATAGATACTTAGGGTGCTAGTACATTCCCTTCGTATAACTAACCTCCGAACCTTGATCTCCAAAAAATAGGGTTTTTTTTGAACTTTTCCCCTTTCCCTCGGATAAATTAAAGATCGGTGGTGGAATATTAAATTGCGAGTTGATGCTAATTAATAGCTCGATATCCAAAAATCACCGCGACAGAAATGACTTCACTGGGGACGAACCAAGCGGGTTGAGCCTAACTTGTTTTAATTTTTGTTTTGCGCTATTATTCTATTGCTTGTATTAATGTATGTTTGTATATATGTTTGGGAATGCTTTGAGTGGTGAGATAAGTCCTAACCCGGGCTTGAGCGACACAATAAGATAGGATGGGGTGAAATCATAGTTACATGTCCAGAGTAGTCTGGATTATGAAGCACATGTGATACGATCCCGCTCGGTGGAGGCCTCACGACGGTAGTACTCGCTCGTCATGAAAAGTCATGATGGTGTTATTACTTTCAATGTGAGTGTCCGGAGAAGCCGATAACCATTAGAATTACCTTTAACCCATCTTGGCCTTTTTAGGACGTAGTGCGGTGGCTAATCAAGAGTAGTCTTGAAATTAGTCGTCACGCGAGACTACACTCAAACGAGATCATCTTGTGAATATTATTGGAACGATAGTAGTCACGTAACCCAGTAATATCCATGAGACGGTTGATGACTTTAGGAACTTTGTAGAACCCGTAATGCAGGTACAAATAACCTTAGTGCTTATCATATGAAAGGGCTTTTTACCCTTAACTCCATCACTATGTATCCCAACCTTCAAGCTGTGTTGTGAATCATTGTCACATAATCATGCATGCATGCACTCATTCATAAATTTTTTCTCATCCAATAACAAAGACAAAAAAAACTTTGTATATTTTAGCATAACATATATCATGCATCATACTGCATTCATAAGTTTCAAAATCGAGTCTCATATTCTTTCTTTCCTCTCTGTCCAAGTCAAAGTGGTTCGGCGTATCCGTTACCAAGCACCACCTTCACAATACCCACAATCTTATCAACCAACATATCTCCAACAAACATCTCCACAACAACCATACCCACAGCAACCACAAAATCACCTACCATCTCCCCAACAGCCATTCAATCATATTCGCACTCAGAAATATCAAACATTTGACCTATACCAATGAAGTATGTTGATTTACTCCCTGCTTTACTTGCTAAAATTTTTGTCCAGACAAGGCCACCTCCCCCTGCGCCAGCAGTACTACCTACCTGGTATCGCAGTGATCTAACTTGTGCCTTCCATCAAGGGGCCCCTGGCCATGATGTAGAATGTTGATATGCTCTCAAGAAAGCTGTTTAGGATTTAATCCGCAACAAGGTGCTATCTTTCAAGGATGAGAATCCTAATGTTCAAAGTTCATCCTCAGCCTAATCATGGGTCCTCCATCATTTTCAAAGATTATCAAGAAGTTTGTCCCTAGGATCATTAGGCCTTTTATTTTCCAATTGCAATTTCTTTCTTGCCAAACATTTATTTGCATTTTAAAGTTGTATCTTTTAATTAAAATTTCTAAACAATGAGCATGCATATTTTGGAATCCATCCATTCGTATTCACTCTTTTCTTGTGCCATCATAAACGACAATGTTTTTTCTATTTCACTTTTCAAACTTGAGGGGAGGATGATGTAAACTAAATGTTTAAAATTGCTGATATGTGCTGATATATGCTTTCATTAGTAATACCCGGTTGACGATGTAAGGCATTGTTTCACTTCCCAAACATTGGAGAATAAAGAGATAATCCGTAGTCAACCCCTTTGAGCCAGAAGTTGGTGTTCTTTCTATAATAAAAAAAATCCTTAATCTTAACCCGGGGCAGGGTAGTCTTTCAATTAATTCAAAGATACATCCCAATACCAGAGGATAAATCTATTGAGATAGAGGAAGTCATGAGTAGACAAAACTCACAATAGCATGTGGCAGTCACAATCGTCCAACATAAAAAAAAAAAAAGTCTGCTAGGTAAAAAGACTTAGGAAAAATTTAGGGCCTCCCGATGGACCACGAAATCCAAAAGAATCGGTCCTGCAAAAATAAGGGAATAAGAGCAAAAATGATGAAAACAGGCTTATGAATGAAAAAGTGACTGCCACTTCAAGAATCTCATCAAAGCTTCGACCAAAGCGTCAACCTCAAACATCATTGTCAAAAGAAATCCTCTTGTCAACCAAAGCATGTCTGATGAATTAATTGAATGTAGGAATGAAGGATATCAAAGAAGAGTGGGTGGGTTAAAACATAATTTTGAGCCTAATAATCTTTTTTTTCAAAACCATGAACCAGGCCACGTTATAACCCTCAAAAGACCTAATTGAAGCTAGGTTTACTTTGAAAGCATAATCAGCGAAATTATTGTTAAAACTGACTCCACCTGTTTGTTGAGTAACAATCTTCTACACACACCACATGTGTTTTCTATAAAAAGTTCGATTCCAAAACTTGCATGAACATTACATCAGAAACATTTTTCAAAAGAAACAATTTTGTTTGCAAATTTATATTTGGCATCAAGGAAATTCAATCAATTGGTCTAATCAAGAGCAAATCAACTCAAAACGCTCCTAACTTGGGGCAAATTACCTCAGGAACCTGCCAATCAGGGGCAAGTCTTTACATCCAGGGGCATACCCTTCAAAGATTCAAAGACAAGGTTTTACTCACTTGGGGCACCTGAAGTGGTTTCCAGGGGCAATCCAGATTTGCCAAGATAATTGTTATGTTTCTTCCTCCTTGAGCCAATAATCATCGAGTTGATATTTTGGGTTTTATGGACATGTGTGCTGAGTATGTGGTCCAACATTCCTCAATTGAATATTGAACTTGATTGTTCTCTGGTAATCCCCGGCAAGTGGTTATCTTTAAGAAGCTTATATGGTTTTCTTTCCCCCAGTGGAAGAAGAAGCTGAGATTCGTTTTGGGAAGTTTGCATATTAGCAGCAAATGACATCTCTTTGAGAAGTTTGCATATCAGCATATCAATCTTGATTCTTTCTATCAAAAAAAAAAGAAGAAGAAAAAGCAAAAAAAGAACAGCTCGCTAAGTTGAAAACCCGAAAGGGCGGCTTAGGCAAAAATGAGTGTCCCGGTGGATTGAAAACCCGAAAGGGCGGTCCAGACAAAAATTAGGGGTAAAACAAAAAAAAAATAGATATATATTCCCGGTGGATTGAAAACCTGAAAGCGCGATCCAGGCAAAAGTTAGGGATTTCAAAAAAAAAAAAAAGAAGCAAAAAGCATGATTGTCAAAACAAGACCATGATGAGAATGTATTCGGTTTAGATTTCGAAATGGCGACTTCTGCCAGACCTCTGACCGATGGGCTTTACCCCAAGAAGCAATTATTCTTACCACAGATTGACATACCATACCGGGTTTTACCCCTCGGACCTGATTTATCTCACCTATAAGGGTGTTGTCCCCAGCGGAGAATTATTGAGTGGTTGTATGGATACGTCGGCCCAATGCTCATCTTACCTGATCAAACTTTTATCTCATCCAGTCATGTACAAATATCATTCAATCATACAAATACAAGCTTCATAATATACATTCATACATACATATAATCATACATACAATCATTCACATATTCATACATACATTCATATTCACATGCAACATGCACACAAAATCATTCACACATACTGCATTGACCATCTTGTGTCTTGCTTCAATACATCAAAAAAGAGTCATCCCCAATGTATCTGGTCCAGAGATGTCTCCATCAATCACACATCACAAAAAAGAGTCATCCCCAGTGAATCTGGTCCAGAGATGTCTCCATCATTCATATTTCACAAAAAAAGGGGTCATCCCCAGTGTGTTTGGTCTAGAGATGTCTCCATCAAATACATTCCAAGTGGCAGGTTTTGCAAACAATCAACTGCAAACTTACAGATAATTTCCCCAAAAGAAGTCATCTCCAGCGCGTCTGGTCAAGAAAAATATCTTTTCTTGTTATGTCATGCTCTCCTACAATGATGGCAGACATTTATTTCCTTGTTATGTCCTGCTCTCCCACAATGACAGCGGACAATTTATTTCCTCGTTGTGTTCTTACCATCCCACAATGTTGGTAGACACTGTCTTTACTTATGTCCTCACATTGGACTTTATCTGCTTCTGTCCGCACACATGACTTTATTGCTTTCTGTCTTTACTTCTGTCCGCACACAGGGTTTTATTGCTTTCTGTCTGCATACAGGACTTTATCGCTTTCTGTCTTCATTACTTTTGTCAAATAATCTTCATTACATTCAAACACTTGTAAACATAACACTCATAAGCATAACACTCATAACATTATATCATATCATTTTATAGTTTAGTCCGGTAAAAAAATGGTGTACTTTGTATTTAAGCCTCTTCCATCGTCGAACCAAAACAAAAACATTATCAAAAATCATCTTTTTCTTTTAATCTCCGATGGAAGAAACTTAAATAGGGGCATCTGTCATACCCCATTTTTTGACCGATCGCTTTTGTACGTCTTTTAAAACTGTTTTTTCCTTTTGTCGTTTCTGACGAAATTTCGGCAGAGAGGTATTTTAAAATACTTCATTTATTGGTTTCATTTTTATTTTCTTTTTTATTATTATTTTTATTTCTTTATATATATATATATATATATATATTTTATTATTATTATTTAATTTGGTTTTCTTATTTTATTTTATTTTTAATTTTTTTTATATTATGTATTATTATTTTTATTTTCGTTTTTTTCTTTTTGGTTTTGTTGTTGTTTAGTTTTTAGGTACAAATTGTGTTTTTGTCCTCATTCAGGCCCAAAGGGGCATTTTTGTCAAAAAGGGAATTTTGATCTGTCCAAACCCTAAATTCTGACACTGTATAAATACAGCAATTATTGCACTGTTCCCAGGGGCAGATTTTTTTTCACCAGCCGCAGCCTCTAAACAAAGGAAGAAAAATTCATCTTCCTTTCTGAATCAAACAAACCCAGAACAAAAATCAAAACAAAAACCTTCATCATCAACGAACCCAGAAAACCGAATCATCAAAACCCTCCATCATCATCCAAACAGAACAAACAAAAAAACAATCAAAAAATTCATCATCATCATCACCATAACAAGCTTCACAGAACCGAATCCAAACCCAAAACACGAATCCAAACAAATCGAAAAAAACGAAACGAAACAAGAGAGGAGAAGAGGAGAACCAAAACCAAAGAACATACCAAGGTTGTTTTTTTTTTCCGTTTCTGTTTTAATCGATCCGGGCTTGGGGTTCGATTTTTGTTTATTTCAAGTGTAGATTCGGGTTTAGGGGTTGATTTTATATATATTTGGTGTTGAAACATTTTTGAAATAATGGAGTTTTGGAGGAGAGGGTAATGGCGGCCACGAGAGAGAAGAAGGGAAGTACGGCGCCGGTGTGAGAGAAGAGGAGAGGATTTTTTGAAATTGTGTTCTTTTTTAGGGTTTTCTGATTTTATACCCTTATTCTGATTCTGTGCGCGCAGGTGCACGACCTTACGGTGCACCTGCGCGCCTTAGCCCATCTGATCAATCAGACGGTTCTGATCCTGTTTTATCTATTTGCTTCACACACCCCCCTTTGGGCCACGCCCCCCAGCTGGGCTTGGACCCAGTAGTGCTTTTTGCACCCCCCTTTGTTTTCATGTTGCTATTTGCACCCCTTCTGTTTTTTATTTATTTTTTATTTTTATTTCTTAACCTATGATAAAAGTGTTTATGGAATGTGCTTCAATGAGCTATTAAATCCAAAATAAGCACTAATTCGAGGTCTTTTTGTTTTTTTATTATTATTTATTTATTTCATAATTATTTGTGTTTATTTTGCTCTAATCTATGTTTATTTATTTTGCTTAGTTTTTTTTTATATATTTGCTCACTAATCTAACATTTTATTACTCATGCTCTTTATTCTTAATTATTGTTATTAAATTACTAACCTATCATTTTTATTTATACATGTCGATTTTACTTATTGTTAATAATTCATCTAATCTAACAATTTAATTATTGCCTTATTAATTAACTATTTATTTTATTGCAAGGACTTTAGTATGTATTTTAGGATTTAATGTAAATATAAATGGGAATTGCATAGCATATATTCTTTTGCATCATTTCATGTTTATTTTCTCGCAAATATTTTAGAATGTAATTAGGAACAAGTGTACACCATAAATGAAAACTTGCATCTCATGCATATTTATTTTCATTGCTTTCCGCAAAACGTTAGAATGTTAAATTCCGAGGGAAAGGATATCGCTTTGATCCAATGTCATTGTGAAAATCCTTCTACGCTTAGTTTTACTCAATATAGTCGTCGTTTAGGCGCGCTACTTTTTTATATGTAATTTGGAACCCAACATTCCAATTGAAACCATTACCTTTTTTCTTCTCAAAAAAAAAATGAGGTCAACACCTCTTTAAAATATCAAAGCAATTTATTCTCAAAAGCACAAAAATATTTTGTCGTCAAACATTTTCAAAACCTTGGATTTCAAACCAAGTGTTCATTTTCCTTTCGCAAAAACCTTGGATTTTAACCCAAGTGTTCTTTTTATCACAAAACTTGGATTTTAAACCAAGTGCCTTGGATTTTAAACCAAGTGCTTCTTTTATCGTGAAAACCTTGGATTTTAAACCAAGTGTTCTTTTTATCGCAAAAAACTTGGATTTTAAACCAAGTGCCTTGTAATTTAAACCAAGTGCTCTTTTATCGCAAAAACCTTGGACTTTAAACCAAGTGTTCCTTTTTCTCGCAAAAAACCTTGGAATTTAAACCAAATGCATTTTCTTCAATCAAACATCTTTAATCATGCAAAAACCTTGGATTTTAAACCAAGTGTCTTTTATCACTCAAAACCTTTTCTCAAAAAAAACCTTGGATTTTAAACCACGTGTTCACGTCTCCTTTCATAATCAAACTTCAATCAATTTAACCATATAGACTTTCTTCACAAATTAACGTCAATCAAACTCACATTTTGCCACTTTTGGCTCTTTGGTCTTTAAAACCATTTTCAAAACCTTAAAATTAAACAAACAAATTTACTCGTAATTTTTACCCCGAACTACAAGATTTTGATCCCTCGGGTACGTAGGCATGAGACTTGTCTCGGCGAATCAAATAAAATCAACAAAAAAACATTTTTCTTCTTTTTCACCTTAAACCTTTTTTATTTATCACCTTAATTCCTACATTATACATTTTTTTTACAAGCAATTAAAATTAAGCGCAAAGTTAGAATAAAAACAAGAGGTTCCTATAGGATACTATAGATACTTAGGGTGCTAGTACCTTCCCTTCGTATAACTAACCCCCGAACCTTGATCTCCAAAAAATAGGGTTTTTTCGAACTTTTTCCCTTTACCTCGGATAAATTAAAGATCGGTGGTGGAATATTAAATTGCGAGTCGATGCTAATTAATAGCTCGATATCCAAAAATCACCGCGACAACCTTAAATTTAAATTGAAAATTAAATTAAGTTATTTACTAAAATAATTTTAATTGAAGGTTTTAAATCAGGTGTATTTTAGTACTTCTAATATGTCTTCAATCTTTTTTTTATGCCAAATAACATCTCAAATCTACTCTATTTCTCACATATTACTCTCTTCTCTCTTCTCACTTTCTCTCCGCAGCCAAACACACCATAAACGTTTCTTGTTGTCAAGCGTATAGATGCAAAAAATCCTGGACATTGAATCTTCATTTTACAGAAAATCTTCACAGTTAAATGATATCTCGATGAGTTGAATAATATCTCGAAAAGTTGAATAGTGTGATTATTTATAGGGTCTTACTAACGAGTGCCCCTGAGACATTCTTTAAGCATTCCATTTAAAGAAACTTTTTACTTAAAAAATTAAACAACATTATTTCCAAAGCGTTGACTTTACACATTTCCATAAAAATTCTATAAAAAACTTACTATTTAAAGGCTTAAAGAGTGCATCGGAGGCACTCGTTAGCATTTGCCTTATTTATAAAATATCTTTTGTCTCGATTTCCAAACAATGTGGTACTCTTGTACCGGAATAATGCTAAAGGACTAGAAGCATATGTCAGCCATTTGGTTCAATTTACAATTTTACTTTTGAATTGGTTCGAAAACGATCGCCCTAAATTAGACCTTCATTCTCATAAGTCTCTTTTTAAAAAATTACAGCAAAATGATTTCCCGGAGTACTAGTATTATTTATCATGAAGGAAAGATAGCCACAATTTGCACAATCACTACTTTGTGTTGCTTTTTAATTCAAAACTTTTATTGCTTATATTGTATCCAAATGCAAAAAGAAAATAAAAATAAGATTAGACAGAAATCCTCAAGACCTCAACAATTATGTTCCAGCATATGGCTACCCTATGTCCTTTGCACTTCTTCTGAACCAAAGAAGGAAACCTCTTTTCCAAGTTGTTGCAAACGTGATAAAATCAACCACTCTCCAAGGCAAAATATCTTCCATGAAATGTTAAAGAAAAATAAATATCTTCCACGAAGCCTTTGATAGTAAGTTTTAAATAATTCTAATACTTCTAAAATGTATATGTGCACCTATAAAAAGAGTATTGGTATAGGTTACACCTCCAATTTTAGTTGACATTTAGTATGGGGAAGTAATAAATTTGTCCACCATGGTGAAGTTGATTTTTGAGCATTAGATCTTTAATTTTATCATAGGTTCTCAACACTTGATTTTTCCCCCCACACTCTCTTGACTCTTCCACCAATAACACCATTTTCGTTCTCCTCTACTTCTATGTCTTTTCCCATACACAAGAATAAATAGAAAAGAATCATTTTCAAGATTTGCTTCTCATAATCTTGTCGGAGATGAAATATTGACAACAACTAATCACCTCTACATTCTTCCCATGACCCAAAAACAACATCATTTCATTTGATGGCATCATAAGCAACCACTAAAATCAAATTAGGTTCCACAAAAATCCCTAGTAGTCCTAATCTGGAAGCAAAAACATATATACTAAAAACTATTGTAGGAATCTCTAGCTCCAACAATAGTTCATCTTTGTTGGAGTTATTTTTTTGAAAAATAAAATTAGATTTCCACTAGGTTTGAGTTGTTGATTATATTTTGTAAAAAAGAAATATAAAAAAATCTGAAATCTTTTTTCCTTAGATCTGGAATACACCCATTAAAGCTTGAAATTTTGATTTGTGTTTATATTGGAAGCCAATGTGCTAATATTTTTTATGATAGTGGGTTTATGGTGGTGGGGTGGAGAGCAAGGTGGAAGAGAGAAGAAGAAGGAGGAAAAAAATCTAGTGTTGACACACTATGATAAATTTGTGTTCTATATTTGATCTAATGGTTAAAATGTAACTTCACCATGGTGGAAAAGTTTATTACTTCCCCATACTAAATATCACCCCAATTTTAGAGTATCTAGATTTCATGCAAAAATTAATGAAACTCTGTCATTGCTCACTACCTCTTTCCCCACCTCGGGTGTCCCTTGCCTCGTCACACTGCCCACTGTTCGAAAAAACCGGCATAGAGAAAATAAAATAACACAAGAAAATAGAAGAACACAATCATAACACAAGAATATAACGTGGAAACTCTAAAACCGGAGAAAAAACTACGGTCGTTGTCTAAACCGACAACCAGAGAATAAACACTATGTGAAAATTGTTACAACACATAGACTTCACTCTCAACCATCCCATGACCCCATTACACGCACACTCTCCAAAGTAAATATTTGAACTACATCTCAAATACTCTAAAACAAGAGCATAAGAGAAAAAGAAACAAACACAAATATAAACTTAAAGTGTTTACAGGTGCTACTGCTTGGTGTGTTGAAACAAGGAAATTGAGGTCTCTATATATAGCATTGAGCTCCTCCACCTTTCACTTCTCTAAGCGATGTGGGACTTCTCCAATATATTTTCTTGACTTTTTTTCCTTCATTAGCAACTAGACACCGACCCGTGCTATCGCACGAGTTTTGTAGATTTTCATATATTATATAAAAAGAACTATAATAATTTTTTTAAAATAAATGACACAATTAAATCTGTCTTTAAAAATCAGTTCAAACTGACTCATTAAGTGTATAATAAAATCACTCAAACAACATATTGAATATTATAAAAATCACGCAATGCAAACATCTATATTTAAAATATATGCTGCCATTAGTTTTTTCAACTAAAAATTCAAATTGATTTCCGTTTGGATCAATAAGGGTGTGTTTGATAGGAGAGAAAATGAGAAGAGGAAAATAAAAAACTGAAATCAATGCATGTATTTAGATATGAATTCAATAGTGTTATGTGTAAAAAAGAAAGCAAGTAGTAAATATAAAACGCGGCGAGAATGAATAGTTAGAGTATATAAAATATAAAATTAAATTAAAAAAAACCTCAAATGTAGCGCAAGTTGAAATTCAATATTTTGATCCGTCATAGTAGCAATAGAAACACAAATTTGTGATAGCTAAACTTGAGATATATATATATATATATATATATATATATATATATATAGAGGAAAATATAAAACGCGGCAAGAATGAATAGTTAGAGTAAAAATTTGTGAAAGCTAAACTTGAGATATATATAGAGGAAAAACAAAGCATATACGATAAATATTCATAACATATCTTTATAAAATAAAAATTGATTTCTATTTAAACAAATCAAATATTTGCATAGCAGCGAAAAATATTAAATTATATATTGTTGTGACACGTCATGGGTTCGATTTCTACTGAGGTAGGTGTATAAAAAAATTGGAGACTTAGAAAAAATAAATTGAACATGTATTACAGAAAACAATTTGATTGGATTGCATATTCAATACATGTTGGTTACAAAAATATTTCAAATTGATTGATATGTCATAGTGGTTAATATATGTGAAGCCTTCACAAAAAGGTCATAATTAAGTTCAACTCCTGTTGAGGAAATTTTTTAATAATTAAATTAGGGTTTTAGTAGGGTTATTTGGAGACTTAACTACTTTTATATAGATAATGATGATGTGGGACTTACATTGCAATCAACCCCAACACCCCCACATCTGTCATACTCTTTTGGTTTGGATAAGGATTAAATGCAGTTACAACAAATGTTGTAATTAATTTTTTTTTTGACAAATTATTAGTTATTAGTATATTTACAATATTATCTCAGTTTTTCTCCAGGACTCGAACCCTTTCAACCGTCGTTTAACGGTGAATAATCTCTATCGTAGAACTTATGGGGCACACAGAGTGAGTCCCCTCCCAACTAATTTTTGTTCATTTATATATATATATAGGAGTCAAATATTGAACTAATAATATAATACCATACTAGAATAATAAAATATAAAATTAGAAGTGACCGTGACTTCTAGATTATTGGTCCTTTCTAATTTAAGGTGATTGATATTTGACCATTAATTAAGGTGGGGATAGTTTTGAAGAGATTCCCACAATGTTTGGTTTGCCATTCTGCTTTGATTAATTTACATGTTACAATCACGTTGAAGTGCCAACAAAATCACAAAAGAGAGGAGAAATAATACCTAATTTATTCAAAAATAGGTAACTCCACATGATTAAAGGTGGAAAAATAGTGGTAGATGCAAGCTTTGATTGCTTTTGATGCATGCAGCAGCCTGCATGATTAAAGGTTTTTAAAACTTTTTATAATGTATTATCCAAAAAAAAAAACTTTTTATAATGTATGTGCAAATTGGAGTGAAAAAAAAGTCATATTACATTTTATTTTGGTAGGTCAAATTCATTGATGGAAAAACCATTGATATGATTATATTCTAACAGCTTAAACTTTTGGAATAATTAGTTATTTGACATGGTATCAGAGGCGTTATGACTAAGTGATCTAGAGTTCAATCTCTGCTCCCTTCACTTTCTAATTAAAAAGTGGAATTTAAGCATATGGTAGGTGGACCTATGCATTATCCACGCTTCAAGCCCAAGTGAGCTCTTGCGTGAGAGGGTGTGTTAGAAATAATATAAAACCATTGATATGACTTTATCCTAACAGTTTAAGCTTTTGGGATAATCAGTTATTTGACAGACATATTACATTAATGCCCATAACACCTAAACTACCATGATTTAAAGTAGATCTTTATATTTTTTCAGCAGTGCTACATGGCACGACAATTAATATGCACGACATGCACGACCGCCTCTACCTTTTTGATAGTATATTGAGTTATTTTATTTTAATTTTGATAAGGATCTTACTAATTAATTTAACTCTTCGGGAAAAATTGGTAGATAATTTTTTGTTTAATAGCATTTTTAGTTCTTTATATTTATTTTTGTATTTTAATTTGGTCTCTTATGTTTAAAATGTTTCAAGTTGGTCCATTATGTTATTGATGTCAACATAAGTTCGTCCTTTTTTAAATTTTGATTTAATTTTTTTAAAAACTTTCATATAGTACCCTCATAAGTTGTTCGCGTATGTAAATCCATTAACTACGTTGACGATTTAAACAAAAATTAGACTAAAATGACCAACTTGAAACTTTTTAAACGTAGTGGACTAAATTGAAACCTAAAATAAACATAAAGGACCAAATATGCAATTAAGCACAATTTTTTAAGGTTTTTGTTTTTGTCTTTTGAGTTATAAATATTAGACACTTTTGTTTATTAAATTATTTTTAGGTTTATAGAATATTTGATATATCTGGTTCATATTGATGGTTCTCTTGATTAAAAAAATTCTCTAATAATAAAAATCGAACTTGACTCAACTCGACTCATGTTCAACCTATTAACAATATATAAAAAATATACTACTATATAAATTTTATATATATATATATAGTGCTAGATGTAAATTTGGTCCTTTGACCACCGTTGCCCATAATAATGAAATAGAAGAAAACCATATAAAAGAAACCATAAAAATGAAATAGAAAAAAGCATATAAAAGAAACCATAGAAAAATGTATAAGCCACACATGAAATAATGTTTCGTGCACATGAGACGACAAATGTATGTCGTGCCACAAAGCATTTTCCATATTTTTTTATTTTACCCGTAAAATATTAATTTTTGGCCTCAAAAAATTGTGGTTTAATTTGTTTCAATTGTAGATTTGAATAGAAAATACTACTTTTCTGGTAAAAATTATAAATTGTGACCAAAATTGCAAGACATGTGATGATTGAAAGAAAACAAAAATGATTTTAAAACAAGAGATGATAATTTAATATATAGAGAACCAAAAATAAAATAGCAATTAAACATAAGTTGAAATACTATGGAGATCCTGCCTATCTCTTTTAGGCACATCAATACTATCATTCAGAGACATTCAAACAAAAGATGAAGAATGAAAATTATAGTAAAAATACAAAACCATATGATCATTTTGGCCACTAGCTTAATTAGCAGGTGGCATTTCAACCTCAAAATATAAAAGCATTCACATTATGAGGTGGCATTATGATTTCTTATTTAGTGTATTATTATTGTCTTCCCTTCATTCACAATTTGTGTCCCCTTTTGAGGTATATATCAATATCATCCTTTCAAACAAAATAAAATTATCAATCATCCTTTCTCTAGCAAACTTTTTCTTCACCTTTTTTTTTGTCCATTCTGGATCCATCCACACATATGTAGATAGTACACGGTTAAAAGCAATTTTATTAATCTTAATTAGGATATTCCATTATTTTCTATGCATAAGTAATTTCTATCCACATTATGTTAGAAATTATAGGATACTTTATTTTAATCATGCTATGATGTGGCTTTTATCAAGTGATTTTCATGTATCGTCATGTTCTCATTTGTTTCTAGTTGAAAATTACATTATTCCTTTTTTTATCAATTCCTTTTTTACATATTCTAAAATCACACGGTTTGACAAATTCACAAGCATGAAGACAAACAAAAGAATCACATAGAATTTAATGCCCCACAAGAAAGAAAAATAAAAAGGAACCAAAAGCATAGCATAGTGCATAAAGGTAGAAAAGGAAAACATAGCCCTTATGCCATGATGATGATGATGTTTGTGGTGTGGGGACTGTTAATTCAAATGCAACTTGCTAACTTTCCAGGTAACGAAAAAAGATTATCATAAAGGACAAAACTTACATGCATTTCTTACTTTTCCTCTCACAAAGAGGTAGTTTTTTTTATTAAAAAGTAATTTTCTTTTATTTTTTCAAAATGAAAAAACACAAATAATCACCTTTTGTGAGTGGAAAAGTAAGAAATACATATATGGAAATACATGTAAGTTTTGTCCTATCATAAAATGCATTTTCTTCCAACAATTATCACCATCCGACTAACCGTTGGAAGAAAGCAAAAATAATAATGATAGAAGAATGTGAACAAATCACACAAATGATGTGGAGTCTATTGTATTTGGTATATCATAAAACATTTTATGGTTTAGCTTATATGTTTTTATCTTTAACAACAAAATAGTCATTTTGTTTTTATGTGCATTTTCTTATTCTTCTCAAATAAGATATGTTGATTGATAGGAAGGAGTTGAATTCTTGACTTTATTATCACTTACCATTGCAATTACTTTGCACAATTGCACTAACAAATTTTTTTTTTTTTTTTTTTTTAACTATTGAACTCAAGTGATTAATGAGTTTTCCTTAAAATAATTTTTTTGGGAGAACTCAAGTTCGATCGATTCTTGATGGAAATAATTTTTGTCAAATTTTATTTATCTTGTGACTGAATTCTGAGTTATTGAAATCCACTTCGAGAGTTAAATAGTGTTTTAAGTTGTAAATATTTTTAACTTTACATTATTAATGCATAACTATTTAAAGATGTGTATACCAAGCATAAAAAAACAAAAAGAATGTTTCAACGTACTGTTCCCGAACATTTGAAAATGAAAACAGGAAGAGAAAAAAACAAAGTGGGACAGTTTGTAATTACAAGTGAGAACATGGAATAAGTTTCTTTGTTTAACTAAAAAATAAACCTCTCTTAAGTTTATTTTGATGCTTGAGATTTTTTACTCATCGTCTTTTTTTACAATCTGGTTCCGGGAATGTTGGGTTGTGCGGTTGATGTGTATTTGTTTGCTTAGCATTTGAGTTTATCTACCAGACAAATTATTAGTTGGTTGGATCTTTTATACCACGTTTGTGTAGATTGTTTATTGTTGTAATTTCTTCACACTTTTGTGTGGTTGGTGAGTTAAATTATGTTGCCTCAGCTTTTTATACTCATTTTTATTTAATATATTTTTCGTAGTCTTCAAATGCATGTTGTGTCGATCAATTTAATCCACAAAGTTATTATCAAATAAATATTGGGAATGAATATGCAATTTGGATACATTCAAAGATCAATATAAAAAGTTATTCTTTATGAAATCAAAATTGTGATTTACCCATACACAATTTCTTTGCATTGTTAGCTCATATTTTTTCACACTTATGTAAAATTTGTTACTTTGTTGGCTCCCAAGTTTTTACTAGTGGAATAAAATATAATATTATGATACTAAAATTTAAACCGCCTAATTTTAATCGGAGAACTGAAATCTCACTCACTGCATGCAGTTATGGTGTTAATTGCACCCGATCTAAATCCATATCAACACAACACCTCTCCATCTCTATTTCCGACTTCAAATTTTTAGGAGAATTTGAATAAGTCAAAATAAGAATGCGCTCATACCTACACATGTGAGTTATGTTTGTTGTAGTGTGAGATAAGTTAAATCTCACTTGTTTGAAAAAGTTATGGTTTTTTTTTTTGACAAAGTTATGGTTGAATACTTCATAAGTGATATGTCTCATAAACATAAATGTTTTAACATTTTACGTAAAAATATGGTCTCAAATTCACTTGTATGATTGTTCTTAAACCCAATGTGATGATCTCACGGGTTGTCCCTCGTGATCCAAAAGTGGTATCATCAGAGCCAGTGATTCGACAAAAAATTTGATTGACTCCTTATATTAAAAATCTTCCAAACAAATGCGATTAGGTGACGTGTTCCGTTAAACACTATGACAACAATAATACAAGTGTATGGATGAAAGGAAAAAAAACTTCCACAGTTTTTAAACTCAACGTGAATCATCTCACCGGTTAACTCTCATAACCTATCTACACCGATTTATAAAAGTGAAGTAAAAAAATCAACCCAACCACTAAAAATGTAATGCACTCATTTGTTATTTTTCTATTAAATCTTAAAAGTAGTGTATATATCAAAACTTTAATGGTTAAATGAAAAAATAAATAATTTCATATTCTAACTCTTATCCTACATATTATAATATTCCTACCAAATAAATTATAATATCATGACATCAATAATGATTCATGTTAGTGAGGAAGAAAATACTACTAAAATTAAAAGTTGAATCAATAATATTTTTTTTTCATCTTTCACAAATATCCTTTTTGCCCAACTTTATATTTATCTTTTTCCCCTATAAGTTTCAACTCTACCTCTATATAACTATAGTCTACGCGCCATATCAAACAATATATTATAAGTTAAAAATTAAATAAAAGGCATAAATTGCGGGTTTTGTATTTCCGGTGAATATTCCGGCAACTATAACGATAAACGTCGCCGGAAATGAACAATTCCCGGAGAACAGGTATGAGCACATTGCGAGGTCAACCTTGCCGGCGATCAGTGGAGGATCTTTCATCTTCCCGGACGAGCCGGTCCATTTTCTCCGGCAGCTCCGGCGTTTCCCACTCTGATAGAGACGACTACTCCGATGTCTTTGGAGGACCACCTAGATCTCTTCTTGTTCATAGATTCTCTAGTTCGGACTCTCTCTACGATGAAATTTACCGGTTGCCGGATTTCATACCTCCGGCGGAGAAGGTTGGCATGACCTTGCCCGTGTTCAGGATTCCGGTGAGGAACGATGGATTTTTTAGTGACATATTTGGGTCGGACGACGACCGGAAATCAAGAGACCGATCGGGATCTCTGTCAAAGGCGAATTCTTCGTCGGCGCTGAGTTCTGAGGAACTAAGTCCTTGCCGGCCGACGATCGGAGACGACGTGCCACATTCTGGTTTTGCTTCAAAACTGAAGAGGTACTGTTAACGGCTTTCTTTTTCAGTTTTTGTTAATTGACATTTATGCCCTTTATCACTCTAGTTATAGAATATAGTTGCAAAATACTCTTACATAAATTTTAATCAATTAATTTTAGTTTTTTTAAATGTGTGATTTTGGTCCTTCTGGGGATTTTTTTTGTGTTTTCACTACCAGTTTAATCTGGTTCGGGTGTCAGTTCTGACATTAAGTGATTCTCGCTCCCTCTCGATCGCAGTTTTGAGAATCGAATTGTGACCCTTCCTATCAAGTTTAGAACTATTCCTGACGGATTCAAGCAGCTTGCAAAATTAAACTCTTAACACTGAACTAGTATATCAAGTGTGACTAAAATTGAATAAGCAGTAGTTAAATTAAATTAATTGCAAATTCTATAGAGAAAAAATAAATATTTTAACATAGTGAAAAAAAAGCAAGACCAATTTCATGGCAAAGAGTCATTTGAAGATTAAATTGTCTTATGATTATTACAGGCCAATGAGTGTCCCATGGAAATTGCATTCAACAACAATGATGTCCGAGGAATATCCAAGTAAACAAAGGGTGTCATATTTTTCTTGCAATGTTCAATCATTTGGAATTGAAGATCAGGATAATGAATACAAGACAAACTTCAAAAGCTCTCATGGATTCTCAAAAAAAGTCTCATCCCCTGAAACTCCGAGTCTCGGATCCAATTCATATCGAGGTGTTAAAGTATTTGCTGATGATTGGGAGCTCAACTCTCCATCTGAGTCAAAATGTTCAGTTCATGATCATGTGCATTCAGAACAAATTATACAACAGGATGATGATGGTGAAAGTGATGGTGATTACAGCGATGACGATTTTATGAGCTCTTATGTCATAGAAATTAACTCCAATCTCAGAAGAGAAGATTGTGAAGCATCAGATATTGATGAAGCCATTGCATGGGCCAAAGAGAAGTTTCAATCAGGAAGCTCCGATGAAGAGTCAAGCATGCGAAATAGCAATGACGAGACTGTCCAAAAACAAGGTGATTGGATTATCTTAACCAATAAAAAGCTATGAAGCCCTGACACACACGGACACCGCACTTACACTAACACGTAGTCACTAGTAATAATTTAATAAACCAAAAGTGATTGAATGTAATTACATGTGTTGATGTCAGACACTAACATGTCTCGGTCCTCTAAGATACCAGACACACTTTCGATCTGAATTGTTGGAGCTGCATAAATAAACACTCTGAAAGTTTAACAAATTTTGTTAATAAAAAAGACAAAAGCATGACATCTCATATTTGTATCTTATCATATGATGCAGGAAGCCGTGATGCAAGTGAATACCATGCTGATGGAATTGGAAAAGTTCAACATCCTAAGGTAAAACTGAACTATATATTGCTAAAAAGTAATAACTGATACAAAGCTTAAGCAAATTTTTTTGTGAAAATAAATGTTTGAACTTATATATTTTCTAAAGTAGTTGTTAATATAAGACAGTAGTTTGTATTAGGATTTTCCTTTGTTTCTATTTCTTTTTCCTGAGAACAAAGATTTTGATGGGTATGTCTGTTTCTTTCCGCTGCAGAAACAAAGGACTGACACAGAGAAGTTGGATGAAAATATAAGAATGTGGTCATCTGGCAAAGAATCTGACATCCGGCTACTGCTTTCAACGCTACATCATGTAAGATTTTCTTTATTGTTGATTTTTTTTTTGTCAAGTAGCCTAGTGGCTAGAAAATCCACCTTAAAAGGTGAATAAGTGGAGTGTCCCGGGTTCGAACCCGGGATATAGTGCGATATCCTTACCAACTGAGCTAAGCTCACGAGGATTTTATTGTAGAATTTTTATTACTGGCAATTTTTGAAATTTTCTTTAGTTTTATTTTATACCCCTTGACTTATCCAGGTAACAGTAAATTTGACCCTTTATTGTATGTTTTCATTACCAGATTCTATGGCCTGAGAGTGGCTGGCACACTATTCCTATTGTGAATTTAATAGAAAAATCACAAGTCAAGAGGGCTTATCAGAAAGCAAGGTTATGCCTACATCCAGATAAACTACAACAGAAAGGAGCAACAATCCTACACAAGTATGTAGCAGAACAGGCTTTCTCCATTCTTCAGGTATGTAAAATAAATAAATAAATAAATATCATGATGCCATTGAATTAAATTTAATTGAATGAGTGAGTATGAATGCTGAAAATAAGTAAAAATGAATGAACAGGATGCATGGGCAGCATTCATTTCAGAAGATGTTTCCTTTTGACAAAGTCCTTTGATGACTCAGTTTTGTCTTGAAAGTTGTGGACAAACAACGGACTCTACTTTTGGAGATTTGAAAACATCAGCTCCTTTGTACAAATAGTTACTGATGTATCCACTGTTTGGTCTATGTTTGTATCATATAATAGAGTTATTTGATGCTTTTTTTCAGGCTTCATGTTATTTGATGTATTTTTGAAGTATTTGATTTGTATAATATGAGGAAGCAAGGATTAGTTTGTTTGTACTGTACTATATTTCTAGAACCATATTCAAGCATGGTTCTAAAATTTCTTCTCCCCCACATTATCTTCAAATTAAATCTATGTTGCCCGGGTGCGGGTACGGTACCGGTATCCGGTACTGGTACGGGGTACGTTATTTTTAGAAAAACTAAGGTACGGGTATGTCCCTATATTTTTTTTAAAAATATAATTATATAAATCAAATATTAGAATTATATTGTTAAAATAAATAATTAAACATTTCGTTTCACAAACACGGCTGGTCTATGCATAGATGCTAACATAAATCATTTTGTTTGAACATTATTCCTCTTAAATGCATATAGAATTTTAATAAAATACATATTCAACATAGTCAATTAATTAATGATTCGATGTATTGCTGCACTGCTAATTCCGCCGAAGATTAGAAACTATTTGCCACCAGTTAGTTTATGCAGGGAAGGTGTTCGACATATTGCTTCACAAAGTAATTTGCGACTGTGAACTTGTCCATTGATTTTCTCAATTGCCGTATCTTTGCCGCTGTGCTTTTGCTGGCCGCTTTGCTCTTGCTTGCCACTGTGCTTTCTCTCCTTGGAAACTATGTTAAGGTTCCTTGTGAGTATTTTGGTGTTCCCTCCTAGGAAGCTCCATCAAGGTTCCTTGTGAGGTGTTTGGTGTTCTCTCCTAGGAAGCTCCGTCAAGGTTCCTTGTGAGTGCTTTTGAATTTTTTTAGAACTCGCCTGGTTGATTTGTTGTTTAAATATGTGAATATGAGGATACTATTTCTTCAATATGGTATGCTACCGGCTCCTTTTTACCTTATGTGAGGAATGAATATTATAAGTTGGAACTGTCGGGGTCTTGGTAGCCCTTGCACAGTTACTAACCTGAAATATCTCGTCCGCGTGTATAAGCCGAATGTATTGTTCCTTAGTGAGACTTTATCAAATTCTAACAAAACAGAAGAGCTTCGTTATGTGTTGGGTTATGATTCTTGTTTTACAGTTAATCGGGAAGGAAGAGGGGGTGGCCTAGCTTTGTATTGGAACTCTTCTTTCGACTGTTCTATTTCTAATTATTCTCAAAATCATATTGATGTTGAAGTTGTGGATTCGAGTCATGGTAATTGGAGATTAACAGGATATTATGGGTTCCCTGGGAGTGGGCAAAGGAGAGCTGCCTGGAATTTTCTAAAACAATTGTCTCAAAACTCTAATCTTCCATGGTGTATTATCGGTGATTTTAATGATATCTTATCCCCCATCTGAGAAGAAAGGCAGGAATGACAGATCATCTTGGTTAATTAACGGGTTCCGATCAGCAGTGTTCAATTCTGGATTGACTGATATTCATATGGAAGGGTATCCTTTTACTTGGTTTAAGAGCTTGGGAACAGTTAGAGCGGTGGAGGAAAGGCTTGATCGTGCTCTTGCTACTGAAAATTGGCATTACCTCTTCCCACATGCTATTTTGGAAAATTTGCCTGCACCTGCATCTGATCACTATCCTATAATGTTGATGCGGGAACCAGGGTCACGTCGCAATCGAGGTCATTCTAGATTTAAATTTGAGAATGCATGGCTTGTTGATCCCGAATGCAACAAATTTGTTCAAGAGCAATGGAGTTCCTATGGGTCTCAGGAGATTACGCAAAATCTTAGTCATTGTGCTTCAGACCTGTCAGTTTGGAGTAAGACTCACTTTCATAATATCAGGCATGAAGTGGATAAATGTAGGAAAAAACTTGATATAATGAGAACCCAGGTTGATTCAAATAATGTCAACTTATTTAATGCTCTTCGGAAACGTATGTCTTTTTTATTGGTTCAGGAGGATGCTTTTTGGCGTCAACGCGCTAAAATTCATTGGCTACAGTGTGGGGATCTTAATACCAAATTTTTTCACGCTTCAGCTACTTCCCGGCGCAAGGTTAATCGAATCACTTCTTTGCTGGACCCTTCTGATTCTTTGGTAACAAACAACATTGGTTTATGTGAAGTTGCTCGTGATTATTTTATTGATATTTTTCAGAAGCAGAATAGTATTATTGATCCTGTTGTTAATTTAATCAATCCCTCCATTACTTTGGATGATAATACGATGCTCACTGCACCTTTTGTGATAGAAGAGTTTAAAGAGGCGGCCTTTTCTATGAAACCAGATAAGTGCCCTGGACCTGATGGATTTAATCCAGGATTCTTTCAACACTTTTGGCCCACCTGTGGGCAAGAGATTTTTCAACAGTGTTGTTCTTGGTTAGCTACAGGTGTTTTTCCACCTACATTGAATATGACCAACATTGCTCTTATTCCAAAAGGAGACTCTCAAGTCTCTATGAAAGATTGGCGTCCTATCTCTCTATGTAATGTGTTGTATAAATTGGTGGCAAAAGTTTTAGCCAACAGATTAAAGCGCATCCTTGATAAATGTATCTCCAATAGTCAGTCAGCTTTTGTTCCAGGTAGATCCATTTTGGATAATGCTATGGTTGCTATTGAAGTTATTCACCACATGAAGGCCAAGACTAAAGGCAAGTTAGGTGATGTGGCTCTCAAACTCGATATTAGTAAAGCTTATGATAGAATTGACTGGATTTATCTTCAAGGTGTTATGACAAAGATGGGGTTCTCAGACCAATGGGTCAAATGGATCATGCTTTGTGTTGAGTCGGTTGATTACTCTGTTCTTGTTAATGGGATTATGACTGAACCTATTAAGCCAAGTCGAGGACTCAGACAAGGAGATCCATTATCACCTTATTTGTTTATTATATGTGCAGAAGGACTAACAGCTCTCATTAGACATGCAGAGTCGAGTGGAGATATTCATGGTGTCAAGATTTGCAGAAACGCACCTATTATTTCTCATCTCTTATTTGCTGATGATTGTTTCTTATTTTTTAGAGCTAATATCAATGAAGCAATGGCTATGAAAAACATTTTGGCTACCTACGAAGCGGCATCCGGACAAGCTATTAATTTCCAAAAATCCGAGATTTTTTGTAGTCGTAATGTACTTCAAGTGGACCAGCACAACATTTCAACCACGCTTGGTGTTCAAGCTGTGTTGGGTACAGGAAAATATTTGGGTTTGCCTTCTTTAATTGGTAGAAGTAAAAAATCGACTTTCAATTTTATTAAGGATAGAATTTGGAAGAAGATTAATTCTTGGAGTAGTAAGTGTTTATCAAAGGCGGGGCGTGAAGTACTTATCAAGTCGGTTCTCCAATCTATCCCAACTTACTTTATGAGTATTCTTACCCTTCCATCTTCTCTTTGTGATGAAATTGAAAAGATGTTGAATGCTTTTTGGTGGGGACAGTATGGAACTCACAACAAAGGTATTCATTGGCTTTCTTGGGATAAATTATCTATGCATAAGAAGGACGGAGGTATGAATTTTAAAAATCTCTCTGCTTTTAATTTGGCTATGTTGGGCAAACAAGGTTGGCGCATTTTGACTAATCCCACTTCTCTTATTGCTAAATTATATAAAGCCAAATATTTTCCAAAATGTGATTTTCTTAGCTCTAATCTTGGACATAACCCCAGTTTTGTGTGGAGGAGTATTTGCAACTCTAAATTTATCCTCAGAGCGGGGTGTAGATGGAGAATTGGAAACGGCAACAATATTTCGTTATGGAATGAGAGTTGGCTCTCTGATGCCACAACTCTTGAACCTGTTAACATTAATGATTTGTTTCGTGCTAATTTTTGTGTTTCTGATATTATGAAGAATGATATTAAGGAATGGGATACTCACCTTATTTCGTTGATTTTTGACCCGATCAAGGCTGCGCGAATTCTTAACACTCCTCTTTACCCATCTGTCACGGAGGATAGAAGACTATGGAGTGGTGAAAGAAATGGTGATTATTCTGTTAGAAGTGCTTATAGGTTGTTGTCATACCCCATTTTTTGACCAAATCGCTTTTATGCGTCTTTTTACGACGATTTTTTTTCTTTGTTCATTTCTGACGAAATTTCGGCAGAGAGGTATTTTAAAATACCTCATTTATTTGTTCTTTCATTTTTATGTTATTATTTTTATTATTTTCTTAGATCTTTTATTTATTTTATTAGTATTAGTATTATTTATTGTAATTTTTATCTCATATTTATTTTTTAAAGTCTTTTTTATCATTTTTTATCATTTATTTTCGTTTTTTATCAGGTTTTTGTCCACAGTCCAGATGTTTTTTTGTCCAGGCCCAAAAGGGGCAATTTTGTCCAAATAGGGAAATTTTCATCTGCAAAACCTAATCCTGACACAGTACAAATAGCACACTTCCCAAGTCAGAAAAGGGGGGTCAGCCGCAGCTTCTTCTTCTTCCAATCAAAAATCAAAAAAATAGAAAGAACAAAAATAATCAGATCATCATCATCTTCATCCATTTTTCATCGTCACTGTTCACCATCCACGAACCCAGAATTCATCATCCATTACTCAAACAACCACAAAATCCAGAACCAAAAGGAACGAAAAAACAGAATCAAAATCCAGAAACGCAAATCGCTTCATCATCCTCGAAACCCAGATCAAATTCATAACAAGATTAAAACGAAATCAAAACCAGCCAAACACAATCAAACCGTCCATCCTCAACCCAAAACCGATCCAAATCATAAACCCAGAATAAATAAAAACTCATCCAAACCGGATCGAAACCAAAAACCTTCAAAGCCATCGAAATAAAATCAAAGCTTCACAAGCCGAAATCGGGACCCAGAAACCGATTTGAAGAATTACGAAACAAACAGAGATAAGAAGAAATAAGAAGAAGAAGAAGATCTGATTGAAGCACAAGGTTGATTTTCGTTTTCCGATCTGGATTTTGTTTGGGTTTGATTTAATTTGTGGGTTTGGGTTTATGTTTGTGATTTAGTTGTGTGTGGGTTTTTGTGTTAAAGTTTTTTAGAGTAGAGGTTTGATTGAAAAAGCAGAGGGTTTGAGAGAAAGAAGAAGAACAGAGAAAGAAGCTCGCGGCGGAAGAAGAGAGAAGAACAAATTCTGTGTTTTTTTTTAGGGTTTTGTATATATATCCTGTTTTTGATCCTGTGCGCGCAGGTGCACAGTCTTATGGTGCACCTGCGCGCTTATATCTTTCTGATCCTGATCAACGTTCATGATTCTATGTTCTTGTGATCAGATCAGAGCTGTCTGATCAATCAGACGGCTCTGATCTGATTCTCACGTTTTTCTCCATATACCCCCCTCTGGGCCACGCCCCCCAGTTGGGCTTGGGCCCAGATATATTATTTGCACCCCCTTTTATATTTTAATTAATGTTTGCACCCCCTTCTGTTTTTATTTTATTTTTTTGCTTAATTATTTATTTTATTGTAAAGACATTAGATTGTATTTTTTAGGACTTAATGTAAATTTAAATAAATTGCATAGCATCATGTTGCATTCATCTCATATTTATTTTTCCTCGCGATACTTTAGATTGTGATTAGGAACAAATGTACACTATAAATGAAAAAATCGCATCTCATGCATATTTATTTATCGCTTTCCGCAAACACGCTACATATTTCATTCCGAGGGAAAAGACACCGTTTTGATCAAAATATCATTACGGGTCGTCTTCGCGCTTATTTTGCCTATTGCGACGTTATTAGTTTTAGCGCTACCTTTTTTATTTTAACCCAACATACCAATCAAATAGTTAGTCATTTTATTCTCAAAAATGAGGTCAACACCTCTTCAAAAATAATTAGTCTTTTTATTCTCAAAAACGAGGTCAAAACCTCTTTCAAAAAATATCAAAACAATTCATTTTCACATATCATCAAGCATCAAAAATATTTTGTCATCATACACTTTTCAAACTTTGGACTTTAAACCAAACGTTTCTTTTTACCGCGAAAACCTCGGATTTTAACCCGAGTGCTTTTTTACCGCGAACTTGGATTTTAAACCAAGTGCCTTGGAATTTAAACCAATGGCGTCTTTTATCGTGAAAACCTTGGATTTTAACCCAAGTGTCTTTTTCTTATCGCGAACTTGGATTTTAAACCAAGTGCCTTGGACTTTAAACCAACGGCTCATTTTATCGCTAAAACCTTGGACTTTAACCCAAGTGTCCTTTTTCTCGCCTAAAACCTTGGATTTTAAACCAAGTGCATTTCCCTCATTCATACATCATTAATCATGCATAAACCTTGGATTTTAAACCAAGTGTCTTCTATCACTTCAAACATTTTCTCAACAAACCTTGGATTTTAAACCAAGTGTCCGCGTTCTATTTCATAATCAAAACTTTAATCAATTTAATCATATAGACTTTTTTTTCACAAATTAACATCAATCAAACTCACATTTTGCCACTTTTGGCTTTTGGTATTTTAAAACCATTTTCAAAACCTTAAAATTAAAACAAACAAATCTACTCGTCTTTTTATCCCGAACTACGGTGGTTTGATCCTTCGGGTACGTAGGCATGAGACTTGTCTCTCCAATCAATAAAATCAACAAAAACATTTCTTTTACTTTTCCATCCTTTAAGCATTTTTATCATCACACTAATTTCCCACTTATACATTTTTACAAGCAAATAAAATAAAGCGCATAGATAGAAATAAAACAAGAGGTTCCTATAGAGTACTATAGATACTTAGGGTGCTAATACCTTCCCTTCGTATAACCAACCCCCGAACCTTGTTCTCTTTAAAATAGGGTTTTTTCGAACTTTTTCCCTTTCCCTCGGATAAATTAAAGATCGGTGGTGGAATATTAAATTGCGATTCGAAGTTAATTAATAACTCGATATCCAAAAATCACCGCGACAGAAATGGCGACTTCACTGGGGACAGCCAAGCGGGTTGAACCTAACTTGTTTTATTTACTATCTTCGCGCTATTATTCTTTTTTATGTGAATGTTTGTATATATACTTGGGTTTGTCTTGAGTGGTGAGATAAGTCCTAACCCGGGCTTGAGTGACACAATAAGATAGGATGGGGTATAATCAAAGTATTGGGCTAAGAATAGTCTTAGACCCCGATGCATGTGATATAATCCCGCTCAGTGGAGGCCTCATGATAGTAGTACTCTGTTGACATGAATAGTCGTGTCGGCGTTATTACTTATCAATGTGAGTGTCCCGAGAAGCTGAAAACCTTAGAATCACATTAACCCATCTTGGCCTTTTAGGGCGTAGTGCGGTGGCTAACCAAGAATGGTCTTGGGATTGGTCGATACGCGAGACTACACTCAAACGAGATTGTTTTGAGAATATTATTGGACCGGGAATTAGTTCCGTAAGCCGGTGATGTTCGAAAGACGGTTGATGACTTTGGGAACTTATTAGAACCCGTGATGCAGGTACATATGAACCCTAGTACATACCATATGGGAGGGTTTCACCTTTGACTCCAACTTTTTACTTTAACCCCACCATGTTTTCCGTATCATGCATGCATGCACTCATTCATAAATTCTTTTTCCTCATCCAATATCGAAGAACTTAAACAAATTTTTTGTAAACATTATAGAGAACATTAATTTCAAAATGACACATAATAAATCTTTCTTTTTACAAAATCCATATCTAAATGTTTACAACCAATTTGGGATAAGTCTTTCGATAACAAAAAAAACATTGTATATTTTAGCATAAACACATCATGCATCATACTGCATTCATAGTTTCCCAAACTCAAGTCTCATATTTTCCTGTTCTCTCTACCTCAGTCAAACAAAAGTGGCCCGGCGTATCCGTTACAAAGCAACTCGTGTCTACGATACTCGGTTCAGGTTGAGAAACAAGATGAACAATTTTGAGGAAGAAAACCATATGCTCCGGGAACAGGTGACAACCATGCAGACGGAAATTGAGAAGTTGACTAGCATGGTGGCATCTTTGATGGCTGCCCAGAATCGAGTGTCAGCACCAGCACCACAGTCTAATAATGCTCTTGTACCTCCTCCTATTGCATCTGCGCCTTGGGGCATGCCAGTCGGCTTTCTTGGGGCAGAATCACGTCCTGTAATATCAGAGATTCCCCACGTCCAATCGACAATGCCTATTTCTCAGCTCGGCAATACACTTCCTCAGGTTACAACATTTGTGTCTGCACCTTTGGTTCATACTATCCAACAAAACCAGATGCCTATTTTTAATGCTGAAAGAATGGGAGATTATGATAGGATGGATGACTTGCAGATCAAATATGATGAGATGCAAAAAGAGATGAGGGCTCTTAGAGGAAAGGATTTGTTCGGACAAGACGCGCGTGAACTATGCTTGGTCCCTGATGTTGTGGTCCCACATAAATTTAAAGTTCCAGATTTTGAGAAGTATAAGGGGAGTACCTGCCCCAAAGCTCACCTAGTCATGTATGCCAGAAAGATGTCTACTCAATCCAGTAATGACAAGTTGTTGATCCATTATTTTCAAGACAGTCTTACCGGCGCAGCTCTGAGGTGGTATATGGACCTTGATAGGGCTAATGTCGGTTCCTTTAATGATTTGGCCAGTGCTTTCATCAGGCAGTACAATTACAATTCATATCTGGCCCCTGATAGGGATGAGTTACGAGCCTTGGCACAAAAAGATAGGGAGTCTTTTAAGGAGTATGCTCAAAGATGGAGGGAGCTTGCTGCTCAGATTCGTCCTCCAGTCGAAGAAAAAGAATTGTGTAAGTTGTTTTTGCATACTCTGAGCCCATTCTTCTATGTGAAAATGGTTGGTGTTGTATCAAGAAGCTTCACAGAAATGGTGGAAATGGGAATGTGTTTAGAAGAAGGAGTCCGTCAGGGACGGTTGACAAGAGAAAAAGCTCCGACCAATACTGCTAAGCGATATGGCAACAAATTTTCAGAGAAGCAAGAATTTGAAGTTGGCATGGAGGCCCAGGGAGGATATAATTCGAGCAACCCAGCTTATCCACATATTGCAGCCATAGCACTACCAACACAATACCCACAATCTCATCATCTACCGTCTCCCCAACAATCATTCAATCATAATCGCATTCAGAAAAATCAACCATTTGACCCCATACCCGTGAAATATGCCGACCTGCTCCCTGCCTTACTTGCTAAAAAATTTGTTCAGACAAGGCCACCTCCACCTGTGCCAGCAGTATTACCTCCCTGGTACCGCAGTGATTTAACTTGTGCCTTCCATCAAGGGGCCCCTGGCCATGATGTAGAACGTTGCTACCCTCTCAAGAAAGCTGTTCAGGATCTAATCCGTAACAATGTGCTATCTTTCAAGGATGAGAACCCTAATGTTCAAGGTTCATCCTCTGCTTAATCATGGGTCCTCCGTCATATTTAAGATAATCAAGAAGCTTGTCCCTAGGATCACTAGGCCTTTTATTTTTCCAATTGCAATTTCTTTCTTGCCAAGCATTTATTTGCATTTTTAAGTTGTATCTTTTAAATTAAAATTTCTAAACAATGAGCATGCATATTTTGGAATCCATCCATTCGTATTCACTCTTTTCTTGTGCCATCATAAATGCTAATGTTTTTCTACTTCACTTTTCTTGTTTACAAACTTGAGGGGAGAATGATGTAAATTAAATGTTTAAAATTACTGATATGTGCTTTCATTAGTAAGACCCGGTTGATGATGTAAGGCATTGTTTCACTTCCCAAACACTGGAGAAATAAGGAGATAATCCGTAGTCAACCCTTTTGAGCCAGAAGTTGGTTTTCTTTCTATACAAAAAAAAAAACCCTTAATCTTAACCCGGGGCAGGGTAGTCTTTCAATTAATTCAATGACACATCCCAATACAAAAGGATAAATCTGTTGAGATACAAGAAGTCATGAGTAGACAAAACTCACAATAGCATGTGACAGTCACAAACATCCTACACCAAAACAAAAAAAAACACAAACAACAATCACAACAAAAAGCCCGCTAGGTAAAAAGACTTAGGCAAAATTCAGGGCATCCCGATGGACCGCAAAATCCGAAAGAATTGGTCCATGCAAAAATTAGGGATTAAGAGCACAAATGTTGAAAACAAGCTTGTGAATGAAAAAGTGACTGTCACTTCAAGAATCTCATGAAAACTTCGACCAAAGCGTCAACTTCAAACATTACTGTCAAATAAATCCTCTTGTCAACCAAAGCATGTCTGATGAATTAATTGAATGTAGGATTGAAGAACATCAAAGAAGTGGGTGGGTTAAAACAGAATTTTGAGCCTAAACATCTTTCTTTTCAAAACCATGAACCAGGCCACGTTATAACCCTCAAAAGACCTAATTGAAACTAGGTTTACTTTGAAAGCATAATCAGCAAAGTTATTGTTAAAAAACTGACTCCACCTGTTTGATTGAGTAACTATCCTTTACACACACCACATGTGTTTTATATAAATTTTTGCGATTCCAAAACTTGCATGTACATTACATCAGAAACATTTTTCAAAAGAAACAATTTTGTTTACAAATTTATATTTGGCATCAAAGAAATTCAATCAAGTGGTCTAATCAAGGACGAATCAATTCGAAGCGCTCCTAACTTGGGGCAAATTACATCAGGAACTCGCCAATCAGGGGCAAGATTTTACATACAGTGGCATATACTTCAAGGATTCAAAGTCAATGTTTCACTCACTTGGGGCACCTGAAGTGGTTTCCAGGGGCAATCCAGATCTGCCAAGATAATTGTTATGTTTCTTTCTCCTTGAGCCAATAATCATCGAGTTGATATTTTGGGTTCTTATGGACATGTTGTTACTATGATATACACTCAGCGTATGATCCAACATTCCTCAATTGAATACTGAACTTGACTGTTCTCCAGTAATCTCCAGCAAGTGGTTATCTTCAAAAAGCTTGTATGATTTTCTTTTCCCCAGTGAAAGAAAAGTCGAGACCCGTTTGGGAGGCTCATTCAACAGCAAATGGCATCTCTTTGAGAAGTTTGCACATCATCAGCAAATGGCGTCTCTTTGAGAAGTTTGCATATCATCAGCAAATGGCATCTCTTGGAGAAGTTTGCGCATCAGCATATCAGTCTTGTTTCTTTCTGTCAAAAAAAAAAGAGAAGCAAAAGCAAAAGATAACAAAAAAAGAACAGCTCGCTAAGTTGAAAACCTGAAAAGGCGGCTTAGGCAAAAAGGAGCGTCCCGGTGGATTGAAAACCCGAAAGGGCGGTCCAGGCAAAAATTAGGGGCAAAACAAAAAAAGAAATATATTCCCGGTGGATTGAAAACCTGAAAGGGCGATCCAGGCAAAAGTTAGGGATTTCAAAAAAAAGGAAAAAAAGCAAAAAGGCATGACTATCGAAACAAGACCATGAGAAAATATTCGGTTTCAATGTACAAAATGGCGACTTCTGCCAAACCTCTGTCCAATGGGCTTTACCCCAAGAAGCAATTATTCTTACCATGTCAACATACTATGCCGGGTTTTACCCCGAGGATCTGATTTATTTCACCTATAAGGATGCTGTCCCCAGCGGAGAAACTACCGAGTGGTTGTACGGATACGTCGGCCCAGTGTTCATCTTACCATCAAACTTTTATCTCATCCAGTCGTGTACAAATATCATTCAATCATACACATTCATATATACATACAATCATTCACATGTACATACATACAATCATTTACGTATCTATAACATACATTCATACTTACATACCATCATATATACATTTATACATACATACGATCATTCACACATACATATACATACAATCATACATACGTACATATACATATATACATACATACTTACATTTAATCATTCACATATGTGTACATACATTCATATTTACATACAACATGCAAACAAAATCATTTCATACATACTGCATTGACCATCATGTGTCTTGTTCCAATATATCACAAAAAGAGTCATCCCCAGTGTATCTGGTCCAGAGATGTCTCCATCAATCATAAATCATCACAAAGAGAGTCATCCCCAATGAGTCTGGTCCAGAGATGTCTCCATCATACACATTCAAAGTAGCATATTTTGCAAACAATCAACTGCAAACTTGCAGTTCATTTCCCCAAAAGAAGTCATCTCCAGTGTGTCTGGTCCAGACAAATACATATTCTTGTCATGTCTCGCTCTCCCACAATGTCAGCAGACAATTTATTTCCTCGGTGTGTCCTTAACATCCCACAATGTTGGTAGATACTACCTTTACTTGTCCTCACCATCCCACAATGTTGGTGGACACTATCTTTACTTCTGTCCGTACACAGGACTTTACTGCTTATGTCCGCACACAGGACTTTATCGCTTTCAGTCTTTACTTCTGTCCGCACACAGGACTTTATCTGCTTATGTCCGCACACAGGACTTTACTGCTTTCTGTCTTTACTTCTGTCCGTACACAGGACTTTACTGCTTATGTCCACACACAGGACTTTACTGCTTTCCGTCTTTACTTCTGTCCATACACAGGACTTTACTGCTTTCTGTCCGCACACAGGACTTTATCGCTTTCTGCCATCGTCACTTCTGTCCAATAATCTTCATTACATTCAAACACTTTGTAAATATAGCATTCATAAACATATCGCTCATAAGCATAACATTCATAACATAACAGCATATCATAGCATTTTATAGTTTATTCCGGTCAAAAAATGGTGTACTCTGTATTTAAGTCTCTTCCACCGTCGAACCAAAACAAAAGTATCATCAAAAAATCATCTTTTTCTTTTTATCTCCGATGGAAGAAACTTAAATAGGGGCATCTGTCATACCCCATTTTTTGACCAAATCGCTTTTATGCGTCTTTTTACGACGATTTTTTTTCTTTGTTCATTTCTGACGAAATTTCGGCAGAGAGGTATTTTAAAATACCTCATTTATTTGTTCTTTCATTTTTATGTTATTATTTTTATTATTTTCTTAGATCTTTTATTTATTTTATTAGTATTAGTATTATTTATTGTAATTTTTATCTCATATTTATTTTTTAAAGTCTTTTTTATCATTTTTTATCATTTATTTTCGTTTTTTATCAGGTTTTTGTCCACAGTCCAGATGTTTTTTTGTCCAGGCCCAAAAGGGGCAATTTTGTCCAAATAGGGAAATTTTCATCTGCAAAACCTAATCCTGACACAGTACAAATAGCACACTTCCCAAGTCAGAAAAGGGGGGTCAGCCGCAGCTTCTTCTTCTTCCAATCAAAAATCAAAAAAATAGAAAGAACAAAAATAATCAGATCATCATCATCTTCATCCATTTTTCATCGTCACTGTTCACCATCCACGAACCCAGAATTCATCATCCATTACTCAAACAACCACAAAATCCAGAACCAAAAGGAACGAAAAAACAGAATCAAAATCCAGAAACGCAAATCGCTTCATCATCCTCGAAACCCAGATCAAATTCATAACAAGATTAAAACGAAATCAAAACCAGCCAAACACAATCAAACCGTCCATCCTCAACCCAAAACCGATCCAAATCATAAACCCAGAATAAATAAAAACTCATCCAAACCGGATCGAAACCAAAAACCTTCAAAGCCATCGAAATAAAATCAAAGCTTCACAAGCCGAAATCGGGACCCAGAAACCGATTTGAAGAATTACGAAACAAACAGAGATAAGAAGAAATAAGAAGAAGAAGAAGATCTGATTGAAGCACAAGGTTGATTTTCGTTTTCCGATCTGGATTTTGTTTGGGTTTGATTTAATTTGTGGGTTTGGGTTTATGTTTGTGATTTAGTTGTGTGTGGGTTTTTGTGTTAAAGTTTTTTAGAGTAGAGGTTTGATTGAAAAAGCAGAGGGTTTGAGAGAAAGAAGAAGAACAGAGAAAGAAGCTCGCGGCGGAAGAAGAGAGAAGAACAAATTCTGTGTTTTTTTTTAGGGTTTTGTATATATATCCTGTTTTTGATCCTGTGCGCGCAGGTGCACAGTCTTATGGTGCACCTGCGCGCTTATATCTTTCTGATCCTGATCAACGTTCATGATTCTATGTTCTTGTGATCAGATCAGAGCTGTCTGATCAATCAGACGGCTCTGATCTGATTCTCACGTTTTTCTCCATATACCCCCCTCTGGGCCACGCCCCCCAGTTGGGCTTGGGCCCAGATATATTATTTGCACCCCCTTTTATATTTTAATTAATGTTTGCACCCCCTTCTGTTTTTATTTTATTTTTTTGCTTAATTATTTATTTTATTGTAAAGACATTAGATTGTATTTTTTAGGACTTAATGTAAATTTAAATAAATTGCATAGCATCATGTTGCATTCATCTCATATTTATTTTTCCTCGCGATACTTTAGATTGTGATTAGGAACAAATGTACACTATAAATGAAAAAATCGCATCTCATGCATATTTATTTATCGCTTTCCGCAAACACGCTACATATTTCATTCCGAGGGAAAAGACACCGTTTTGATCAAAATATCATTACGGGTCGTCTTCGCGCTTATTTTGCCTATTGCGACGTTATTAGTTTTAGCGCTACCTTTTTTATTTTAACCCAACATACCAATCAAATAGTTAGTCATTTTATTCTCAAAAATGAGGTCAACACCTCTTCAAAAATAATTAGTCTTTTTATTCTCAAAAACGAGGTCAAAACCTCTTTCAAAAAATATCAAAACAATTCATTTTCACATATCATCAAGCATCAAAAATATTTTGTCATCATACACTTTTCAAACTTTGGACTTTAAACCAAACGTTTCTTTTTACCGCGAAAACCTCGGATTTTAACCCGAGTGCTTTTTTACCGCGAACTTGGATTTTAAACCAAGTGCCTTGGAATTTAAACCAATGGCGTCTTTTATCGTGAAAACCTTGGATTTTAACCCAAGTGTCTTTTTCTTATCGCGAACTTGGATTTTAAACCAAGTGCCTTGGACTTTAAACCAACGGCTCATTTTATCGCTAAAACCTTGGACTTTAACCCAAGTGTCCTTTTTCTCGCCTAAAACCTTGGATTTTAAACCAAGTGCATTTCCCTCATTCATACATCATTAATCATGCATAAACCTTGGATTTTAAACCAAGTGTCTTCTATCACTTCAAACATTTTCTCAACAAACCTTGGATTTTAAACCAAGTGTCCGCGTTCTATTTCATAATCAAAACTTTAATCAATTTAATCATATAGACTTTTTTTTCACAAATTAACATCAATCAAACTCACATTTTGCCACTTTTGGCTTTTGGTATTTTAAAACCATTTTCAAAACCTTAAAATTAAAACAAACAAATCTACTCGTCTTTTTATCCCGAACTACGGTGGTTTGATCCTTCGGGTACGTAGGCATGAGACTTGTCTCTCCAATCAATAAAATCAACAAAAACATTTCTTTTACTTTTCCATCCTTTAAGCATTTTTATCATCACACTAATTTCCCACTTATACATTTTTACAAGCAAATAAAATAAAGCGCATAGATAGAAATAAAACAAGAGGTTCCTATAGAGTACTATAGATACTTAGGGTGCTAATACCTTCCCTTCGTATAACCAACCCCCGAACCTTGTTCTCTTTAAAATAGGGTTTTTTCGAACTTTTTCCCTTTCCCTCGGATAAATTAAAGATCGGTGGTGGAATATTAAATTGCGATTCGAAGTTAATTAATAACTCGATATCCAAAAATCACCGCGACAGTTGTGTGTTCAAGAGCTTATTGATACCTCTCACTTACGTGTCAATGGTGATTGGAATTTACTTTGGAAAATTAAAGCTCCTCTGAAAGTTAAAAATCTTACTTGGCGGATTTGTCGGCGATGTGTTTCGACTAGAGCAAGACTTCAAGACAAAGGTGTAAATTGTCCAACTGTGTGTGCTCTTTGTAATGTTGAGGGACAGGACATCTTACATGTGTTCTTCAAGTGTCCTAGTAGTCAAAATGTTTGGAGTATGACTTCTTTTTTTCAGGTTGTTTCTTCTGTTATTAATAATGAAAATGAAGCTTCAACAATAGTTTTTCAAATGCTACGTCAACTGTCGAAGGAAGATGCAGCTCTGTTTGCTTGTATTCTTTGGAGTATTTGGAAGCAACGAAATAATCAAATTTGGAATAATGTTACCGATGCTCAAAGTTTTGTTTTCTCTCATGCTAATAATATGTTGCAGGAGTGGAATACAGTCCGAAATGTTGCTGCTACATCAGTTTCAAACCAACAACCTGGTGCAGCTTGTATTTGGCGAAAACCGTCAGCTGGACATGTCAAATGTAATGTCGATGCTTCTTTTCTGCCTCGTAATAATAAAGTTGGCATTGGTATATGTATTAGAGATGATCAAGGTGCTTTTATTCTAGCTAAGACTGAGTGGTTTTCTCCTAAGAGTGAAGTGCATACCGGTGAAGCACTTGGACTTTTTGCGGCGCTTAATTGGGTTCATGAGCTTAATTTAGGCCCAGTGGAATTTGAGTTGGACTCGAAAAGAGTGGTTGATAGTTTTCATTCCTCAAAACGTGACTTCACAGAGTTTGAGGTTATTGTTGAACATTGTAAATCTATCTTTTCTACTTATTATAGAAACTCAAGTGTAGAGTTTGTGCGGAGACAAGCAAATGAGGTTGCCCATAAACTTGCTAAGGCGGCCACATTATCAGCTAGTTTTCAGATTTTGGTTGATATACCAAATTGTATTGAACACATTTTAATTAATGAAATGCTATAAGCACCTTTTCGTCAAAAAATAAATACATAATTAAACATAAAAAATATCACACCACAATTTAAAAGTAATTCAAATTGTTCAAAAACATCAAAATATGAAATTAAAAAGCAATTAACTCAAAAGAGTCAATTGTTTCCACCTCCATCATCACTAAAATGAGCGGCCTCTAGTTTAGGTTTATCGTGAGAAAGACTAGCAATTTCAAAAATATCAATTATATATTAAATAAATCTCATTCATCTCTACGAATATTCAACATTTTTGTTGCTCTTTCATTATAAGTATTATTATTTCTCTTTCTCGAGAGAATACGAAGATTTGTATGAATAAAAAAACTCTCTTCAATTCTCTTTGAATTTAGTCTATTCATTTTTAATGAATGAGTGAATAATTCCAATGACTGCTTTTTTTATTGTTTTTTAGCGGTAGGGGCTACTTTTATATTATACAAAAATAAAAAACCTAAATATTTATATAAAAAAACAAATTAAAGAAAAAGAAGAAGAAAAAAATAGTGTTTTTTTGAATTGGTGTACCACGCGCGTACCAAAGATGTACCACTCGTGTACCCATTACAAAAAACAAAACAAAAAATCTAGGTACGGCGTCGGTGCGTACCGAGGGAGTACCATACGCGTACCGGTACCCGGTACCGGTACTCTATCTAGAACGGAGTACCCATACATCATATAATTAAATTAAAATTTCTCTACATCATTGGAATATTTAAGGCTAAATTAAATTCCTCTAAATTTATCCTCCGCCTAAAAATTTTACACTTTACCCTAATTAAAGTTTCTTCTCCCCCATCATGAAACCAAACACAACATATTTAAAATGTTTTATTAATGTTAAATTTAATATAAATTCAATTTCTTATGTAAATTTGAATTTATATTATTTCACAATATAATTTGTACCGAATAAATAACCGTGTAATAATGTATTATAGCAGATGCTTCATGAATACATATATTATCTAAGTAAAAAAATATCTAATGCATTTAAAATTTGATATTCATTTTTTTACATATAAGTTTGATATTCCTAATCACAACAGTAAATAAGGGGTTGATAAGTTTTACATCCTCTTAAACATACTCGGCAGTAAAATTAAAATATACAGCTTTTAAATCTAAAAATAAAGGGGGGAAAATATATAAGAAAATTTCCAGGGATGGGTTCTCGCATTAATTTAAAGAGTCAAAGGCCTAACACAGTTCTATCATTAAAGAAAATGACATTCTCAAGTATGTACAATTCAATGCTCAAACATGTCTTTGAAATAGTTATTATTTGATAATAACTCAAGTCTTATAGTATAGTATAGATTAATGGGAGAGATCTCTATGCTCTGCTGAGGGAGGAGAAAAACAACATGCCTGCTACAACCTTCCGAACACTGGGTAGATAGACTTTGAAACATGCCTAGAAGCTCGGATAAATATACCTAGAATCCTGCAAAATGTTAGAACAAAAAAAGTTGGAGAAAATCACCCATAGCAGAGTTTGAGCTGAAAAATGTAAAGTAAAACCACATTGTTTATCAACTTTTTTAACCTGTGACATTACCCGATGTAAACACCAAATGCTCGAAAAAAAACCTCAGAGTTGACCATGACTTCTGCTCATGGAGTGGTTGTGTAGAAGCTTTTTACAAGGTGCTTGCGGATCATTCTGCTAGAGATCAAGCGATTGAACATGAATATGTGAAAATTAATCAATGTAAGGTGTAAACAGTTCTGGATTAATTTAATGCAATTAGAAGAAACAAACACAATAAATGAATTAATTTACTATAAACACGAGGCAGACATAGTCATAGTAGTCTCCATGTATGGAAAGATGAATGTATTGGGGAAAAAATTGACTTGGGAGATTGCTGAGAAGCCAAAGAAGATGGCGAGATGTAGTAGACAGATATACATTGTAATATCAGTTTGATGGTGTTCTAGACCAGTATAAGGAAAACCAAATTGTAAGGGGTTACAGTCAGATATATGGAATCAATTACGAGAAAAAATTTGGTCCGGTGACAAAAATAAATACCTGTCAATATTACCCTCACCTTGGCAACAAGATACTATGGTTGGAACTAAAACCGATTTGATGTTAAAAATGCAATTGTGTGTGTGGAATTCATCACTCCAACAATGGAGGAAATATGGTATGCAAATTATGGAAGGCCTTATATGGGCTCCAGCAATCTCTCTGAGTCTCTGTGTTTGGTTTGGAAGGTTCACTTAGGCTGTGGTATCCTTGATGTATGGGCCAAGACTATAGGTGACCATTATCATCGCATTTGCAGGTGATGAGGTTGAACACAGCTTCTAAGAGAGAAGTTAGCAACTCAATTCCAAACAAGGGATTGGAAGTGATGCTCAGAGCCTAAAACAAAAATCAAAGGCCCTGCATTTAAGTCTTGTGGGTAAACACATTTATCTAGGCTACACTAGGCCAAACAATCTTATAGTACAATGAGTGTGATTGGTCAATTCATGCATAATCCACAGGAGAGACAATATTAGGTAGTGAATTGAATCTTTCGATATTTGTAGACAAGCCTAGTAAATTGACTCTATATTGTGAACACCCTTGGTAGTACTAGTAAAAATAATAATATTCAGACCTTCTATCCTCTTTTTTGAAGTACATCTAAAAATCAAATTTGATATATATGTATGTAAAATAAACGGTGTAATCAATAATCAACAAATGATGCATTGATGAAAAAGGTTTGTACAAGAAAATCAAGCTTCCAATTTATTGAATGCAGTGAAATAAATTCATAGCATGTTGAAAGATGGAGAAACCAAATTCATAGCAAGACAGACAAACCTTGTACAAAGATGCAGCAGACTCGGACTGTACTGTCGGAATTGCATTCCCTAACGATTGCAAAGCATCTAAAGTCAACTGCCAACCACAAAGTGCAATTGCATCATTACCAGTGCTTGTAGCGGAACTAGCACAGCCAGCAGCAGCAACATTGCCATTTACCCATGGGCAATATTGATTGTGATAGACAATAGGATCAAATTCTACAGCTTCTTCATAGTTACTTTCTCCTTTTGGAGGACCTAAATAATGAACAATCAACAATGTCAATGGTTTCGCGACAAAAATATGTACCAATAGTGTGAGGGAGAGACCCACACATTAAGATCTGAACAGAGTATCGAGAAAATATATAAAAGACCCTGGAACCAATAGAATAAAAAAATAGAAGCCTAGCGACAGAAATTGCAAAGTCAATCCACATAAATAACACTATTTCTGAACAGTTGTAACTGTAAGTTCCACATTAATAGTTCACCACCATCTTATTGCATGCAATTGTTTACAAATTACGTCCAGTTGGATGATAGGAAAATACCATATAATATCTATTTCTTAAATTCTTAATCCTAGATTATCTTACAGGATTAGTTTCTTATTTCTTATTTTAGAATGTCTTCAAGGATAGTTTTCACATTTCTTAGTTATTATTGTGACTTGTTTCCCTATTTGATTTAAAATCGGATTCTGGTGCTACTATAAATAAAGGTTTCTTCTAGGTCCTTTGAATCATCAATCATATCAAAGCATTGACATAATTCAAGTCGTTATTCTTTATCCCTCTGTCTAATACACTGTAACCCCAAAACTTACGATCACTGATAACCCAACTACAATACAGCTCATATGCAATGGCTAGCCCAACTCTTATTCGGGATTCTATCGCTTTTCTCACATGGCGTAAAAACCTTTAGGCTAGGGTCTAACATCCTTTTCTCAATAGGAGATACCCTTATTTTCTCTTTAATGCATCAATTTCTAATCTGCTCACAACTCCACTTAACTACCACAAAATCCCCATCTTTACCATACAACGCTTATGCTTTTGTTGGCTTTTTATCACCCTGCATTCAATACCACAAAGCATCACGAGTCATGCACAATTTTTATGTTAAAAAGTTGTATACATGTTTTAGATGGAAATAGTGGTAGAGCAGTATATGCAAGGAGAGCAATATATGCAATTAAAGGGGTAAATTTTAAAAGTCTTGAAGATGTAACTAAAGCTCAAACTATCAATGAGAAACCAAAGTTGGGGGTTAAGAGAGTATTTAAAGTCAGTTTGAGGTTTCTCTTCCTCCAACCCGGACCTTTCTCTGACATTCTAATGAACTCCTTTGTAATTTTTATTTCATACTATTTCTAACACTTTCTTTAATACTTCTTTGTGATTCTGTAAATTCTAGATTATACCTTCTTGAGCACTAACAGAGAGGGTAACAACAAAAAAAGCTTGAGATCATCAAAATATAGAGCTCACCAATCCGATTTGCAGTGGCAAAATCTGACCCAACTAGAGCACAATTGTTGGTGAAAGATGATTTGCCGTCCTTCATGATCTCTTCCTTAGTATTTCCACAATCTGAATAAATATTAGCATTGCAAGACTGGGATGGATGACTATTGTTAGCAGGTGGAAGGTTGCAATTTTGACTAATCTTTTGGCCACTTTCAACAGATTCTGCCTTTGTAGAACAACCAATTTTTGAACCACTGTCTGCCCTTCCTGCAGAGTGAGACATCATCTCCTGGCTATCACCAACAGGATATTCTATGTTTATATCATCTGGGATTATCTCATCCATTACACCTGGATCCGGAACAGATTCGCCGGTCTGTCCTTGATTTTCAGCATCTTCTACTCTGTGTTCTATGTCACCAACAACACTATCAGTTCTGTGTACAGATATATCTGCCCCGTGGATTTCAGCTTCGTGACTAGCGCACATTCCAACACTCCCTCCACTAACACCAAGACTAAATCCATCTCGAGCTTGAGCAGTCACAGTTTCTGCATTAAAATTTTCTTCCCCGTAGTTTGTACTGCTAACTCCCACTTCAGCAGGGACAACTTCAGTAGCTGTTTGTAAACAAGTGCTTTGCTGTGCTTGATTACTGTTATTCAGCTCAGATGTTTCGTTCATGTCAACATTGCCATAGGTGCTAGAGGAGGGAAAATGAACATCATCAAGGTCTCCTGGGTAGTTTTCAACACTTTCCATTGAATCGTCATTTACACCATGACATATTGTGTCCATTGCAATGACAGACGATGCACGGGTTGAATCTCTAGCAGATTGGATCCCTATTAAGCAGTCACTACCTTGATGGAATGAAGAAACTCGATTTCCAGTAACATAACCCTCAAATCCCAATGAATGGCTGGGACCAGCACCAGATGAATCTCTTTGAATAGGTGAACAATAAGTGTCAAAAATATCAGAGTCACAAACACGTTTTGAAGGACCAGCTGAATATTGTCCACCATCAGTAACTTCATCACCATCACGATCGATGACAGTTCCTTCAACACTATCAGCTTGCCTCTGAGACCTAAGAACTAGCCTGTTATCTGAGCTTCCACCTATTTCAAGATTTCTCTTACGAGAGCTTGGTCCACGAGATTCATATGAAGCTGCACGATCACCAATCTCACTCCCAGCAGGCTGACCAATCATTAAATCCCTTCCCATGTCTACATCATGAATATTTTCAGATGTTTCTGTCCTTCCAAAAGGAGTACAACGAAAACCCCCAGCCATGGAAAGATTTAAATCCAAATCTGTGTTTGCCAACGATTTCCCCTCATTTGTTGTTGCAACTTCATCACGATCTTCAGTCTGATCTTTCTCTGCATCATCAGCTGCGATCCAACCATTGATTCCACTAGCTGCACTTCCTCCACGAGTTAATCCTATCTTTTTACTGGTATCAGGGTTATATGTGTTGTTGGGTGCAAATCGACTCGGACGTGGAACAGTCAAAAAGTCCAAAATTCTAACTGTAGCACCACATAAACTACAGTCAAGCATAGGTGACCTGTAGTCAAGTCTAGACTCCTTAAGAGATTCTTTTCCCTTTCTGGCATCCCTTTTGGTAGATGTGGAAATTGCTTTTGGCCCTGTATCTTGAGTAAGACGAAGTTGAGTCTTGCTTGGACCAAAAGAATATCCATTTCTTTCAGATTGAGCAGAATGCTCTTCACAATCTTGAACATTCAAGAGCCATCTTGGTTCCCACCCGCAAAGACTTATGAGCTTCTGTGCCTGCCAAAAGGAAGATACATGAAGAGAAAATAAGAATATGACAGGGTAGCAAAGCAATAGATGTATCATATAAACTACTAAAATAAATTTTAAAAAATGAAAATGTCTTACACGAGTAAATGAGCAGTATGCCTCATCCTGAGAGCTTTCCAGCTCTGATATATGCTCAGGCTTAAAGTCTATTCCTGACATAAAATTTTGAGCCTGTGATAGGAAGCAGTCAATTTGTGGTCCCCGAGAAACACGCATCAACTCAATTGCTGAGATTGCTACCACAGGAAGGAAGTGAAATTGTACAAGTCCATCACATCTATCCTTGTACCCACCAATTAAGGCAGACTGAGAAGTTGGAGGGAACTGCACTAGGCTTTCTGGGCAGCTGTTTCCTTTCCAAGGGCAATTAGCTTTATGCCCCGAATCCAGCTGCCTGGCAAAGGATTCGCTGGCATCTTGAGCTTTGGCCAGTACATCAACAAAATAAGTTCAAACAAATAATGAACATAATCAACAACAACAGAGAAAGTTTCTCTAGCCTAGTTATCAGATAAAGTTTGCTTGACAAACCGGTTCGAAATAAGATTATATTTGTCCAACTGTTTCCAGATAAAATGTATAAAAATTAAATATTTGGAGGTTTGGAAGTGAACATGAGTTGCTTAAATGTGGATTATAAAGCCATCTTTGTATGCACAACTCATATATTTCCCTTCTATATTTTTGCTTAAAGTCTTGTTTTACATGCTATAGGAAGTTAAGGAACCATGGAACAAAGTGCTACAACTATTCTTCTAAATGCATGTTAATTGCAAGTTGCAACCATAAGAACTAGTTCTCGACCAACAAAAAAAACTAACAAATCTGATGCAGATATTTGATGGGACATCTCTGCAATAATATGTAGAATTCAACTAATTCTAAACATTTTTTAGTAGAAAAATTATACCAGAGGCCAGGAAAATGAAACTGGGGTCTGGCAGTGGATAACTAATGCCCCAAGACATGAAAATGGATAAACAGAACAAGGAACAAATGGGGGTAAACTTATTAATGTAAGAATGAAGCCTAGTCACTTTGCATATCAGAAATCACATTCCCTTGATACAGGCATGACATGAGCTGAACACCAAAGAAAAATAATTAAAAAACAAATGAACCTATCCAATAAAAAATTTCAAACATATTGACAAACTAGTAATGTGTTTTAAACCTTGAGTCGACTTTCACAGGAAAAAAAAATAAAACCATTGAGCTTAAGTTGTTTTTGACACACTGAACCTTATATATATAGGCAACAGTACTGCATTGTTCTACTTAATGCACCAAGTAAGGGACATCGTTCTTTATATTTAGAGCACTGACAAATTAATAATAGTATTCTTATGAAGGTAAAGCCCTTTGTTTTAATGTAATGAAATTAATCCTATAATTTATTCCAAGCTCCTCTTTTCATCATGTTGACTTCTGTATGTGCTATATATACACATCATCTAAAAAAAATTGCCTTTATTTGGTATTGAATGTTCTTAATTATCCTATTTAGCTTAGCATGCCTAATTTTAGAGAAAATATGAAGTTTGGAATCACAATGGAATGGCTGGAAGTACTTAAATAGCAAATGTGCAAGCACCGACCTTCAGCAATTGTCCAAGATAACAATGATGTAAAACTCAGGCATGCACCACATGACTCGCACGCAATTTTGTCCTCACCAATATTCGTCCAACCTTTCTGAGCACAAGCCAATGAATTGATGATCTGGACGAAATTAAGAAGGACATGAGATCCCTAGAGACTGCCTCATATCTACTTAGAACATTGGAACTAGAAAATATAACATATTATCTACGCATACTCAGTAGCTTAAATTTGTGCATCACAGATCAAGATAATTTCCTCAGACAATTGTATGAATATGATATGTTAAAAGGAATTACAGTTCAGAGAAACAAGTGTAAAATACATCATGAAACACGACATAAGCGAGTATACTGCCAAATTTGCAATTACTACAAATGAGATTTATATGATTCTTTCAATTTATTAGCTACCAATCTGACTACTGCTTAAAAAGAATATAAACAGACCATGAAATCAATTTCATGGGGAAAAAAAAAGAACTTAAAAACTAGGAATAATGCACAGGAAAGAAGCTTAGATAAGAGAATACATTCTCACATTATTTTTTTGTAGAAGAAACTTACAAAATAAAGAGTGAAAGTACAAGTAGGGAGAGGATGAGGTATTCGACAGAACATAGAAATCGAGATATAAGATGAAAGAATTATCAAAACAAAAAAAAGATATAAGATGAAAGACTCAATTATGCAGTGGCTTCCCAGTCTCTCTAAACATCAAATTCAGGAACACCCACTCTTGAAAAAACATAAGCACAACACCAAAGACAAATCATTAATATCATCCCATCCCATAAAGACGAAGAAATCACTGAGGAATAACCTAATAGATAACTGAAATAATATCTAAATCGCAACATTAAACTAAAGCATCCTACTAAGAAAGCAATTTTATTAATTTTGGAACATTTTCAAATTTTAAAATATGATTTTTGGTCTAAGTAAAGTCGCTTACTAATTTTTCCTGTCATAACACTTATAAGTAAATTATAACATTTAATAGAGCATCTAAATTTTAATATTGGAAAGGTTAAACTCTACCGTGTCACAAAAAAGTATAATTATAGACAAACATGCATACATTATATAGTTCCATTGGATAGCGCTAGAGTCTAGAAGCCAACTACACACCTACTGTCAGCAAAAGACACATGCGTACACGCACATGATCATGGAAGAAAACAAATTTAGGGGGGAAAGTTACATGCATCTGGATGAGAAAGGGAGGCCATAGGCGCTATTTTGAGACAGAAGAGGGAAGAGATGCGGATGCAGAGGTCGTGATCAAGCGAGGGAGATCACAGCTGAGGTTTTTTGTTGAATGGGGTCGAGAATAAGGAAGAATAGGGTTTTTTTCAAACTGGTTTGTGGAATCCAAGTCAAAGATCTGCACATTCAGGATTGCAGAAGCTTGGTGATCTCGCTATTTTGCAATGAAGATCGGGAATCACACCATGATTGTACACAGATGTGATCCAGACACCGATGCGACGCGTAGAGCCTGCAAAACTATATGATGTGACCCTACAAGCAACAAGTAAACTGCAATCCTAACATCAATGGATTACAGGCATTGAGACAAAAGAAACAGTATTCTATTCATGTAAAAACAAATCATACATAATAATGATTTCATTTAGATTGACACTTAAGTTTGGTTTATGAACTGTACAAGCATAAACAAAAACTATCACAAGGTTAATGTGTGCGAGAGTTGTTTGTGACTGCAATAATGTTTATATATGACCGTGGTCAGTCCAAACCTGGGGCCTCCCAAGCCAATTTAAAGGAGCAAAAGAAGCCAAACGCCTTAATAAATCTCCCCTTTCCCATGGCCTACATGAAGATCTTGACGAACCAAAAGCAGAACCACCAGCACTGGTGCTTATGGAAGTCCATGGTGGTTGTGAACCAACACATGATATAGAAGCCGCTTTAGAGCCTTGTCCGTGACTTGACCCATCTATGCTGCCAACATTCATTGGAACAGTTGGGGAAGATGCCCCAGCAGAACTGATAAAATGAATGAGCCATTGGTCATTTGAGAAAATTCATAAAATGAACAGCATCTAGTCAAGATAATTGAATGTTTAATAAAAATACCTTAACTTACCATCTCTAGCCATACATCATCCCATTCCCATATATGCATCAAGTTTAAATTCATAAAAATTTAAGAAACTTTCTATTTTACACCAAGGAGACGTAATACATGAGAATCTATCCTCTAGTGTTTGGTTAAGCAAACAGGTGAGGCTCCCAAAGGAAATATATGGTAGGACAATTATAAAACATAAGCTTCATTGGCTCATATCTATGGAATAATAAATAGCACCATTTTATTTTCTCTTGTGTGAAATCTCTAGTTATTATTGACGAAACACTTACAGCTAATAGCTATACCATGGGAGGATTTCAGGGAAATAGGACTAAAGGGCTTGAGGAAAATCGTAGATTATGGGCCTATTTGGATTGGCTTATTTGAGCTTATCTACCGACATAAGTTTTGGGAGACTGTTTGGGAGAACTTATGAAGACAGCTTATAACAACTTTCGTAAGTTTTTCTCAACTTATTTTAATAAGTTCTTCAATATAGCTTATGAAAATAGCTCATAGCATATACAAAAACAAATTATACATAAGCACTGGTGCTATAAGCTGCAAATAAGTTGTTTATCCAAACAGACCCTATGTCACAAACCAGTGAAGCTATGCCACCTAAGCTACTTAATCTGGGATAATTGAAGACTGAGCTAGGGGAAATGGTAATATTTCAAGCTCGATGAGTAAAAAAATGGATAAAGTAATGTGATGTTTTCTTCACTGTCCCAATCCAAGTTAAGTGAACCCTACTTCCCAATTACATGAACCATGTGCAACAAGATTAATTCAATAAAAAACCATAAATATGCAGAGATAATTAACTAGTACTACATAATAGTACATGGTAGGAAAAAATGCAGAAAGGTATCAATAAAGTGATGCATAACTACTTAAAATTAACACAACCAGCATAACACATTTAATCAATTCAATTAGATCTAATTCTCTAGCAGGAGCTAACAATGACACATCCAATTCAACATTATAAAATTGAGAACAAGAGTAACGTAAATCTAGAAATTGAATAAAACAAAACCCTAAATTGAGAAGAAATAAGCGGTTGAGCGGTAGTTTGTGAGAGAAGACTTTACCTGGCAGCGGTTGTGGGATCAACGGTGGCGGAGCTGATAACTTCTTCCCTCATCATTCTCTCTTTCTCTCTCTACAAAATTCTCAATTTTCGAAGGAAATGAAATTCGTAGTGGGAGAGAGTAGAATAGCAGCTATAGCAATATAAGCGAGTGTCAGCGCGTGGCTACGACTGCGAATACGTAACTAATGGTGCCGCTAGTAGTAGTTTTTTTAGAAAGCTGTCTTTATTTATTATATTATGGTCAAAAGAAATCTTGTGTAAAAAAAAATATACACTTTTTAAACTTGTTTGAGGTAATGTTCTTAAAAGTGTTTTTAAAGTAAATTCACTAAATTGTATTTAGTGGTGAGAGATTTAGGTAGTATGTTAGAGGTCATGGTTCGATTTTTGGTTCCACTGTAAACTATAAAAAAGTGTTTTTAAAGCACTTGCTAATGTTTGACAGAAAAAAATAAATATTTATTTTTTTAGACTTAATTAGTCTATTAGTCCCTTAAAATCATTTTAGATTTCACAATGGTCACTTAAAGAAAGAAAAAATGTCTAAATTGGTCCATTATTGATATCACCGTTATCCATAATAGTCCCTTCCATTAGAGCACCAACATCGGTCGGTGCCTTCCTCCGTTCCTACACTAAATTTGTTTGAAAAAAAACAGATAATTGCAGTTTGGCAAAGTTGAAAAACTAATGAGTGTCTCTCTGCACAAACACGGTCTTTGTGTGCCACCTAGATATATCATGGCTTTGTTATTTATTTTTTTCCTTAATATGAAGACCAACACATATATAAATAAAATATTGCAGGGTCATGTGTAGGGTCGGTTCCGACTATTTCGAGGCCCGCCTCGAATGTTAAAAATTAGCCCTTTCGTAAAAAAAGGTAAAAAATTCTAAAAGAATAATCTTATTTAAATTATAAATCAATAAAAAAAATTAAATTATAAATAACATTAACATTAATGGCATAAAAAAATTGTCAAGTAGCTTAGTGGCTAAAGATTCAATCTTTTAGGTGACTAAATCAAAAAAACCTGATTTCATACCCCGAATCCTGCATTTATAATACAATGTCATTACCAACTGGACTATGTTCACGAGACCAAAATATTTATATTCTTATCGTGATATAAAGTAATATTAATAATATAAAAAATAGTTATCATTTTCATATATTTTTTTAGGAAATTTTTTTTTCTACCCCTACATTTAACACATTACCCCTACGAACAAACCAATATTCCTATTTTACCCCTTTTGACATTAAAAAATGAGTTTTAAACATTTAGCCACGGTTTAACCGTGGCTAATATGAAGAATTTTCGGTACACTTTTTCCCATGTACACCGATGACAAAGTGTAAATCGAAACAGTTTCCGATAAACATTAGCCACGGTTAAACCGTGGCAAAAACTAAAATCTGGAAAAGTACAAAAACACTACGAATTAGCTACGAATTCAGTAGTAGCTAATCCTGTGTATTCTTATAGCCACAAAGACACAAATTATTCGACAACAAAAATCCAATAATGGTCGGAATCATTCCATTAGAAAAAATCTCATCAACTAAAGGACCACAAACATGAATCTAACAAGCAAAATGGACTCTTCTAGTAAAGGCTAAAAAAAAAATGAAAAACTATGCAGAGAAGAGCAAGAAAATGCTGGAGTTCGAGGATGGAAAGTGGATTTTTCTAAAGTTAAGGTGACACAACAATCAATAATCCAAAGGATTAATCAAAATTTGGCTCCTAGTTAATATGGTCATTTCCAAGTGGTGGTGAAATATGGAAACATTTTCTTACAAAATCAACTTATGCAACTTTAGTATAAGTCAATATTGGCCAGAAGGCTACTACCATATATGAAGATTTTGGTATGTGATTGATTCAAACAATCAGTGCGACAAAGCTTGGTGGTATTTGTTGTACTTCCAATTTTAGAAGAATTCTCAAATAATAGATTTGTAAATTTTGTTGGATTTCTATATGTTGATGTTTGCTGCCAAGTTTTCTTTATTATCTCTCCTTGATTGACCTACTTTTACTCAAATTACTGAGTTGTTTCTAGCATATATGAAGATTGGTATGTGAAGTTTCGTTTTAGACATTTGTAGTTTGCACGTGGAGGATCTTATGATTTATTTATTTTACTTCCGAGAGAAAATACATCTTATATTTCTAATTTCCCCTCTTCTGTTTGTGTGGATTCAGAAATGCATACAATATGGTGCTTCATAAGTTTGGTGAGAGGCTGTACTCAGGATTAGTTGCAACAATGACTGTACATCTCAAAGATATAGCTCAATCTATTGAAGCTGCTCAAGGAGATCTTTTCTGGAAGAACTGAACAGGAAATGGAATGATGAATATACAGGATTAGCTACTACTGAATTCGTAGCTACTTCGTAGTGTTTTTGTACTTTTCCAGATTTTAGATTTTGCCACGGTTTAACCGTGGCTAAAGTTTATCGGAAGACTTTTTCCAAACTGTTCCGATTTACAATTTGTCATCGGTGTACATGGAAAAAGTGTACCGAAAATTCTTCATATTAGCCACGGTTTAACCGTGGCTAAATGTTCAAAACTCATTTTTTAATTTTTCAAAAGGGGTAAAATAGGGATATTGGTTTGTTCGTAGGGGTAAAAAGTTAAACGTAGGGGTAGAAAAAAAAATCTTTTTTTAGGGACTTACTACCATATATATATTTTAAGAGGCCCCAAAAAAATGGAGGCCCGGCACGATAGCACACTTTGTACATGCTAATGGCCGGGCCTCGTCATGTGGACCCATTTTTGAGTTTTTGATGGGTTATATGAATATTTAAAAGATGTAGATCCTCTCCATTTATTTTCATCACCATTTCCTCAATTTATGAGAGAGATAGACACACAAAATAGGTGGTGGGTCATATCATTAAGTGGGTCCCATCATTATTAATTATTTTTACTTTTTATGTGTCTATCTCTCTCCTAAATGGAGCAAATGGAGAGGAAAATAAATGGAGAGGATCTTGACTCCTCAAGTGGGTATAATGGATGTGTATGCTCTTAATTAATCAAGCACAAATGTATTAGGTGAATCAACATTGTAGGTGGTTTACCATATACCTCAGTATCTTTTTTAATCTTATTCATCGGATCTTTTTAATGAAAAATAAATCATTAGATTTAGCATGTTCTTCATCCTTCATTTCTTCATCTTCTTCCATCTTATCATTCTTCACCCTCAACACTATTTTCATATAAAACTAAAAAAAAACTTCAAAACCCATTTTTATCTTTCATATTCTCATTCTTCACCCTCATCTTCATAACAATAATAAAATCCATAATTTTTTCTTGCCTCAAACTCATTCCCAAAAACCTTCTCAGTAATTCATCAACAACATTTTTTTAAAAAAACAAAATGTTTCGGTAACTTTTCAATGTCTCAACAACATTAAAAAAAAAAAACAACGAAAAATTCATAAAACCATTCCCAAAAGTGGAGCATTATAAAACACAAGGGAGAGAAACAAATATATGGAGAACATAAATCCCGTAGAACGAAAGAAAACCAAACAGGCTCAGCTTAATTTTCATTTTTTAATTTTGAAACATGGTGAAATGATGAATTGAATGGATACAACTTACTAATACTTAACTAGTTTTGGCTCAATACAGACTAGTGAAGTATTATTTTAATTTGTATTTGAAATTGTTTATTGATGGTATACCACTCAAACCACATGTCATAAGTTGTCATTCCCACTTGAATATGAATATGCTTGCTATTGCTATTGCTCTAAACTTGATTGTTTCTATTATGCCAAATACACCAACACAACACAACATTGCAACTTGCCCTCCCATGATCCCATCTCCATATATTCACCATTGCAAATTGCAAGCACACATTAGTTTTTACAATATCCCTATTAGTTACACAGATAAAATGTAGAAATGATGCAATCATGGAGGAGTTAATGCTAAATAGGCTGACTCTCCAAAAAAATGGTGACCAGGAAAAAAAAATAACCAGAGTTAGAATGTGCGGAGGAAGAAGGAAATTTTTAGAGTTTTGTTTTTATTGTATACTCCTATATATGTATATATATATTAGTAATTGTTTTGGCTTTTTTACCGTCACTGGTTAATGTTGGATGGAATGAGTAACCATTAATCCATTGGAAGAGGATAAAGTCGTAAAACTAATAAAGTACTAGTATTTGCTAGTGTTGAACGTCATGACTAAGTTTAAACCCTAACCATTCCGCTTTGTGTGTGTGAGTTTTCAATGACTTTGTCATTTTATCTATCAACAAAAAGTTAAGGCTTTGTGCATATTTCTATCAGGCATGGGTAATGATATGTATTTGATTTTTTAAAACCAAACCCAACCATATTAACCCGATTCTAACTGATTTTTTTGCCTTTTTTAATGGGAAACCCGTGACGACCCGCCCATGTCAACCAATTGAATGTCGAATATTTTGGATTGCGGGCGAATAATTTTATTTTGCCCAAATTAGGGGTAAAGTAACGTGTGTAGAGGTGGAAAGAGGTCAGACCGCCCTACATAAGCCTACGGTCTAGCCTACATAGGCTCATGTCAGGTCAGCCTATTTATTTAAATAGAGCAGGCCAAAGCTTTTTTATAGGTCTATTTAGCTAAAAAAGTCAGTCTCCAAGCCAATAAAAAAGTCTATTAAGCCTACTAGGCCGGCCTATTTAAGTAAATATGAATAATATTTTTACATCTATTGTTATTATATATTAAAATTTGTACTTTGATTAAATTATAAATCTATTAACTTTTTTAGTAATTCAAATTTATTAATCCACATTAATTTTTCACATATATAAATGTATTATTATAAACTACAATCGAAATAGTATGATGTCTTATATAGTCAAATTGTCCAAAATATCAAAAGGAAGTTTAATCTCATTGATTTATTTGTTCATTAATATATTTAAAATTAAATATAATTATTTATTTAAATATATTTATGTCAAATAGATTTTTAAACGGGCTAACATGCTATGTCAGACTTTCTAAAAGCTAGGCTTAGGCCTAAAAAATAAGCAAATGACCACAAACTTTTAATTTTTTGACAGGCCAGACTCAGACTTGACAAAACCTTGCTTGACCTATCCTATTTCCACCTCTAAACATTGCCTTTTTCTATGTACTTAAAAAAAATGAAAAAATTTAGGGGTAACCGCAAATCAAACAATACACAATATAAAAAAAAAAAAATTCCGGCAAACCGGCTCTTTCTTCAAACCTCCCGGTTTAATGCTTATGTGTTTTTTTTAATCGCAAACCATGCCGTTTTGCTTTATTTTTTTATTTATTTAAAAATACTAAAAATAAAAAGAGAAAATTGAAAGTCAGAGAAGTTCAGTGAGGAAGTGAGAAAAAACACGTTGACAGCTTGAGGAAAGAAGAGAGAGCGACGAACCCAACCCTAGCTTTCCCTCGCCGTCCACCGTCGCCGTTTCTCCATCATTGCTACTCCCTCGTGATTTCTCCCTCTCGGTCAGTCTATCTTCTTCCTCTGTTGTTACTTTCTTGTTTCCAATACTTATTGTTATTCTTTACGGTTGAACAAGAAATTAACAAGTAATAACTACTAGTCACTTCAATGAGTTGCGTAAGTTTTTGATTCGTTTTCTCTGAAGCTTTATAGTTATCTATCTAAACCAGCTTTTTCTTCTTAGATAATAGTATAAGATTGATTATTGGAATTTTCAGCTTTCTCATTGTAACTACAAGATTTAATAAGGCATTGATATCTTCTCCAAACAAAACTAAAATGCCTTGAGCTTCACACAGTTGGGAAACTGAGGGGATTGAAATTGGCAGCCACTTGTCCCCAGAGGATAACTCAGTTAGTAGACACATTGCATGTAATATGCAGGGATGGGTTCAAACTCTGGTACTCCCACTTATACACCTTAAAAAGTGAAATTCTAGCCAATAGGCTACTTGAACGAAAAATAAATAAATAAATTGACAGCCACTTAATTTAACTACTCAATTGAAGCACTCTCTTTTCTTTTTCTTCTATTATTTTTCAGTTCTCACTAAATGTCAGGAATTGATAGTCACTTAGATGCATTATATACACAATCTATCAAAATGTTTTGAAGTAGTAGCTGCTTCTTCTAGTGTCACCGAGGGTTGGCAATGTTTGATGAACTTGTCTTTACACTTGTTTCCACATTTTACTATTTTAAACACCCATATGATACTAGTTTTGGTTCTTCTGCAATGTGGGTAGTTATCACTATCATTGTTATCTAGGAATTCTCTGTAGGAAAGTTCTGTTTTTCTTTTTTGGGTTAACCATGTCTTTTGTTTTTCCATTTAAGTCAATTCTTCCTCACTGATAATTTTTTGACTATGTATGAATATATTTAATTCACTCGTTCTTGAAAATATAATTCTTTGACCATGTTTTGATATAGTTAATTCAATCGTTCTTGAAAATTATATATATGTATCTTCGTTTGTGTAGTTTTGAGTATGATTGGGATCGTTGTCTGTACAGTGCAATAACCCCTAAAATGATTTCGAACCCGAATCAGGATAAAGGACAATACTAATGCACATGATACTGCAGTTGTACACATCAAAGATGCTATTAGAGACATGATGTCTAGGCTTCATTATTATTTAGATGTTTTCTTACATATTTATTAAAATGAAATGGCATAACATGGACGTACAATTGTTTTTTCCCTAATAGATTGATGAATGGTTGTTAAGGCACATTTGATTATTTCCCAGTTTTATATAATTATACATAATTTTAAATAATGATTTATAATGATGGGTAATTGGTGAATTTTTATAATTTTGATCATGATTTAATATAATAATTCTGTATTATGGTGATCAATGAATTTCTAATGCACACTCTGTGCTATATCATGATATTTTTGATTTTTTTTTACTATTTTTAATATATCAATATTTGTTCCAGCAACATTTAATATATGAAGGTGAATAGTAATTTTTAACATTTTATGCGTGCTTTTGTAATTGTTCATCCAAACACTTGTTTTTCTGTAAGCACTTTTGAATATACACATCCAAATGCAAATAGCTATCCAACATAAGCTCTCATGCCATAAGCACTTAAATAAGTTGTTTATCCAAACAGGGCCGAAATGGGTGAAGAAAAGCAACACAGTATTCCCGCTTTGCCATGGATGCGAGACCCTATCGACATCACTCTCTCTCAACAACTTCCGCTGCATTCCGTTCCTTCTCTCCACCCCAAGTAAACCACTATTATTACTCTATTGCACTATTACTTCTATTTCAATTTCTTTATTATTTATTTTCATTCACAATTTGTCATCAGGTTGAAGGTAGCACTGGAGGACATGGGAATCTCAAACCTATTCCCAGTGCAAGTCGCAGTTTGGCACGAAACGGTTGGCCCTGGCAATTTTGAGCGAGACATTTGTGTTAACTCACCCACTGGAAGCGGCAAAACCCTCGCCTATGCTCTCCCCTTAGTGCAGATGCTATCAGGTCGCATCACTAGCTGCCTCCGCGCGTTGGTTGTGGTCCCCACCCGCGACCTTGCTTTGCAGGTCAAACAAGTCTTTGACGCCATTGCATCTCCATTAGGCCTGCGCGTTGGCTTGGCCATCGGTCAATCATCCCTAGCTGACGAGATTTCCGAGCTCATTGAAATGCCGGCACATGATATAAGCACCTACTATGATCCGCATCACGTTTCACTTCCTCGCTTTCAGAGTAAGGTGGACATATTGGTAGCAACCCCTGGCAGGCTTATGGATCACATTAATACTACCAAAGGCTTCACACTTGAGCATCTTTATTATCTTGTAAGTCTATATTCTCATTATTTTTGCGTTTATTTTAAGTATACAATTAAAATTAAAAGTTGCTTAAACAAATTTAAAATTAAAAGTATATTTTGGTTTGTTTTTGTAGTGATATATTGTATATGATAATGAGGGAAATAATGTCAGGTGGTTGATGAAACAGATCGATTGCTTCGTGAGGCATACCAATCATGGTTGCCTACTGTGCTTGAACTGATCCAATCTAATGATGGTGGTTTTTTCCAACCGGCTGATTCTTTTTTTCCCTGTTCTGTTGGCGAATTAAGAACCAGAAGAAGATGGTGAGTTCCAACATTATTCACATGTCTTTTGAAATGTTCGTTTGTCGATTAACTAATAGAAGGGAATGCAACTGAATTCTGATCTTGATGGAAAACCAACACGAAGCTTTATTCACAATTCTTGACACTGTCAGTAATAGGATTGCAGTTAGCCTTTTTATAGTTATTTTTGCCTTTATATTTTTATTTAGAGTAATGAAGGTCCAGTGCCCATCATGCTTTTTATATTAATGCACATATACATGTTTATTTAATTATTTAATAAAATGATATTTATTTCTGAAGCGGAGTTGAGAGGGGATTCAAGGACAAGCCTTATCCCAGGCTGGCAAAAATGGTTCTATCTGCGACATTAACTCAGGATCCAGGCAGGATTATTCAGCTTAATTTGCATCACCCTTTATTATTGAAATCTGGACAAATGCGTTATCGGTTCCCAGAAAATTTGGAATCATATAAACTGGTATGACATTGCATTGATCTTTTGTCTCGTTTAATATTTATAAATATTGTAGCTAGGCTGCTTTCAATGCCACTCACTTCACTTCAATTAGATACTCTCTTCAGTCTCAATCACAAGCAAAAATATATGCTACTTTTTACTAACTTTACTATATTTAATGCTATAATTTTCAGAATACCCTTCACTTAACAAAAATTTTATTTTCTAATATTCTTCAGTAATAAGTGTCATCAATGGTACTTTTGGAAATGCACTCATTTGTTTGAGATTAAGAGCATTAATTGCACTAAACCAATTTTTTTAAATACATGTGAGGTTTTAGGTTAGTTACTTTCTGGTTATAATAAAGATCTGAGGGGGTAGTATTTGTGACCATAAGAGACTAACATCATACAGTGTCAACTGCTTTTTATTTCTGTTGTTTTACCTTTAAACCCTTTCCCTTCCCTCCAATGTGGATAAACATTCTTTTCACTTCCAACTCCTTTGCTCAAGAACCACACTCAGTTTGGCAGTATTTATAGGACTGCACAGGCTTAGTTTAGTGAAAGGTAGCTTCCGAGTTCTAAATGGTAGGATTTTATGCTTTATTTTTATCAAGTATTTTTGTCTTTAGATAATAGTTTTTTCATCAATTTTAGTGGAGTTTGATTCTTTAGTTTTCTCAAAGCAAGATTTAAGATTTATTGCGTTTTGAAAGTCAGAATGTTGAAACTTGAGAGGGGATATGGCCCGAGATTGTAAAACATTGTGGTTATGTTCTTAATGTTTGATTTTTGAAACATTGTAATTTGTGGTTATGTTTCTTGTTGGGTGATAGAAACCCAAGTCGAGAAAAACCGGAAACTGTATTATTGATTAAAAACAAACTATTGGAAAAGAGAAACCCTCATGTTATTTCAGAGTAAAAAAACGATTCTCCGCCTAATAAAAAACAACTAATTTCCTACCCTTCTCTCCTCCCACACTACTTATTATGCTGTATGGCCTAACAACTTCACAGCTCTGCAACAGTAACCAATTCTCTGCACCTACGCATTTCTGTTCTTCTTGTACATAATCCTTACACATTGTGAGCTTCCAATGCTTTGAGCATAATAACACATACCCAGTGCTCTATCACTTCCTGCTTTTGTCAAGAACATTCTTGTCCCAAGGCTGAGATTAGAAAATGTTTTTTGAGTTAAAATTTATTCTTTCGAACTAATGACTGGAGAAAGTGGATTTTGTGCCTCCTCTTAAACCATAACCCAAATATCGTTTCTTTGGTAGCAAGAAGCACCTCTTCATACTGCTGAGCAACATTTTCAGCAGTTCTTCTCTCAATAAATATTTATGCATATACACACAGACAATGAATGACACATGTCTGTATTTTCATTAATTTAAAAATGGATGAATTATAATCTGTAGCTCCCTTGTAATTTTAGATTTTTATTTTTGTAGATTTGTGATAAAAATGTGAAACCCTTGTACTTAATTGCCCTTTTGAAATCTCTGGGAGAAGAAAAATGCCTAGTTTTTACAAAATCTGTGGATTCAACACACCGTCTCTGCAAATTACTGAATTGTTTTGAAGATCTGCAAATTGATATCAAGGAGTATTCTAGTCTCCAACATCAACGTGTAAGAAGGTAAATTTTATTCACATTAAATCAGTAGATATTTCAAGCAATGTATGCTGAGTGCATAGGTTTACATTACATACAAAACTTGTGACCAGAGAACTTCTGGTGGTTAGTGTGTTTGGATTAGCATACCTTTTGCTCAAATTGACTTAATAGTAAAAAACTTACCAAAATAACTTTTGAAAGAAAAGTGATTATTTTCTCATGTAAACCAACATGCAAGGGTTGGTCCTTGATCTGAAAAAGTTGCTAATTTTCTGCAGCAAGACATTGAATGAATTTCGGAAGGGGGTGTTTCAAGTGCTTGTATCTTCTGATGCGCTGACTCGTGGAATGGATGTTGAAGGGGTAAGAAATGTCATTAATTATGATGTGCCCAAATACATAAAAACTTATGTTCATCGGGCTGGTAGGACTGCAAGAGCAGGCCAGACTGGGCGTTGCTTCACATTGATGGCAGACGATGAGGTATGAAGTTATATCATGTTGTTCATGGTCCTTGTTTTATGCTAGATCCCGGTTTCGTAGCACTGAAGCCAATATAAGAAGTCACAATTTGAGCTATAAAGACTATTTAAAAGCTTCAACATGATAATTCTTTCATTTTTACATTAAAACTTCACTTATTAATTGAAGTTAGTCAAAGTTAGTTATATACTAATATAAGATTAGGCGAATGGCTTCTGCTTGTGTAAAGCACATGGTTTTATGATGTGGGTGTCCGATAGGAACCTGGTATCTTATTACACAAAATAAGGAAATCCCTCTTGGTTACAACACTGTAGAACTTTCAACCTCTCCTCTTATTGATAGGGGAAAAAAACCATATTTCTCCTTGCATAAACTCCCTTCTTTCTCCTTGAATAAACCAACCAGGTTTTGGGACCAACTTGGCAGCTTCCTTAGCAATTTCTTTGTCGCCACTAATCTCTTTTGTTCAAAAACAATTTAAACTTCCTGTTTTTGTTCAATAATTATAACTGTCTTTCTGTGACGGCATTGTCTATTTGATGGTGGTACTCTGGCCCCTTTGAGTCAAAATTATATAAAAACAAACAAACTTTTCTCATTGAGGTTGCTATATATATGAAGTAAAACTAAATGACATCATAATTTTTCTAAAGATTGACCATTTACCTCCAAATCTCTCTTAATGGTTTCACCTATAATTTTTTTGATCTCTCTCTACTTCTACCGATTTGATTTACCTTGGTTAACAATTCTTACCGGTGTTTGCACAAGTCTTCTCTATGCATGTCCAAGTCACCAAAGACAAGACTCTACCTTCTTTTTTCACAATGGCAACTATCCTAATTTTCTCTGTACTGACTGAATTATATAATTTGTCAATGCGATACAGATCACACATATACCTGATTTGTTGTCTTTTTAACATTTGGAACCTAAGTCATTGTTGAACTCATCAAATCTTATTCCGTTCCAGGTTCGACGATTTAAGAAGTTGATGCGAAAGGCTGAGGGTGGTTCTTGTCTTGAGCATAACATTTCACCCAGCCTAATTGAAGCACTCAATACTTCCTACCAATCAGGTAAATATGTTGATTGCATTTCAAGGGTATATACGCTTAAACACCTTTTTCTACCATCACTGACATATAGGGAGGGTTGGCTTGTCTACATTTATCTGCTTTGAGAAAATTTCTAAAACAAGATAAATTAAATCGTGTATTGACTTTGGACTAGCTCGACGCTTCTTGATGTTCTTTTCGTTTATGTTGTTTTGGGTTTACATTTGATGTTTCATTAAGCCGGTGTTATTTTTTGTTGGCAGCACTGACAAAATATAAGGAAATAATTTCAAAGACACGAAAGAAACCCAAGTTGAGCAGAGAATGAAAAAAAATCATTCATAGGAATAACAGCTTATTGACAAACACGCAAGGGAAAAGTATGTTAGCTTCAAAACATCAAACTATCAAAAGTAATACCTTGAAATATTCAACAGAGTTCTACAATGGAAATGACAGGATAAAATCTTCAGGGCAGGAGCTCGTGTTATTGGGGAATATTCCTAAAGATCAGTGATGATAAATGTTCATCCAAATCTATAGGATTAATTTCTTCATTTGTTTGTTATATTTTTTTACTTTAGTTTTTTAGATATATTTACTAGTTTGCACGGACTTCTTAGTTATTAGCTATGTGACCATGAAAAATATGAAATTATGGATCTGTTTGACAAAAAACTAGCTGGGCAGTATGACATAATCCTTGCTTAGTAATGGTGTTGTATTCCAATTAATTGAATTAAATATGAATTGTACATGAATTTATGAAAATTAATGTCAAGTCCTTCAGACTGATTATTCTGTTGCTGATTCTTAATCATCTTTAATCATTCTGTTGCTGACTTTAGTGTGAAGAATCACTCCCAGCCTCCACTCAAACAAAAATTAACCACTTATTATGAAGAAAACCATTATGCATGCAGAAATTTGGAGAAGTATATATAATTGAAAAAATATATATTGAATTAACCACTTATGAAGTATATGTATATGACTTGGATTTGACCATCCATGCAATTTGTGGATGCCTTATGATATGGCTCATAATAATAAAGAGGCTATTGCACATTTGATATGCATGCCAAAACATGTGGCAGTTTTGAGTTTTTGTTGATAGAAAATTATGATTCTGTACATCATAGCACAAAATACAGATGCAGGATATCCTGATTTTACATTACATTCTCAAGTCTTAATTATCCTTGTTCCTAAAAAACATTGAACAGGATATGATTTACATAAAATAAAAGATAAGAAAAGAAGAAACAACACAACAAAAAGAAATATAGCAGCTTATACATGACTCATGGAAACAGCCACCAAAGGTTGTCTTGTTTTTTTTGGTTTAATTTTTTTGCCTCAAAGTGCTTCAATTATTCAAACTTGAGAGTGTTCTATGAACTTCCTTTAGAAAGTACCTAGTATTAACACTTGCACTGGTAGAAGAGGCACATGTCGAACCAGCAACGGAAGAAGCCGAAATTGTTGATGAACTTTTAGGCAGTGAAATTACACTATCAATTGAGTTAATTTCCCTATGATCCTCTTCAGTAATTGTTTCCATCATCTTTGATGTTCTATGCCTCATCACAGTAACATATTGTGGTGGTGCTACCTCCATGAAAAACCTTGCAATCCGAGAATTCGCCATTCGTAATGTGAATTAATTTCAAGTGTTGGGAAAAAAAGTGTAATTACTAAGAAATAGATAACAATGAAAATTGAGCTTAAGATGTTTGTATTGAAGATGTGTAAGAAGCACAAGAACATGGTTCAATTTATAAGGGATGGCAAGAAATAAGTAACTAGGCTTAAATTAAGTCAAGGGTCTTAATCTTAGAGGGTTAAATCAAATTTTATTTGCTAGTGCCGCCTCCAGCTTTTGGTATTAAATGTGATACAAAGACTTGTTTATATTGTGGGACAGTGTATGGTATGTGTCAAAAGCTGGATGGAAATTATAATATCCTTTAAGATATGGTTTTTGTGGGTACATTAATAAGGTCCAAATTTGCACTTTTCATTGGGACATTTTAGTGTAGTAGCCTTTTAAGACTCTTCCACGTTTCTACTAATAGGGAAATGATTTTGACTTGGATGTTGATTGATTGATTTCTATTTCAATTATTTTCATATCTTCTGCAGCAATTTTTTTTAAAAGATTATTTTTTCATATAATTTAAGCATGTTTAATTGGGTCAATAGGTGAACGTAGGAAACTAGTGCCAAGTGTTAAATTTGAGTTGGTTGTGGTGGGTGAGGTACTTGTGTACTCCTTCCACTTGTGTATATTTCATCCTCACAATGGATGATATCTTTGGTTCTTGGGGATGGCATAAGTAGGGAGGATGCCGACTATAAAAATCACCTGATATTTATGATTACTTGATTTTTTTTTTTGAAACATATCATTACTTGATTTAATATTATTTATATTGTCAATTTTAACCATGTATGCATTTCTCAAAAATATTTCACCCACTATCTAACAATTTTGGAGTGAATAAGTTTATCCAATTTACTTGACCCAGAAAAAAAAAGTTTATCCAATTTATTCTCTAATAATAAAATTATAGAAAATGAGACATTGACGTCATATTCATGTAAAATGTCATATATATAATTAACGTGTAATATCATTTATGAAATCAGGTCTATTTTAATTAACGTTGTAAGTTATAACCTGACGGGTCGTTCGTGTGGAAAACCTACGTAGAAAAACTTCAACAGATTTACAGTCTGTCGCTTGTTTTGACTATGATTTCAGGGATTCATTTCAATTAATTTTTAAAAAAGAATATTCAATAGTATATTTCTTTTAGACAATGGATATATAAGAAAATAAATAGACAACATTCCAAAAATCATTTCATTTGCTATCATAACTACAGTCCATAGCTTCCTTTCCATTTTCATTCTAAAAATAGCGTGTCATCCAGGGCATATGTAGAAGTCACTAACCAACCACCATCACATTCACACGTTATAGATTCATATTGCATAACAAAAACTTTTTAAGCAAAAATAATATATAAATGATTAAACTTCACAAAAGAATAATGTTTTCTATTACCTTAATTTATAAAAGCACTAATTTAACAATCTATTTTCTTGAAAATTATACATCTTCCATTCAAACTTGTAAGCACTTTTAATATTAATTAATATATAACACTTTGAATATAATTTGTTTGGTACACGATAAATTATTAAATTTTTAATTTCATATAGCTAGTTTTCTGTCAATTTATTTTTCATATAGCTAGTATATTTTTTGGGTCCTTTAGCTTTACATATATCACCATCATCACAATTCACAATTCACATGGGAACGAAAAAAGCCAAAAGCATGTGAATGTGGCGGACCATTAATTTGGACTGCAACAAATACTACTTGATCAATGAACATTTTGGATAAGGATATGCTTAGGTCCCAGCTATTTGGAAACTTTATTCCATTATTAAAAATTAGTCTATAATAAAAATGTATATATTTTTTAAAAATTCCTCTGTTTGATTGAGGAGAAAAATACTTTATTTTCAATCATACCCTTCTTGGAAAGTGTAGAACATTGTATTTATTGGTCGAATCAATATTTAATTTAAGAGTAAATTGGAATAATGACATAAAATATAATGATTGAAGTAGACTTTTGCTTATATTTGAGACTTTTAATTTTTTTGTTTTGTTGCCACATCATTTAATGAATGTGACACATCATTTGTTTTTAAACACAATACATGATGTGTTGGCATATTATTGAATGTATGTGTAAGAAAATATTACACCGACAGTGCACAATAATTAAATTCTTATTGTAAAAAAAAAATAATGTTTCTTACACATATATATTGGCTTGATTAATTTGATATGGAAAATGGTAACTAGTTCAGTAATTTGATATATATTGGCTTGAGTAATTTGATATGTCCCCGTAAAAAATGACGTTTTTAATATAAAAATTACTCTTTTTGGTATCTTAACTAGTGTCTTGGGAGTACTAATTAGTATGACTCATTTGATATAATCCACTCCATTCTTCCTTTTTAATTGTTGTCGACTTTCATATGATCTAATTTCCATAGCACAAACTTTCCTACATAATAAAGTAGTATGCATGACGTTCACAAACAGTGCCATATGAATGCAGCATTCCAATGAGAAAGAGTGATACTTGCAAGTAGCAATCACCAGAAGACATGAATTGGAACATCTGTATGCCGTATTAGTGAGGGTATATATATATATACCATTATGCAAAAAGAGGACTATGCAAGTTGAAGCAAAATTTGTATTCTAGCTAGAGCAATCTTTAATCCAATACTATTATTGATTAACTAAATTATAAAAGGGAACATTGAATATAAAGGAATAGTAATGCCAATTTTTGCATTTATTTCATAAAGCAACTTAAGCAAGTCATGCCATGCAGCTACTTTATTATTTCGATCTACTACGGTTCAATCCCACAACTACGATCAGAAGATGGTTGAAAACATAATTGACCTTTGAACTGGATTAAGCGGTCCAGTGAAGCAAATACTCGTGGTGAAAACAAAAATTAAAATATTCAAATCTAAGTTCACAATAGTAATGACGGATCAGTATATAGCTCTTCGGACCTTCGGACAATGGTATTTGTTGTTACCTGAGTTAAAAATTCATTAAAAATAATTTTCAGCCACCGAAGATATTACTGGGTTGAGTCGCGGACTAGGTCGCTCTCTTTAAGACGTTTCGCGGCACTGCCCAAAATTGTGCAAGCAGACTATCAACCACAAAGTCCCCAGGATAAAACAGCCCAGTTACAACTGTATACCGATTTGCTACTGCACAATAGAAATCGGTCAAAGAATACACCTTCTTGAATGATACTACGATACCACTAGAATTGATACTACGATATCAATCTATGAATCAGTGATACTACGATACCACCATATTGATACTACAATATCAATTTATGATTCATCGGTACTACGATACCACATGTATTGATACTACAATATCAATCAATATAATGACACTGAGGTCATTCTAATATGGTACTAAGACCAATCTTAAATCAAAGAGATTATGGTACTAAGACCATACTTAATTTGAAGGAACCGGTGATATTGAAATCACTCTTAAACCAAATTAATAATAATATGGCTTCTCTTTTATAAAAAATATTCAACTTATTGAATATGCAAAAAGTCAATCTTAATTTTTTATATGAACTATATCATTCTTTTGTATGCCACAAAGTCGTAGAAACATCATACACGTAAGCAATTCATATTAACATATAATTTCTAATTCGTTCCACTGGTAAAGCTTTGTTTTAGAAGATATACTTGTGGTGTGTAAGAAACAACAAACCCACACACAAAATTAGATAATCAACATAAATAAATATAACCTTCCAACTAGAATTGCAAAAGAAAATTGGATTGATCACCCTGCAAAACAGGGGCTGGAATTGGAAATTAAAGGCTTGAGCAAATATGTTAAAACAAACATACCGTAGTCATGATTTGATTTTCCATCAATATTTCATCATGCCCTCTTTCCTCATCACTTTGATTCCTTAAACACTTAGCAAAACCTCTCAAAGTAACATTGTTCTTTCAAAATATGTGTATGCATTGCATTCTAAATGTATGAGTTATGACACACTGTATTGATTTAGAATTGATTTAGAAGTGCCAAGAGACAACCATATATCCACCTTATCATAGGCTAGGTTCTTTATTCAGTGTGTTCTCACGTGAATATATCATGTGAATTAACCATAGCTATTCTTATTCTTAGTGCAACCATCAATTAGAGTTATTCTCCCATAAAATTGTCGGTTACAAATTAATGGAAAATAAACCACAATTCAATTAAATAAATAAATAGGAGACTAAATTATTTATTTCCTCAAAATACACACTAGTATGCTACAACACACTAGTATTATCTAATCAAAAGAGATTTCACAGCAATCACAATAGCAAAACTTTTTATGACCATTCTAGAAGCAGAGTAAAAATAGTAAAATTACGTGTACACAACGACTTATGAAATGTTCTTCTAGAATAGAATTTTTAATGGTATGCACAATTTAATTTCTCTTTTTTTTTTTTTTACCCGATGCATATTATAATTTATTTTCAACTATGAAATTCAGATACTCTAACATTTGAGATATATTTGTATAGAATACAGTACATATTAAACATCGATATTTCATGAATACTTGCGGATAAGTATCTTTAGAGTGTGTCCCATGAGCTTGGCTCAATTGGTTGGACACCGTATTATATATGCAGGGGGCTGGGGTTCGAACCCGGGTCATTCCACTTATCCACTTGAAGGGTGGAATTTCAAACCGTTAGGCTACTTGACAAAAAAAAAGTATCTTTGGAGTGCTCATCAAATATTGTTATGTTTAATATGTACTGTATTCTATACAAATATATCTCAAATGTTAGAGTATCTGAATTTCATAGTTGAAAATAAATTATAATATGCATCGGGTAAAAAAAAAAAAAGAGAAATTAAATTGTGCATACCATTAAAAATTCTATTCTAGAAGAACATTTCATAAGTCGTTGTGTACACGTAATTTTACTATTTTTACTCTGCTTCTAGAATGGTCATAAAAAGTTTTGCTATTGTGATTGCTGTGAAATCTCTTTCGATTCAAACTACAAAGACATTTTCAAGCACTAATGAGTTGTCACAAATTTCAACCAATGATTTTCATAGCTTTGCCAACCAAATATTCACACCCCCAATATATAAATATGGTTCCATTTGTTATTCCCTCAAACCATCTTCTCTCAAAAGAAGATCAAGAAAAAAGTACAAGAGTTAATTTGCTTAATTACAAATTGTGATTAATTAAGGTTAATTAATCATGCTAAGAAAGATGGTGAAGGTTGGAATGAGAAGAAATATTCAAAATTGTGGTGAGGTTGCACCTGCTCTAATAATAAATCCTCAAAAATGTTCTAGATTTCCAAGATTGGAGCCTATCATTGAAGAAGGATCTGAGAGTTACCAAATTGTGTCAAAGAGAATGATGTTTCTAGTACCCACTTTCATTTCTTTTGTCTCATACTTATTGTTGTATAGATATGTTAGTGCCTTAAATTAAGTTGATGATCAACTATTATTATTAATCTTAATTAGTGATTAATTTTGCACTCCAAGAGGATGTGTAATTATATCATTAGATTAATACATATTGAATGTCAACTTTCTTGACACCAACAAACAAGTCGTGTTATGTTGTTCTTGTTTGTGTTTTTTATTTTCTTTCTCTTTTTGGGATATTAAAAACACCATAAAAAAAAATACCAATATTTAAATCCGGAAAAGAAAGCTAGGAAAAAAAAAACTACACAACATTATTAATTGTTAATGTTGGTTAAAAATATATATGTTAAAAAAGTCTCAAATTACTAAGAATTGATAAAAAAATCTCTCATTATATTAATCGTTAATGTTGATTAAAAATATACAAGGATTATTCTCTTTCTTATACTTTTGGTCAGGAACGGTTCCGATGACTATTTGGAGGTCCGATTTCAATAGTTAAAAATGAAATTCATAATAAAAAACGCAAAAAATTATTAAAAAAAATTATTTTAATTTTAATTATAAATAATAATAATAATAATAATGAAATAATATAAAAAATAGTTATCATTGTAACTAACATACAAAATATTCTTATTCTTCTTGCATAATTTTTTCTTCTTCTAATCAATAACAATAAAATACCTTCTACCTACTTAAAAAGCTTTCGTTCTAGCAATTTTTTAAGCAAATTTGACGATAAAGTCTTCACATTATATATTTTTCAAATGATGATCATAATCTATTGCTATCAATACTAAGTCATTAACTCTTTTTTGTAACATAGTAGAGCACGAGTAAAACTTCAAATCGAAGTCTACTACTATTTTTATTTTTTTAAATCAACCTCTTTACCTTTTTTAGAGATCTACTATATAATTTTTTTACGCCCTTAAAAAATGGAGACCTAGATACGTAGCTCACCCTACACTTGTGCAACTACATGGCCGGCCTTGCTCTTGCTCTAAAATATTGTGATGGGATATTTGAGGAAGAGTTTATTATAATTGGTGTTATAACAATTTTTACACACTTATTATTCTTTGGTTGTCACATATTAGACAGTGGTCATTATTTTTCTCCAACTAGTATGGAGCCCGTGCCAAGCACGGGTATCATTATCGTGTTGTTAACTTTTTTAACCGTTTCAAAAGTGGTAGCTAGTATATAATTATCTTGAAAAAAAACTTATTAGTCATGTTCTACACTACATATGGATAGACAAAACAATAAGACGTAGCGGATGCACATTACGATGTTCTTCAGGATTTGATGAAATCACACAGTTACATATTTGTCGTAAGTTTTAGAACCTTACAATGCCTCCATAAGTTTGATGTATTTATTGTTGAGAAATGTTATTTAATCATCAAAGGAGGGACATCTCTACAACATCAAGAGAAATTTTTGTATTTTCCTCATCAAATATACATTACATCAAGACACTTTATAAAAAGTGTAATGTATATTTGATGAGGAAAATACAAAAGTGTCCCTTGATGTTGTAGAAATGTCTCCTCATTGATGTTTAAATAACATTTCTCTTTATTGTTGCAGCTAGAATGTCTTGTCTCCAACCTTTTCGCACAATAGGTAATATTTGTATGAAATCACCTCCCAAAACAATAGAAATTCCACCAAATGGTTTAAGTGAGTTGTCTATGTCATTGTACGATATGAGGTCACGCATTGACCGGTCAAAACCCTCAAAAGAATATTTATTCATCATGGTGTATCATCCCAAATGTAGTAGCAACGACATGCCACTCGAAGCAACATTTAGGACAATGAATCATTTGGATCATAATCAGGCCGAGAGTGTATTCCAAATAAAAAAAAAGCATGTACCTCCATAACCTTATAAGAAGAAGAAACCTCATGATCCAGACTCCACATATGATACAATTTGATCATGTACTAACTTTTGTTTTGATGTTATCTTACTCATAAGTTCATAATGTGTCCGACTTATATGAATTGTATCATAATTAAGTGCTTCAGCTACAAACTTATAGTTAGTGTATCCATTGTAGAGAAATTTGGCTTTGGCATTTTCTTGAATTGTTCAAGCGATCTTCCGTTTGTTCGCAAGAGCTTCTCAAATTATAATTTTTTAAAGGGTAAATGGTGTTTTACCCCCCCGCAAAGTATGCGAGTTTTGGTTTACCTCCCTGTAAAATTATTTTTTTGGATTACCCCCCTGCAAAATGAAGATTCCTTCAATTACCCCCCTATGTTGACAACTAGGACATGAAATATTCACTTTTGCTGATGTGGCATGTCTAGGTGGCGTTTATTTTATTTTTTATTAATTTAAAAAAAACTAAAAATTGATATTGCCACATAATAATTGTATTTTAAAAAAATTAAAAATTGACATTTTATTTTAAAAATCAGAAAAAAAGAAAAAAAAAAATTTGGTTTCAATTTTCTTATTTTATTTAAAAAATTGTGAATTTTTAAATTTTTTAAAATTCAATTATTTAAAAAAAATGCCAATCTTAAAAAAAAAAAAGATTGTCATTTAAAATCTTTTTCTTATTTTTTTTTAAAAAAAGTCAATTTTTTTTTTTAAAATGTCAATTTATTTTATTTTAAACAAATATGTCAATTTAATTTTGTTTTTTAATTCCATTTTTTTCCAATTTCAACTTTCTGTTTTTTTTAATGTCAATTTAAAATTTAAATTCAATTATTTAAAAAAAAGATTGTCATTTAAAATCTTTTTCTGATTTTTCTTAAAATATTTCAATTTTTTTTAAAAATGTCAATTTATTTTATTTTTAAATTCAATTATTTTTAACAAATATGTCAATTTAATTTTTTAGATTCAATTATTTAAAAAAGGGTAGTCAACTTAATTATTTTAAAAAATTAAATTGACATTTTTTGAAAAAAAATCGAAAATAAAAATTTAATTTTTTTAATTTCAAAATTGAATTAAAAAAATCAGAAAATTGACATTTTTAAAAAAAATCGGGAAATAATTTAAAATTGGCATTTTTTTAAAAATAAATCAGAAAAAAATTTAAAATTGACATTTTTTTAATTAATTGAATTTTAAAAAAATAAATTAATATGACATTTTATTTAAAAAAATCAGATTTTTTTTTAAATAATTGAATTTAAATTAACATTTTTTTAAAAAAAAATTAGAAAAAATTTAAAATTAAATTTTTTTTATAAAAAATCAGAAAATTGAAACCAGAAAAAAATTATATCTTTTTTTTTAGTTTTTAATTTTTTTTTTCTGATTTTTAAAATAAAATGTCAATTTAAATTTTTTAAAATACAATTATGATGTGGCAATATCAATTTTTAATTTTTTTTTAAATTAATAAAAAATAAAATAAATGCCACCTAGACATGCCACGCAACAAAAGTGAATATTCCATGTCCTAGTTGTCAACTTAGGGGGGTAATTGAAGGAATCTTCATTTTGCAGGGGGGTAATTCAAAAAATTAATTTTGCAGGGGGGTAAACCAAAACTCGCGTACTTTGTGGGGGGGTAAAACACTATTTACCCATTTTTAAAAGGTTTTATACATTATATATGTATTGATATATACAAATTAAATACAAATTTAATTGAATATTTAATTTTATTATTTTATTACCTAATAAAAATAGTTATTTTGTTGCCTCTCAAGATAGATCACTTGGTTGATGACTCTAGCCTTCAATCTTGAGACCCTCGAGATACCAAAAAACTTAATTAAAAAATTGAGGGAAAAACTATTATATTTAAAATAATGTTAGTCTCAATCTAAAAGTTTGTCCCTTAATTACATATTTAAAATTGAAGTTGTCCTTGTGAACTTAGCTCATTTGGAATAGGAATATCACATTTTATATGTAGAAGTCGATGTTTCAACTCCAGCCACTCCATTTATTCACCTTTAAGGGTGAAATTTTAGCAGTTAGCCTACTTGACCAAAACTAAAATAAAATTGGAGTAATGGATCATCATTTCTTTGACAAAAAAAATTAATTTTAAAAAGGGAATTATTTTCACGGGAGTAATACAATACCGACAACTATGCATAAAATATAAAACACCATAAATTATAAGTATATTATCAAACTTCTAGAATAATTTTTTTTAAAATGTAATTAGAAAAAGTAAATAAAGTCTTGTGAGCTTGACTCAGTTGGAAATGATATTGCATTATATATGTAAGGATCGGGGTTCGAATCTCGATCATCCTAGGATGAAATTTATTTTATTAGTTATTGAAGACAATAAGTTAGGTAAATTGACACACAATCTCGTAAATAATAATGCATTAAGCACAAATTTATATTAAGTTGAAATTTCAATCAAGAAACATTAAGCAAAAACCCAAAAGAAACATATTCATGTTCAACCGCTATTTCTTTATTTTGACAATCTAATTGTCCATTTGGATTTTTGCATTGGATGTTCCTTATGTCTCATCAAATTAAAATATTAGTACCAATCGTTAGTTGGTTCAGTGGTAATTGACGCTGAATTTGGTAGGGAAGACCACGGTTCGATCCCCCACAACTGCGATCGGGAGGGGGCTGGAACCACTTGATGCCAGAACTGACCCCCGAGCCAAATTAAACTGGTGGTTGAAACAAAAAAAAATGAAAATATTAGTATTTTCTTAACAGAAAGAGTGAATACACACATCAAGTTAACAACCTCTTCCCATTTCATAACTTTTGAAATTTTAGTGGTTCTTTTTGGAAAGTTTTTTTTTTGTTGATAGATGAAATGACAAAGTCATTGGAAACTCACACACACAAAGTGGAGTGACAGGAATCGAACCCCGGTTATGACACATACATATATAAATTATGAAATTTATAAATACAATTAATATAGAATATTGTTATATAGTAAAATGACAAACATCGATAAAATCAACATCAACCATAACATTTTATAGGAACCACTGTGAGAACCAACATCAAATGAGGATATGTTATAAACCATACCCTTTGAATTCGGTCTTTGAACTTACAGATCAATGTTCTTCGCATAAAAACTCAAATTCGGTCTCCCTGCATAACAAACAATAATCATCCAATTCTAAATTTTTTGACTAAAAATAGTAATTTTTTAACTTTTTTCAATCCTAAGCCTTCCAAACATGCACAACTCTTACGACCAATATCCATAATTGTTTTGTTGGTAATATGTTAATAATGAAATTGTGTTGTAGAGACAATGCGTTCACACAAAGATGAGAGATGCAACACAATACAATTTGTCAAATAGGGATGAAAATAAAATAATTTTGTGGATTTGTTATGGCAAAATTACTTATATTTATGATAATTAATATAATATTGAGATGTTTCCTTTTAATATTTTTTAATAATATAACTGTTACAACTTTTATATATCAAAACGTTTATTTTATTATGACTTGCATGTAACCGACATATTTTTTTATTTCACATTTAAATATACATAGAAACCTTTATTTTATTAATTGTAATTTGTTGGTTTAATTGCACTTGGTGTCCCCCTATTTTATAAACTGACAAAAACAGTCTCTCTATTTTAAAATCGATCTTTTTGGTTGTTCTATTTTCATATTTGTTGCACTTTTGGTCTCACCCCATGTTTTTCCTCTAAAAATGGTGATTTTTGGCGTCCTAGAAAGTGATTTATCGTCTCCAACATTGATTCTAAAGATGAAATATCAAATTTGATATCTAAATTCACTTTTAAAATAGGGAATCAAAAACAGGGAATTTGTATTAGATGTTTGATATCAAAAACAGTCTCTCTATTTTAGAATAATCATTTTGACCACTTGGATATTTGTATTAGATGTTTCTCATGTCTCGTTTAGTGAAAACATTATCTTCTTAAAAGAAACGGTGAAGCAATACTCCAAGTCAACAACGTAGAGATGTCAAAATGGGCTAGCCCATATGGCCCGACAAACCCAAAAAATTGTAGGGCTTGGGCTTTAAAATATTAGCCCGAATGATTTTAGGACTTTTTAACCCGATTCGAAAAATCATGTTTAAAATACGGGCTAGCCCGCATGGACCATGAGAAGCCCGTTACCCGCATAAAGCAACACAAACGCCCAAAAAATTAAAATAAAAACTAAAGTAATTAAGTATGCTACAATGACTTAATATGATGGTTTTATTGGTTGACACCTTAATCCCTACACTAAATTAAATATGACTGTATTTGATTTCTAAAATATGACTTGTAATTGTTTAATAATTCTTCATGGAACTTAAAAAAATAAAAAATTATTTCACATTGAAAATCTTATTCTAAAGTTCCATTTGCATTTTTCACAATTTTTTAATCACCCTTCCTCATGTGTTTCTTTCTTCATAGTCTTGTAAACCAATTTAAAATTTTATTTTTGTAAACTATTTTACATTATTTTAAAAAAAAAATGTAAATGCAAAGAATATGGGTGGCCCGTCAAGCCCGTATAGTGCCAAATTATTATAATCCGGTATGTGAAAAAACTAATCCCACAACTTTCTTTCAACCCCTCAATTGTTATCCTAAAGGGGACCTTTAGGAAATCATCTTCATCACTCAACACATTACGATCCTTAATCAAGCAAATTCTAGGGGACACAAAATCACTTTTTTCTATCATCATATTGTTCAAATTGATCAATCGAACGTAAATTATAAAATACCACCGTTACAAACAATTGTTCAAATTCAACGAACAATTGATATGCATACATTTTCTTCAAATCATTGACACTTATGAAATCAAGATTAAACAACAACTTTGTTGAAAACATAAAATTTTGAATTGTTGCAGATTCTATAAAAGATACATATAAATTGGTTTTAACAATTTTAGACAATATCACAAATACCTTGTCATATCTTGATTTTAACCATTAATATAATGACTAATGTATTTTCGGTTTTTCTAGCTGCAACGAACACATTCAACTCATCAACGTATGGATCAAATATGGTAAATTTAAACTTGAATATCTGAAAGTAATACATATATTAGTAAACATATTTGGAGTGCATTTGAATATATTATAATAATTTGAGTACATCACATTAATATTACATATTAACCCATCATATTACAACGAATTACAACCATTTTGATCTTGATTGCATTCACTACAACGGTTAGCATGCCCATAATATGTACTTAGCAAATGACATTGTGAGTATGTTGTGGCAAGTTTAGGAGAAAATTATCTTGAAGACCACCTCAAGGTATCCTAAACTTGATTTTGTTGTGGCAACTAAAATAGATTTATTTATAGTCATATTTAGAAAAACTTAAAAAGAATATGATTTTATGATAATTTATTTGTAATTGTTAATGATATATCCGTTACCAATCTAATAAATAAAAACGTTTTATTTGCCAAATATTTCAATTTCATTATTTAATATAAAAATGTAACATCATCAAATTTTATTAATTCAATTATTAAATAAAATGTAACATATAAATATTAATTTCATTATTTAATATAAAATGTAACACATACATATTTATTTCATTTTTTAATATAAAAATGTAACGTCATCAAATATATTAAAATGTAAACTATAAATATTAATTTCATTATTTAATATAAAATGTAACATATACATACTTATTTCATTTTTTAATATAAAAATGTAACGTCATCAAATATAATAAATTTAATTAATTCAATAAAATGTAACTTATAAAAATTATTTCATGTAATAAGTAATAGTTAGAAAAGTACACTTGGCAAGTTCTTATGAATAGGCTCTCATTTGTATATAAATATAGATATAGATATAGATATAGATGCCAAGTTAAAATAATACTCCCTCTGGTCTCATATATAAGAAGAAAAAAAAAAGACACACCATTTAAGAAAGTGGAGTAAATGATTAGGAAAAACATGTCATTTCCACTTTTACCCTTACTTTTTGTTTAAATTAAATTATTATTTATTATGAGGAAAAGTAAAACAAAGGATAAAATTGGAATATTCAAAATAAATGTAATGATTGTAGTAACTTTTTCTTATATTTAAGACTTTGTAAATTTTTTTGTTATTTCTTATATATGAGACCGGAGGGAGTAGTCCTATAACTCAATACCCAATATGACAAAATAAATGTTACACATTAAGTGCAAATCTTAATGTGTCTGTGCCATGCACCCCCCTCCTCCTTTGCCTCTGAATGCAAATTTTAGTGGCTAGAGTCTGGACCCACACATTTAAGTGTAGTAAAAGTAGAGATTTCCAAGTTGGAAGTTATACTACAATATTAAAAGAAATATATTTGACCATACGGTTCCGTTTAATGCATATAATATGATAGATATATAATAGAATAAAAAGTTGGGTAAGAATAGAATATCATTAGTGACACGATAAATATGTATCATATAATGTGTTTGGTATACACATGAAAAGTAACATAATAACATTATTTTTTTTTTTTTGAACAAGCCAAAATGAGATATATATTATAAACAAGAAATATCTCCCTAACACAAGACGTACCAAGGAAGATAAAATAAGGTTACAAAAGAGTCAAAGTACCACACCAGAAAAACTAAACAAAGCCCAGACAAAGCATAAGACTAGACCACCAACTATGGCAGTTTAAAGCTAAAGAACTTCTCGTTGCTTTCAACCACCTATAGGAAAACATCTTGATCTTGTCCAGCATATGAAGTGAAGAATCTGCTGAGCCTCTGAACAATCTGTGGTTTCGTTCTGTCCACACGACCCACACGCAAGCAAGCCATATGAGTTGCATGAAGGAACGGCGAGCCCGAGTACCACCTGCTGAAATCGTAAACTGGACGAAATGCTCGGAAAGCGTCTGAGCTGTCACCAAAGAAGAACCAATCCAAGAGCTAATAAGGGACCAAAGGGAACCGGAAAAGGTACAGGAGAGAAACACGTGTTGAGCCGACTCCACCGCTCCACACCCGAAAGCACAAAAATGATCCGCTACTGGTATAATGCCTCTAGAGATCAGATTAGCTTTGGTAGGTAACCTATCCCGCAGGAGTCGCCACGCGAGAATGGACACCTTCAAAGGAATCTGAGTGTGCCAAATGAGACCTGCCGCAACATCCAAAGGAGCCATATCCTGCTCTGTCAAGAGACGGTATGCACTGCATACAGTATAACCATCAACCGGGTCCGGCTGCCACGACCAGCTATCTGAAGAGTGAGCCTGAAAAGATATATCCAAAAGTAAAGTCTGACACTCCCCCAACATCTCCTCCTCCCACGCCCTCAACGGTCTACGCCACAACCACGCCTCCCCTCCTGCCCCCCACCCTAGCAAGAACATCTCGGCCACTGAAACCGATTTATTCTCTGCCAAGTTAAACAACCTCCCAAACCTCTCACATAAAGGAGTCCCCTCTACCCAAGGATCAGTCCAGAAACAAGTGTCAACCCCATCCCCCACCTTTTTCGAAATATGCCCCCGGAACCACCCTCCCCCAACCTCACCTCCACCATCCCGAATTCTCACTATCGCTCTCCACCAGGAAGACCCCCTAGTCCCTCCTGCACCCAATCTGCCTCTCTCCACCCCGTACCGGGCTGCTAACACTCGATACCAAAAACCATCCCTGTCTACTAACATCCTCCAACACCACTTCCCTAATAGAGCCAAATTAAACTCTCTCATCCGCCTCACCCCCAAACCTCCATACTCCTTACGAAGACAAATAGTATTCCAGTTAACCCAAGATATTTTCCTAAAGTCCTCACTCCCCCCCCCCCCAAAAAAATTTAATTAAAATAGATTCAATAGAAGAGATAGTACCTGAGGGAGCTTTGAAGAAGGAAAGAGCATAGACAGGCAGAGAGGTCAAAACAAACTTAAGCAGAACCAGACGACCACCAAAGGAGAGGAAACAGTGCTTCCAACTAGATAGACGGTTCTTTAAACGTGCCAACAAAGGGTCCCAGAAACTCAAGCGCCGCGGATCACCCCCAATAGAGAGTCCCAGATAAAGGAAAGGGATTTTTCCCACTCTACAGCACAGCGCTGACGCCGCCTCACCTAACCAAGAATCAGGGATATTAACCCCAGCCAGCATACTCTTGTTAAAATTAACCTTCAAACCAGACATAGTCTCAAAAAGCACTAGAACAGCTCGCAAAGCACGAACATTCGCCCAACTCTTTGTTCCCATTAAAAGTGTATCATCAGCAAACTGAAGGTGGGAGACCGAAACCGGTGCTAGCTGACCAACACTATACCCTGAAAATAAGTTTCGCTCAACCATGGCCTCCATCAACACATGTAAGCCTTCAGCGGCAATTAAAAAAAGAAAAGGTGAAAGAGGGTCTCCTTGTCGTAAACCCCTCTCAAGAGGAAATTCATCAGTTGGGCTACCATTGACGAGGACAGACGCTGTAGCCGTACAAATACATTCCTTAATCCATTTCCTCCACAAGGTCGGAAAACCCATTCGACGCATCACAGCATCCAAATAACCCCAATCCACAGAGTCATAAGCCTTTTCAAAATCGACTTTGAAGAGAATAAGATCCTTCTTAGATCGCCGCGCCTCATCCACCACCTCGTTCGCAATAAGAATTCCGTCGAGAATTTGCCTATCTTTGACGAACGCAGTCTGGGATTCCGAGATCACACTACCCATCACTAGACGCAACCGATTCGCCAAAACCTTAGCCAGGATTTTATACAGACTCCCAACGAGCGAGATCGGGCGAAAGTCGTTCAACCGTTGAGGACTATCAACTTTGGGGATCAGAGCAATGAACGTGGCATTTATTCCTTTAGACAATCGACCATTCCGATGGAACTCTGTAATAACATTATTATGGGGTTTAAATACATTTTTCTTCTATAAAATTAGCAAATTTTAGTTTTTGTCCCTATAAAGAAAACACATGTTTTCATACCCCAAAAAATTTAAATTTTCTAATTTCAATAAATAAATAAATAAAATTTTAATTTAATTTAAATTGTTTTTTATATCTATATTTTATTAGATTTTAATTTTTAATATTTTAAATTATATTTTATAGGGACATACATATTAATAATTTAGTTTCTTATCGTATCATAGTGATTTCTAACACAACTCATATTCAATATATGAATTATAACTACAAAGGTAACAGAGAATTAGTTTTTGGACTAAACTTATCATATCTTATCCTGTTGTTTAATAAAAAACTGGATTGAAGCATAATATGATACAAATATTTCATCATGTTTCTTATTTAGTCTATGATACATGGATTACATGCCCATATAGGATATATAAATTTACCAGATATTTTGACACATTAGTAATTATATTTATTGAGTTTGTTATGATTCTGTTAGAAGAGAGAGAGTGAATCTGGAAAATGAAAAATGAAGTTTCATTGATAATGATAATGAACAGTACAAAGTCTTTATATATGTAAAATATGAACACACGTGGCTAAAGGTCCTAAACTAAGTACTTAATGAATGATTAGTAAAACTAATCTATCTATCAGACTTAGTTAACCACAAGGTCTTAATTCTAACACCCTCCCTCAAGCTTGACCTGATATATGTCTATCATGTTAAGCTTGGAAATGAAGTTGTGAAACTTTGGTGGTGCTAGCGCTTTGGTCAAGAAGTCAGCTATTTGATCATCTGTTGACACTGGCAGCAAGTTAAGAACACCCTTGAGGACCTTTTCACGCACTAGATGGCAGTCTATATCAAGATGCTTCGTTCTTTCATGGAAGACGGGATTAGAAGCAATATGGACAGCACTTTGGTTATCACAGTAAAGTGTTGGTGTCTTGACAAGTTGAACTTTCAAATCTTCAAGCAGATAAAGCAACCACTGCAGCTCACAAGCAGCTGATGATAGTGCTCTATACTCTGCCTCTGATGAGGATCTGGACACAGTTGCTTGTTTCTTGGCACGCCATGAAACCAGGGATTTTCCTATAAAGAAACAGTAGCCTGAAATAGACTTTCTAGTGTCCATACACCCTGCCCAGTCAGCATCTGAATACCCTGTCAATTGCAGCTCTGAATCTCTACTAAAGAATACTCCTTGACCTGGGTTGTTTTTCAAGTACCTCAAGACTCTACAGGCTGCTTTGAAATGTGTAATCGTTGGTGCATGCATAAATTGGCTTAACTGCTGGGTAGCAAAAGCAATATCTGGTCTAGTTGTGTTTAGATACAGTAATTTGCCAACTAACCTTCTATAACTGGACACATCATCATATGGCGTTCCTGAATCACTATGAAGCTTGATTGATGTATCAAGTGGTGTGTTGGCTGGTTTGGATGCAAGAAGACCAGCATCCTTGAGTAAATCCAAACAATACTTTCTCTGTGACACAGTAATTCCATGCTTGGAATGTGCAACTTCTAGTCCAAGAAAATATTTCAACAGACCCAAATTCTTAATTTTGAAAGCTGCATCCAACACTGTTTTTATCCTGTCAAACTCAGTTATAGAACTTCCTGCAAGTATTATGTCATCTACATATACAAGCAAAGCAGTAAAATTATTTTCCCTTTGAAGTGTAAAAAGGGAGTAGTCAGATGCTGATTGTGTATAACCCTCTTGAATAAGCAGGGTGGTTAGCTTTTCGTACCATTTTCTACTTGCTTGTTTCAAACCATACAAGCTCTTCTGCAATTTACAAACTTGGTTAGGTTTTTCACAAGTGACTCCATCTGGTATTTTCATGTAGACATCTTCTTGTAAGTCTCCATGTAGAAACGCATTATTCACATCTAATTGATGCAAATGCCAACCTTTTACTGCAGATACAGCCAAAAGGGTTCTGACTGTGGTAAGCTTGGCAACTGGGGAGAAGGTCTCAAAGTAATCAATCCCTTCAACTTGATTGTACCCCTTGGCTACCAACCGAGCTTTGTACCTTTCCACAGTCCCATCTGCCTTATGTTTGATTTTATAAACCCATCTACACCCTATTGGTTTGATGTGAGATGGTAGATCAACAATTTTCCAAGTACAATTTTTAGCCAAAGCATCTAATTCAACTTTCATGGCCATTAACCAATGTTCAGACTTGCTAGCTTCATCATAAGATTGAGGCTCAGTGCAGTGTGTGATTGACATACAAAATGCCTTGTGTGAAGGAGACAATAGTGTCAGTGAATGAAAAGAAGATAAAGGATATTTGATACCTGAAGAGATTGCTTCTGTTGAATTTGAAGATGATGAATTATTACAAACATAGTCAGATAAATGTATTAGTGGCCTCCTTTGTCTGATGGGTCTAGACATAGGAACTGATGAAGACTGACCATTGGTAGGAATGGATGCCTCAAAGGATAAAGGAATAGGAGGAGTGGGGGAAGACTCAGGATGGGTAAGGTTAGAAGTAGTGTGGTTAGGGACAGTAGATTGAACAAGTGACAAGGACTGATGAAGGATAGATGTGGAAGGAATGTTATTGTTATTTAAGTTGACTGGGTCATGGTTACTCAAAATGGGAATGGAAGTGATGGGGTGGTAAGCCCAAGGAGTTTTGGGAGCTAGTGACTTATATGGAAAAATGTTCTCATGATGTGTCACATTTCTTGACACAAAAATTTCTCTATTTAGGATATCAAGGAGGACCACACCCTTAACACCTTGTTTATAACCCAAAAATATACACTTCCTAGCTCTAGGATCAAGTTTAGTTCTGTGACATTGTAAAGTGGAGGCAAACACAAGAGAACCAAAAACTTTTAAGGCATGTAAATCAGGGTCAGAATTATATAGAAGAGCATAAGGAGATTTATTATTCAAAATTGGGGAGCATATTCTGTTCATGATGAAAACAGCATGGAGGACAACATAAGACCAAAAATGTTTGGGTAAATTAGATTGGATTAAGAGGGCTCTGCTTATGTTTAGAATTTGCTGATGTTTTCTCTCAACCCTGCCATTTTGCTGGGGAGATTCAACACAACTTGTTTGGTGAATGATGCCTTTAGAAGCATAAAAAGAAGGCATGATGAACTCAGGCCCATTATCTGTCCTAACTGATTTAACATTATGACTATGTTGGGTTTGAATGAACTGGATGAAATTTTGGACATGCATTCTAGCTTCAGATTTAGTTTTCATTAATGTGATCCAAGTGTATCGTGAATGATCATCAACAGCAGTAAGGAAATAAACATGATTATGTATGGACTTTATGGAAATGGGACCCCAAATGTCAAAGTGTATCAAATCAAAAGGCTTTATTGCTTTATTATAACTGTGTACAAAAGGTAATTTTCTATGTTTGGCAAAGTGACATATGTCACATACAGCAGCAGAATCATTGCTAACAAAAGGAAATTTAGATTGCAATAAAGCTATTCTAGAGGAAGACAAATGCCCTAACCTAAAATGCCAAAGAGCACTATCAGGTAAGTGAACATTATTTGCAGAAATTGAAGGCTGAAGCTTGTTTGGACTGGAAGGAGTACAGTCATTGTTTGTCTGAGCTAAGTAGTATAATTCATCTCTTCTTTCAGCCGAACCAATCGTCTTCAGTGATTTCTGCTCCTGAATAAGACAAGCAGTGTCAGTGAAATGGACTAAACAATGTGCAGTGTGACAAAGAAGGGAAACAGAAATCAAATTGATATTAAAAGTTGGAACATATAACACATTATTGATACTAAAATCAAGGGAAAATACAATTGTGCCAGCATATTTTGTGGTAACATGATTACCATTGGGTAATTTGATAATCATGGGATTGATTTCACTGTAGGAGTGAAACCAATGTGGTGAGGCACAAATGTGATGACTAGCACCTGAATCAATGATCCAAGTGCCAAGATTATGTTTGTGACTATGTAAAGAAGAAAAATGATTAATGAAAACAATACCTTGGTGTTCTACTGATGGATGACCAGCAGAATTGGAGGAGCTATCCTGATTAGAAGAAGCAGGAACTGAATTATGATTAATGGATGGAAATTGAAGAAGACTTATCAGCTTATCATATTGTGCTTGAGTGAGAGATGGAGCCATATTCATGTCTTTGTGATCATGTGATGCAACTGATGAAGATTCACCAATGTCTCCCCCTACAGATGCAGCATTATGAGCAGAACTAGAACGATTCTTCATCATATGAGGAGGAACACCATGCTTCTTGAAGCAATTCTCAACAACGTGATTAGTCTTATGACAGTAGGTGCAAAAACGCTTAGAACCAGTGGAAGAAGAGGCATAATTGCCATTACCAGAACCACGAGGCTTGCTATCAGAGGCATTAACCAAAACTCTGGAATCATCAAGTGAAGCTGAGCAATGCAAGCCATTCTGGCGCTCAAATTGCAGCACCATAGAGAAATTTTTTGACATAGGGGGAAGAGGATCAATAAGCAAGATCTGAGACTTAACGACATTGAAAGAATCATTCAATCCAGTTATGAAACGCATAGCATGAAGAAGATGATGATTATTCCTAGCAATTCGCATAGCATCACAAGAACAACGAACTCGGCATGTGCAATTAGGAATCGGCATATAAATTTCAAGTTCTTCCCAAAGCGATTTCAAATCAGAGTAGAAAGAAGTTACCGATCGAGAATCTTGAGTGAGTGCATAGATTTCTTGCTGCAATTCGGAAACACGAACAAGATCGCCTTGAGAGAAACGATCCTTCAAATCGGTCCACACGTCGGAAGCATTCTCCATGAACACGATCGATTGTGCGATGGAGGAATCAACAGAGTTCATAATCCAGCTATGAATCAACATATTGCATCGATTCCACGCACGATATGTAGGATAAAATGAATCCACCGGCATCGGAATCGATCCATCGAGAAACTCGAACTTGAACTTCGCACCAAGAGCACGGCGCATAGAACGCGCCCAGGAATGATAATTGGCACCGTTGAGAAGTGGTGTGACTTTGACGGTGAAAGGACCATCGGAGGAGTGGACGAAGAAGGGACTAGAAGGATCGGAAGCAGGATCGGCCGGTGGCGGAGGTGCAACACGCGGCGGCATAGTGACGGAAGCGGAAGCAGTTGGATCTTTAGGCGGATGATACCATATTGAGTTTGTTATGATTCTGTTAGAAGAGAGAGAATGAATCTGGAAAATGAAAAATGAAGTTTCATTGATAATGATAATGAACAGTACAAAGTCTTTATATATGTACAATATGAACACACGTGGCTAAAGGTCCTAAACTAAGTACTTAATGAATGATTAGTAAAACTAATCTATCTATCAGACTTAGTTAACCACAAGGTCTTAATTCTAACAATATTTTAACAGATTAGATTTAAAGTTGGAAAATAAAATTTATTGTAATTCAGTTTTTATTTTATTGCTCTTTATAGTTGAACTTATTTTGGTCATTAAAATTAAATCACTCTATAATGTGTTTTTGAGACATCCAAAATACATGAAAATGTTTTATTTTATTCAGCATAGTTTATCTTTCTTTTAATTTTCTTCATCTTTTCTAGTCCAGTAGTTTAATTTTATCTCTAACACCCAAACTGAAAAGATACCACATCACCTGGTATCCACAAGCCATAATTATGTTTTGACTATGTTTTGTACATAAAAAGTTAGTGTTTCAATTTAGAAAAGCAAATACAAAAACACTTGTAATATTTTGACACATTATAGTTGCGATTTTAACTATGTTTTGAACTTTATACATTTATGTTATATGATGTCAAAATTAGTGTTTCAATTTAGAAAAAAACGAATACAAAAACACTTGTAATATTTTAAAAAACGGTTTTACAAAATCTATTTTAAATAATGGACAGAAAAAATCCATTTTTTTATAGATGAAACAAACACACCCTTTATAAATCATTGTGTACAGGTAATTATACTATTTTTACTCTGCTTCTAGAATGTAAAAGGTTTTGCTGTTGTGAATGCTGTAAATTCTCTCACGATCCAAACAACTAAGACATTTTTAAGCATTAATGTGTTGTCACAAATTTCAACCAATGATTTTCATGGCTTTGCCAACCAAATATTGACACCCCAATATATATAAATATATGGTTCATTTGTTATTCCCTCAAAACCATCTTTTCTCAAAAGAAGATCAAGAAAAAATACAAGAGTTCATTTGCTTAATTACAAATTGTGATTAATTTACGTTAATTAATCATGCTAAGAAAGATGGTGAAGGTTGCAAGGAGAAGAAATATCCAAAATTGTGGTGAGGTTGCACCTGCTCTAATCATAACTCCTAAAAAATGTTCTTATTCTAGATTTCCAAGGTTGGAACCTATCATTGAAGAAGGACCCGAGAGTTACCAAATTGTGTCAAAGAGAATGATGTTTCTTGTTCCTACTTTCATTTCATTTGTCTCATACTTATTGTTGTATAGATATGTTTGTGCCTTAAATTAAGTTGATGATCAACTATTATTATTAATCTTAATTAGTGATTTTGCACACCAAGAGGATGTGTAATTATATCATGTTATAGATTAATTCATATTGAATGTCAACTTTATTTGGCACCAACAAAAAAGTGTGGTGTTATGTTGTTCATTTGTTTGTGTTTTTTTTTTAATTTTCTTTCTTTTTTTTGGGAGGTCATATACGAATATTCAAATCCAGAGAAGAAAGCTAGAAATAAAAAATACTGTAGGACATTTTAAACATTAACTAAGGAATGATTATGACGACGAATTAAACTTCAAATGAGAATCCAAACAAGAAGATATCCCATCATACATTTTCATATATAAGTACAAGTTAACTTTTTAAATTCATTCGTTTTTGAACAAATCTAAAAAGTAAATTTTCATTTGAAGTAAAAATAGAATGAAAAGACCCCGATATATATAAAAGAATTACATATAATTTTTTGAAATTAATTTTTAAAATTTATAATTTTATAGATTACATAAATAATTTAAAAGTAGTTAAATGATTTTATATATTTTTAAAAAGTTGATTGACACTACTAGTACTAAGTAAACACTTTTAGTTTTTTTTAAAAGAGCAAGTAAGTAATTCTATTATATATGTTAGATAAGATCATATTTGATTTGTTAAAATTTAAATTAATATTTCTATTTTTAATTTTAAATAATACTTTTATTTTTAAATATTCTAATTTCGATAAATAAATAAATAATTATTTTTTTAATTTAATATTAAATTGTTTTCTATATCTATATTTTTATTAGATTTTAATTTTTAATATTTTTAATTATTTTTTATAGAGGCATATTAATAATTTAGTTTCTTATCATATGGAGGTCATTTGTAACCCAACTCATATTCAAAATAAAAATTATAACTACAGAGGATGAAATACGTTTTTAGATTAAACTTATCATATTTTGTCATGTTGCATCATCATATACTAAATTGAGATAGAGTATGATACAAATATTTTATCCTATCCCTCAAATAGGTCCATGTAAGGATATACCTAATCTCCACATAATATTATTGTAATGCCAAAAAAAAAACTCCCATTTAATTAATAGATCAATTTACACAAAAAATCTCCTCATAAAAATAGGTTAAATTAACTTAAATCAAAATCAAATCATAATTTTATTTTTTAGTGGTGAATTTTTCAATACACATCATATTTAGATATATCCTGATACACCACTGAGGTGGATAATTCTGATAGTTTCACATATCCACCTCAGCATATCCAAATAAAATGTTGACGTTAATTTTTTTTTTTTTTTTTGAATTCCTTCATCTCTATTCCTGTATAAAATTAAATCTCTCAGTCTTATCAATATTTCCATATAATAAATCTGTATAAAACCTCTCCATATATAGTCTTTTCAATGTTTCCGTATAAAACTTTTGCTTTGCATACACATTTGTCTTGTTTACTTAGGGGATTAGTTTTGGGTTTATTGGTTATAGGGTTCCAAAACATGGAAGTATATGGAAAGAGTGATCATGACCATAACTCATGCACACATGAAAGTGGTTTTGTTCAAAGAATAGGCACACATTTTATTCTTGAAGGAAAACCATACTACTTTAACGGTTTCAATGCCTATTGGCTAATGATGATAGCATCTGATCCATCTACAAAGAACAAAGTTAGTACAACTTTTCAAGAAGCTTCTAAGCATGGTTTGAGTGTAGCAAGAACATGGGCCTTCAATGATGGACTTGGTTATAAAGCACTTCAGATTTCACCTGGTTCTTATGATGAGGATGTCTTCAAGGTATAATTTTCATTGCAGGCATCTTCTTTTAATATTACTTGCATATATATTGAATACACACAAATATTTTCTTACCATGTTATTTGTAGAAATCTTTATTTTAGAAACAAAAATATGTAATCCCCACACACACTTAAATATAAGCAAAAATGTACTTACAAGAGTGCTACGAACACTTTTTTCTTTTTTGAACGGGAAATATGATATTAGATTTAGATGATAAAAATTATAAGTAATATTACGCCCATAGGTTGTGTTATAGTATAAGAGGTACTTCCCCCCAAATCAGAGAAAGGGGAGACAAGAAACCTAATGGTTTTACAAACCATATTCATAAAATAAATCTTTTGAACACTTTTTCTTTCTCTAACATTCACTCTTTATTTAAATAAAATTCATGTGAGTCTCAACACTTTATGTAAGACTTATTTCTAAAGCGAGAGAGACTCACATTGATTTCAACTTGTTTGTTATATGAATGGGGGGTTAATCCATTAGATTGTATAGCTATGGTCGGTTGAGTAGAGTTATTGGCATAAGAAGAACATAGTTTTTTGGCTCTAATCCTATTTTGGCCTTGGTTGTCTAGTTCAAGTACGGTGTTCCTATAGGGGTGGGTTGAGTACCACTTACACTTGTACCTTAATGTTTTTTTCTTTATATTTATATATATATAATCAGATTGTTTTGCCGTTTCAAAAAAAAATAAAAAATAGAGAGTGAATGTCAGAAGAGGCCCCATATATTGAAAGGCCAAATATTAAAACAAGGCCTATTAAGTAAAATAAAAAGTAGAATAAAAATATTATCATAAAAGAAAATTAAAATAAAAAGTTAACCTTTTATTAATAAAGTTTTTTTTTTAAAACTCGGCATCCAATTTAAGGATTGACTAATTTGAGGAACCAATTTCCCTGTCCACTAAATGAGGCCTAATTGAAGCTAGAGTGAATTGATGCATGTAAGAACGAATTCAATATAGAAATTAGCTTTGAAAGAATTTGTACATGAGAGAAAGAAATTAAAATGTATTTATTATTTATATGCATTAAAATTTATATATTTATTTTTAACAATTCTTTTATATTATGGTATAGTTTATTTTATTGGAATATTAGGGTACATTCAACATTTTTTATGGTACAAGTACATTCAACATTTTAATATTGAAACAAATAAAATTATCCAGATAATAAAGTAAAACATTTCGATAAAAAAAAAGACAGTCAAGTATAAGGTTCAAAAAATTGAAAAACTTTACTTTTTAGAGTGTTGAACCCATGACTTTAGGTTAAGATTATAGAACATGAAGCCGGCCAGTTGAACTAGCCACACCTTTCAATAAATAATACTTTTTTTTTGTATTAATAACATACAAGTATTGTATTTGGGGTCTAATGAGCTTTATAATTTTATTCCCTACTTTTGTTTATAATTAATTAAAGTCTTAGTGAATTAGTTGCATGTGTTACAGGGATTGGACTTTGCAACATCAGAAGCAGGGAAATATGGAGTAAAATTGATACTATGCTTTGTGAATAATTGGAAAGATTTTGGTGGAAAAAGCCAATATGTCAAATGGGCACAAGAAAGTGGCCAATTAGTAAACAACGATGATGATTTCTACACACATCCTGTTGTTAAACAATATTACAAAAATCATATCAAGGTAATAATATATTTTAATTTTCATCTATATATAGTAATATATTATTAAATTTTGATAAATTTGGTTGAAATAATATTGCAGGCTGTGTTAACAAGAATTAATACTATTAGTGGATTGGCATATAAAGATGATCCAACAATTTTTGCATGGGAGCTTATGAATGAACCTCGTACCTTAAATGACTATTCTGGGAAATCAATTCAGGTCCTATCCTAAATTTTTTATTTGTTTTTAATTTAATTTAATTTTTTATTTTAAAATTGTCACACGTATGCATTTTCTAAAATGCAAAAAAAATTAATTTGTCTATTGTAAAATATATTATTATAGAATTGGGTGAGTGAGATGGCTGCATATGTGAAGTCCATTGATAATAATCATTTACTAGAAATTGGAAGTGAAGGATTTTATGGTGAATCAACCCCGGAAAAGAAACTACTCAATCCTGGATACCAAGTTGGAACTGATTTCATCACCAATAACCAAATTCCAGAAATTGATTTTGCCACCATTAATCTCTATCCTGATAGATGGTAATTAATCATTTTTTTGTTTATTTAGAAATGTTTTTTTCATCTTTTTGACACATACTCCTTCTAGTCATTATAGATCATCATTTATAGAGCTGTCAAATGAGTCAGTCCGGCCAGACCCAATGGGCTAGACTATATATATTTTCCAGCCTGATGCGGTTCAATTATAATTGGGTTACACATGAGCTCGGCCCAGCCCATATGGACCATGTGGGCTAATTGACTGGGTTGACCCATTTCATCTTTTTTCTTCCGTTTATTCGATTTTTTTATATGACTTTGATGTATTAGTTCTCATAATTATCAATTTTATTGAGATATATTTGTATGCAAATGTAAATAATTTTTACATCAACACTAAATATCAAATAAAATTAATAAATTATAAACTTAACTTTTTAAAAAGTTTTAGGTAAATTTATTTAATGATATGAATGAATTATGAATAAAGTTCTAAATTTAGTTGATGAATTATTATGGATGCAGGCTAGTAAGCTCAGATGAAAAAACCCAAATTGCATTTGCTGATAAGTGGGTAGAAGCTCATATTCAGGACTCGAATGACGTTTTGAATAAGCCAATTCTTATAAATGAGTTTGGATTGAATTCAAGAACTGTTGTTGGATATAGCTTGGAAAGGAGGAATGATTATTTTCAAAAGTTATACAATTTGATATATGATAGTGCTAGCAATGGGGGTGCATGTGCTGGTGGGCTTTTCTGGCAGTTTATGGCCCAAGGATTGGATGGCTTACATGATGGCTATGAAGTTGTATTTGAAGACACCCCTTCAACTGCTAAAGTTGTTGATCAACAATCTAAGAGGATGTCAAGTCTTAATAAATAGTAGCTACTGTTAAGTTAGAAAAGTGAATATGAATATACTATAATAGCATTAATGTTATCTCTATAAATAAGGATTAACAGTTATTCTTTTGTATTAAACAAATAGTTAAATATGTATTGGAGATGCTTCTTTTTCTTATCTTCACAACAAGGTAAGAATTGGTATGTGCATCCAGGATGACCAAAGTCGTTTTGTGAAGGCTAGAACAAAATGGTACCTATTCTTGATGTGGAAATCGAAGAAGCTGCAATGAGTTTGTTGAGTGTGCTCAAATGGATTGATGAACTGCATTTTCATGATAAATAAATTTACCGTAAAAAAAATAAATAAAATTTTTGTAGAAGAAATTAAGCTTATATACTTCGATTAATTCAACTTTTTGTTCCTTCTTTTTTTTCATTGGGTTTGTAGACTGAGTGACAAGTTTAACATAACAATTGTGATGCTATGAATTGAATTCAGGTGATGATATCCACCAATAATATCCACATTCAGATTGAATTAGGTCTTACAGACAAATTGTGGACTTCTTTTTTTATTAAGTAACTGATTGAAGACCATGACAATATTTACTTCTTTTTTTTTTTTTTTAAAAGAAACATATGGGATTTTAAATGGAATTTTCTACTTTTGCTGTTCTACTAGTTACTCACGCGATAAAAATGAGATTTTTTTAAAAAGTGTTGTTCGCTACTTAAGTAGCAGATATTATAAATATAGGGTGTTTTGGAGTAACCGTTACTTAAGTAGCGGACATATAGGTACTTTGGTAAATTTCTAGGGCGGGGGAGAATTAGTACGGTGGCAAAAGTAAACATTTCTGAACGGATCTCAAGCCCAATCCAGTTACTTCTGAAGAGGCCCGTCATTTTCATCATCGCTGCCACTTTGCCTCGCAGTATCAGAAACAACTTGGATTTCACCGGCAGCCAAATCTCGCCGGAAAACTCAACCGATGTTGTCAGAAACAGCGAGAAACTCGTCCAGGTTTTCTTCTTCTTCTTTCAATTTTAGTTTTTGATTTTTCCTTCCCCTCTCCTTTATCGCTCGTGAGGATGCGATTCCACCTTGATCTGCAGCCACGATAATCGCAGCAGATCAGAGCTCATTCTTCAGCTTTGTTATTATCTCATTCAGTTTTTATTGCATTTTTATATCCACATTCTTCAAATTCTGTTAGCTTATATAAATGTTACACATCCAAATCAATGATTTACTTGTGTTACTAATATATATGAATCAACGCTCTTGTTACTTGTGTATATTTCAATCATATTTGTTAGTGAAAGATTCTCCTATTAACTTTATTGGTAACTCTGCTGAATTTTATGCAGGAATTTCAACAAAGGGTTATCACTTGTATCTATCAGATAGAAAACTATGTTAATTCTTCTTTAATCATATAATTGCGGCCTCGTCATAGTTTTGTTCTTGTTCTGTAATTTCAATCTTTCGGCCGGTATGGGAAAAGAGAAACTAAGCTTCAAAGAAGTCCCTGATTCTAGTAGCGCGAAAACTACTCTCTGGTGGTTTTTTCTTATAGTTACTTGTATAAAAGTTCTCCTTTTCCCGTCTTACCGCAGTACAGACTTTGAAGTGCACCGCAACTGGCTTGCATTGACTCATTCGCTTCCTCTTTCTCAGTGGTACTTTGACGAGACTAGTCCATGGACTCTAGATTACCCACCGTTCTTTGCATATTTTGAACGTTTTTTATCGGTTTTTGCTCACATTGTTGATCCCCAAATAGTGCACCTTAAGGAGGGTTTGAATTATAGCTCGGATAAGGTGGTTTATTTCCAAAGAGTTACTGTAATACTTTCTGATTTGTCTCTTCTTTATGGGGTTTATAGACTTACTCGGAAACTGGATTCGAGAAAACAAAAGTTGGTATGGACGTTGGTTATTTGGTCACCGATGCTTTTAATAGTCGACCATGTGCATTTCCAATACAATGGATTTCTCATTGGGATTTTGTTGATTTCACTTTCGTATTTGGAGGAAGGAAGGGATTTGTTAGGTGGCTTTGTTTTTGCTGTTCTCCTGTGCTTTAAACATTTATTTGCAGTGGCAGCGCCTGTTTATTTTGTTTACTTGTTGCGGCACTATTGTTGGGGTGGAATCGTAAGAGGCTTTAGTCGACTCTTGATTATGGGAAGTTTGGTTGTAGCAGTGTTTGCATCTGCATTTGGGCCATTTTTCCACCTTGGACAGGTAAATATGATTTAGGTGAATTCATTTTTGCTCATTATTTTTTCCACCTTGTTTCTAAATACTTGCACTAAATTGTTTGCTATTTCCTAAAAAAAGTTTTATAGGAATTTTAGGGGTTTAGTTGGGGTAGAACCAGTAGAAAAGATGGTGGAAACTTAACTTAGGCGGTTTGGGCGCGTGGAGAGAAGACCTAGAAAAACTATAAGAGAAACTATTGAGAAAGACCTAGAGATTAATGAGTTGGATATATATGATATATGATAGAGCATTATGTCACTGATTGATCCTTGTTGAAGCTGATTACCATTTCCCCTTTGTTTTGTTGATATTGGATATGTAGGACGACAATCTCCACATGCCCTGATGAGGAAATTTGAAATTAAAAATGAATCTCTCTGGGCAACTATAATGGAAATGGTAGGTGATTGTAAAGAATCATTTAAGTTACACGACACACCATAGAATACCTGATTTAGAACAATGGCATGCTGGAACAGGCCCTATTTAATGGGAATAAGGCTAATTGTTGTTCAAATACTAGGTTATTAATCAGTCTTATTATATTGTATGATTGAGTTTGTATTAGTAGTACTAGTATGTGACCTACTTTTAAGTATAAAGAAGAATATTAGTTTATGATATTGTATCACATTAAAATTAATCAATCATATATTCATTATTGTGAGCCATTTTTTTCCCATCTATTTATCACTTTCTTTCTACACTGACCCTGTAAGTTCAGCATTTTTCACTAAGCTCTCTTGTGAATTCGTGGCATGTAACAAAACATTTGATTGCTGACCACAGAAATAAATACTCAAAGATGTATAAGTTGTTCAGGGTAAAATTATAAGTAGAAGCTCTTCCAAGATCATGAAGCAATAAATCCAAATTAAATAACCTCATGAATTATGTATCCAGATAAGACTACTGCATGTCTAAGAGTTATACTATCTTCTCTCTAGTTTTCCAATTGTGCACAACCAATTTTGCATGCTAAGTTCTTGTATTAGTTCATTTCACTCTGTGTAAGTGAATAATTTCATATACACTCATTGCATAATTGATATTTTTTTGGATTATTCAAATTATAAATTGCAGATACAACAAGTCATCCAACGATTGTTTCCATTTGGCAGGGGGCTTTGCCATGCATACTGGGCCCCAAATTTTTGGGTATTCTATATCATGTTAGACAAAGGACTTGCATTCATACTCAGAAAAATTGGGTTTAATATCCAGACACCAGCAGCTTCATTCACGGCAGGGCTAGTAGGGGATTCCTCACCTTTTTCTGTTCTACCTCGGGTAAGTTTTACGTTCATGCTTATCTGCTCTGAATAAATTTGTTTGTTGCTAAATATTAAAAACAGCTTACGGGGAATTGTTATCACCTAAGTTAAACTGATCCCATTCTTGCATTAGAATAGAACAGATGATTGGAATGCTTTATTTGCTGTTTGCTTTTCATTAAAAGTAGGGGAGCAGTGCTGTTAAATGTATATCACTTCATGCTTGTAATCACTATTCACCATGATCAAGCCATATAGATGGAATTTATTTTTATGTTGTTGCAAATATAGCTGATATACTGAATGATCCTCATCTCATTTTTTAAGAATAGAAATGTAGATTATTTAAATATAAATGTTCACATGGCAGTCAAGAATCAGTAACTCAAAATCAGCATCAGTATAACGTCAAATTATGACATTTGTGAAACATCATAATTGCTTAGTAGAATGCATAGCTTTTACATTTTCACATTTTAGGCCAGTTATTGTAACTTCCGAGATGCTGCTATTCAATTGACATCCACAACTGAGCTTGATAACTGGTTAATGTCTGTGTTTTGTTTTACCACTTTGCTTTTTGTCATTCAAAAGTTTCGTCAAAACATTAATTTTTTTTTTTATAAACAAATATGCAGATCACTCCATCTGTGACCTTTATAATGGTTCTGCTTGCCTTATCTCCTTGTCTTTTCAAGGCTTGGAAGAATCCGCGGCCACAGATGATTACTAGATGGATATCATATGCTTATACCTGCGGTTTTCTTTTTGGGTGGCATGTTCATGAGAAGGCATCACTCCATTTTGTAATTCCACTTGCCTTTGTTGCAGCACAAACCCCAGAGGATGCAAAACATTATTTTTTGTTGTCAATAGGTATGCTGCTAATGCTCCTTAATTTGTTTGCCAGCTTATAATGGTGTTTCTTTTTCTTCAGTTTTTTGCTCTTTAATATGAAAGTAACACAAACAAAAACATGTCATTTATGACCTAAAATTTATACTCCAATTTTGGTAATTTTATTGAAGACGAGGTCTATAATTGATTATTCAAATAAAGTTTAGATCCTTTATTTTCCAAGTCTTATGGTTTAAATATTTGTTTACGTTGATCAAGCATAATAAAAGATTAGGGAAAACCAAGAAGCAATTATACTTTTCAGTTGCTGACAAATATTTGTTTTGATGAGTGAGAATGTTTTTTGGATGCGAAAAAGATGCAGAAGTTTCTAATGACATTATTTTTATATGTTGTGTGTGCAGTATCCTGCTATTCACTTTTTCCGCTACTATTTGAAGCCCAAGAGTATCCTATCAAAGTTCTGTTGTTGCTTCTTCACTTCATTTTGATGTGGTCAGGCTTTTCAGCACAATTTTACGACAAGGCTGAAACAAGAGCGCCGACTACTCACACAATGAAAAAAGGGGATCAATTTGGATCTAAAGGTAGTTTAAGTGCAAACGTGAAGAATAATGGCTTTGTTATTGGCTTGATTGAGAGGGTTTATCTGTCTGGTCTTGTAGTTGTAGAGATATGGGGCCAATTTTTACACCCTTTGCTTTTTGGTGATAAGCTTGCATTTATGCCCCTTATGTTGATCTCTGTATACTGTGCTCTAGGGATCATGTACTCTTGGATTTGGCAGTTAAGATCCATAGTTAAATCTCATTAACTTTTGACTGTTTGTAGTCATATTAATGTTTTTTTTTTTTGGACTTTTTATAAGTGGAACTTAAAAGCAATTTTATTTTTCCAAACAAGTCATTGCTTGATATGAATATTATTAAACTAATTGAAAATTTATTTTATCATGCTGCCTAGTAAAACTATAGCTAGACATGTGGGGTGCATACTGATAGGTAGGTCTGAATCCTTCTGCTATGTCAGCAATTCTGTTTGGGAGATCTACCAATTTGGGGATGTGTATATGTCTGAGAATTTTTTTTGGAGATATTTTCTTGAAAATGAGCCTTCTGTGTGAATTTGACCTCAACAAATAATCATAAAATAAATCATTCAAATTACTGTCTTTTTTAATTTTGCATTCAAATCATTCAAACATGAAAGGATAAATTAGCATTACCTTAGAGGCAGGCAGTGTTTGGATTTATAGAGACATAATAGGATTCGATTTGAGAATTTGTTTTATTGCATTATAATTGTGCAAACTTGTCATTTAGCACGATGTTTGATTAAAGTTGCAACATTTTATGCTTGGATATATTTAAAATTTTATCTTGATATATAGAAGACTGTTTAGCTTTAAAATTAAATAGTTAAATAATTAACTAATGAATGATATTTTGAAGACTTAACAATGATATATTATTAAAATAAGTCATTTCCAATATGTTGTATGAATTTTTGTAGAAAAGAAGAGACAACCACAATTAAAAACTGAAATTTTGAGAAACCAAAAAAGGAGGAACATGTTACATGGGTCAATACTATGATTTTTATTTTTTATTTTTTTAAGTTTATCTAATGCCTAGAAATTCATTTTTGAGATTGAAAAATGAGAGATTTCGAATTCGAACCCAATCCTACATGTAAAATGTAATATTTTTACCAATTAAGATACGTTGACGGAGATGGTTATTTATGATATTTTACTTCTACTATTAGTGCAGCAAATTCAGATATTGTTTGTTAACGGCAAAAGGAAACACAATTGTATTTAGTCATCGGTCAAATTTCATATCCTACTCATGACGTAGTATATGATTTGCCACAAAAAAGAAAAGCATGATGATGATTTCAAAATCAGATAAATACACATACTGTACATGAAATGAATCAGTTACTAGTAGTAGTAGTAGTACATGTTTATCACACACCACTGGTCACCACCATCATATACTCACCAAAATATTAAAATCAAATAATCGTGAAAAAAATTAGAAAACTATTTTTTTGTCCATTTTTCTTCTCACTATTATTATTATTACCTGATCTTAAATTCCAAATGAAATAAACATTAATTTATTGTGCCTCATTTAAATTTTACAGTATAAATTAAGGTAACGATTTTGTGTATTTTTGTTGTGAGTCATGGCATGTTATTTTAACATGCAATGGAATGAGGTCATTGTAACAGAAAGCAAAGTAGATTGATACTTCCCGATTAGGCCAAACGGTTTTTCTTTTCAATCCGCATGCCATAATATATGCATGTCTATGGTATCATGTATCAGCACATTGTTTTGTTTTTGTACAAAATAATTAATTAATTGATTACTCCTATCACTATCAAGTCACACATAATATTCCTTTCAAAAAAAAAAAAGTCACAAATAATAATATTGTACGGTTTTGTGACGTTGGGTCTTCTCCCTCTCATGGACCAATATATTCTGCATGCCTTGAGATGAATACACATAATAATAGTGTATTATTAAAAGAAGTTTTTATGGTCTAATTTTTTGTAAAAAAAGAAGTTTTTATAGTCTAATTTATCCTTATAAAAATTCATTTGGATAGCTCTAACAAGGTGCGTCTAAAATTGAGTTTGAGTGACAAACAAACTTGGCTACGATATTTTTTTTATAAGTCACGCCGCGGCACGCACACTTACAAGTAAGTATATTTGAAATCCAAGAAGTGACTAGAGTGGACTAACTTGACGCCATAAAAATATGAAGTCATGTGCGATTGCACATCCTAAACATATGCTTTGGGCCGCCATCGGCTCTAATACCATAATAAATATTTATATTTTATTTAATTCATCTAAGTTTGTAAATAATTTTGAAGATTATCCCCAACTTATAAACACATGTTAATGCATTATGTGAGACTTATGTTATGAAATTTATGAAGGAAAAAAAAAAGTATGCAAAACTGCAGATACACAACATCATAATTAAAAAATTGAAAACAACTCCAAAAGTTAACATTCTATATGAATGAACGTTTAAGAATAAATTGGTCCTAATCTTAACATAATTGCAACTACTACCTATATGCTAATTAATCCTATAAATATTTTGCATTGCATGAAATAAAATTAATCAAAGCCAAAGAGCACCAGCATCCTTGAGAAGAGGAATGAGTTTGCCATTGATGTGATCAGCCAAGAGGGTCTGCACACCACCATAATACTTTCCGCCGACAAAGACCGCAGGGAGTGGCTGGCGGGTTTCACCACAAAGCTGGCAGAGGGCGGCATGGATAGAAGAGCCAGCGTCGTGATGGTCGAGCTCGATGACGGTGGGGCCGACACCGAGACTGAAGAGGAGGTTTTTGGCCACTGTGGAAAAGCAACAATCGGTTGAGCTGAAGATGACGACGGCGTTAGAAGAGGCTAGGTGAGTGAGCATCTCACATGGAGTCATATTCATGATTAATGGTGTTGTTGGTGAAACTGATGAAGAAGACTCAATAGCCATAGGTGATTTCATAACCCACATTGTTTGTTACAAATGATTATATGTAGAGAGGACGAGTGAGAGTGAGTGAGAGAGAGAGAGGCTGTGTAGTGTGTATATATAATGATTTCATGCATAAAGTGGGTAAAAATTCCCAAAGATTTTTATTTCTATTTTTTTAAATAAAAAAGTGGGTCAGTAAAACAATGATTTGACTAATTTTTGTTGAAAAATTTGTGACATAGTTAAGTTAAGTGACCTATTTGCAAAAATGATTTATCTCATGATAATTGAAACTTTTAATTTTCAATATCACATAAAGTACTAATAGTACAACATATATATTATACATCATTTTCAATTCAATATTTTCTACTTTGTATAATAATTTTAAAAAGTTATTCACTCCTTTATTTATAATTTTTTTCTTTGTTAATGTTTTAATTTTCCTAGATAATTTTCTCTTATTTTAATCTTTGTGTAGTTTAGAAACCCTATCCATAGTCAATTAGCTTCATGTCACATGTTGTGTGAGTTTTGCCCCATTCTACTATATCCAAATTAGTCTCATGGGAGTACAATATTTTTGTTTTTTACAAATTGATACACTCTTTTAAGATTTTTTTAATCCATTTTTATAAGATTCCCTTTCGATTTTCAATCACTTATAAGATTCTCTTTCAATTTTCAATCACATTTATTAATTTTTTACCTACATGCCCATAAATTTTTTTGACTTATACATGCCCCTAAATATTAAACTAGGATGTATTTACGTGAAGTGAATTGAGTATAAATGTGTGTATCAAATTGACATATAAATGTGTGTACAGTTTAAAAAAAATAGATAATGCATGTGAATTTAGGTTGCATTTGTTTAGGTGAATTCTTATCACGTAGTGAATGCTAGTTCACGTAAGTCCTACTGTAATCAAAGAAATAGAGTGCATGATATTTTTATTTGCATAAAACTTGTGAAAAATGTTAAACACAAAATGGGAAAAAAGAAAATTGCTTTGAAATTCAAAAAAGAAAGAACTAAAAAAGACAAAGAAAGAGGAAAATGTGAGGAAAATTGATATAAATGAAGAGGGAAATTGAGGAAGAAAGAGTAGATGAATAAGAAGAAAAATAGAAAAAATATTAATGTTGAAATTTTGAAAAGGGACTAAAGAAATTTTAAATATTTAGTTAAATAAAATCTTGTTAATTATGATTATATTTATAATGTTATATACAGTTTTATATACACAATGCCATCACCCTCAAAGATATAAAGATAAACAATGTCATCAAAAAATCAAAGAGATTATAAGCCCTTGAAACTATGGTTTTGTTTAATGTGCATAAAATAAATTATTCTTGTACCATCCAAGAGTTTGTTTTTCACACATAAAAAACCTTTTTCTTTACCAAATTTCATGGCAATGAACGAAATCTTCCAATGTGATTAAGAAATTGGAAAACAGGCAAAAGACAAGCCCTAATTGTGTTCCCACCAACATGTCTCCACCATGAACCAGCTTTACTCTTTACCCTTTCCCAAAAAGCTACAATGCAATTTTGGTTTCTAGTAGCCAACAATGCCGCGGATTGCAAATAAACCGAAGCAGCGCGTTTAACCAACTCGTTTCGAATAGCGATGTTCGAGTCACAAACATTTCCCTCGTATAATGAACACCACCTTGTTGGTGTGTTACATATAATGTCCTTCAAACTTGTGTAATGTGGATCATCATTGATATCTAAATCCCTTCGTTCTGCCGAAGAACTTCTTGGAATTCTTAATGAACGTAATGAACGTGAACTACTTGTATCAGGCTCTTCTATCTCTATTTCCATGGTTTTTTAACATAAGCCATGTGACATTGAAATAATATTAATGTATTGAATTTAGAACATGCATGCAAATGGATGGAGAGAAAGAGGCAGAGAGTTTGTTGGGTTTGTTTGACATGTTGTGAAGAATGGAAGAGGAAAAGGGGTGTACATTTTTTAATTTAGGAAAAGGGGTGTGCATTTTTGAATTTGTTAGTTTGGCATGTTTTTTATTGTTCAATAGTTTTTGTGAGGCTTGCAAATGGATGGAGAGAAAGAGGCAGAGAGTTTGTTGGGTTAATTAGTGACCATATTATGGGATTCCTATCATATAGGACCCCGGATTTATGTGAGTTTGAATTTTGAATGTCGTAGTTATGTGTAAAAAGATGTGAGCATAAACTATACAATATTTACAAGCTATTTTTGTGAATCATTTGAAATGATTTGAAATCAATATATCACTTTCAAAGTTTGAAAGGTATAGCTCCATTACGCACATATACTGCCAAAGATATGTACTAATTTTATAAAAATGAAAATAATTTCCTGTCAAAGCTAGGGTGGCTAATTGGAATGTAGCTCAAAGTAAAATTCAAAATCCAAAAAATGCTTTTTGTGATAATTAAATTATTTTTCACATATTGGACTTTTGTGATTTCATCTTTCTTTCCAAGTCGGCAGGTTCTACTTTATAACTCTTATCACTTCAATTTTGTGAAAACGAAAATAAAGTTTAATTAATATTTGGTAGAAATTATAATACTTTTTTGAGAATATCTTCTATAATACGTCAAAAAATAAGAAAGATTATCCTCTATGATATTTAGGATAAAATATGTTTTTTATCTCTATATAATCTTTTTTTTCCTATAAAATAGTGACATGTTTTAGTCCTTATAAAATTTTTATACATGCAATTTTAGTTTCTATGAATTTTAAAAATTGTTTAATTATCCATAAACTTTTAAAATTTTGGATAATTTTTTTTTTTCACAAAACTTTTAAATTTTTTAGAATGAGAATAATTAAATATGAATATTTAAAATTTTAAAAGATAACCTTACCAAAAAAAAATTAAAAGATAAACGTTATAATTTTTTTAAGGAATTTTTTATAATATGTTAAACATGTATGCAAAATGATCAATAAAAATATAGGAGTATTTTGGTTTAACAACATGAACTAAAACTACATGCATATCAAAAATATTAGGTGAGACCTACTCTACTCTTTCATAATTAGGAGGTATTTATCCGTCAACCAACAAGATCAAACCACGTAAGTAGATTTGTATGTGATATCCACAACTAACTTTTATTTTATATGAAAATGTTTGTTCTCATTGGTTGGTGGAAAAATACCCCAAAATTATGAAGACAAACCTGGTCTCTCGCGGCATTTTATCTTTGGAGGCTCATCACTGTGTATTTGGATGTGGCATGGCCGAATCTGCTCAACATCTTTTCCTTTCTTGCAGCATTTGTGGTTCTCTTTGGTCACTTATTAGTTCTTGGATTGGCTTTCCATTAGTGGACTCTCAGGCATTATCAGATCATTTTCTACAGTTTACTTCCTTGGCAGGTGTTTCTAGAGCACATCGCTCCTTTATGCAGCTCATCTGGTTAGCCTGTGTGGGTTATGTGGCACGAAAGAAATCAAAGACTGTTCAGAGGCTCATCAAACTCGTTACTTCAGATGATGGACAAGATCAAGTTACTCACTTATAGGTGGTTGAAGACGACGAGCAGTACTCTAGCTTTAAACTACCATAGTTGGTGGTCTAGTCCTTTGGTTTGTTTGGGCCTTGTATGATTGACTGTTTTATTGAAATTATGTCTTTGACTCTTTTGTAATCTTCCATAATCTCTTTCGGCACGCCTTGTGCTGAGGGGATTCCATGAATTTGTTATTATATATATACGTCTCATTTTGGCTTGTTCAAAAAAAAAAATCAAAATATTAATAACTTTATAGGAATAAAAAATATATTTAACTTTAATATTTTTTACTTACTTATCGGTCAGAAAAAAATGTAAAATGATCAAAGATTTTGGTAAAAGTAATTAATATAATTAAAAAATTAAATAAAATAAAAAGAGGACAACAAATAACTAACCACAATCCTATCAATAGAAACACTCCTAAGATTAGACTTGTGTTAATTTTTTTTTAATTTTTAGCGAGGTAAGACTTTGGTATTCAGAGTTGGGCTGAACGACAAGTAAAATTCAGCGAAAAGTTGTTCTTCTTAAAAATTTAACTCAAATTCTTTCAAGTTGTATATATTTTTGACTTTTGAGTCTTGCTAACATGTGCTCTTAAAATCCATGTTAAAAATTCAAAAAAAGACATATTTCCTTAAATTTTGTGCAATCACTTTATTACAATATGCACAGCAATAACAATAGGTTTATTTAAATACTCCATCCGGTCTCAAATATAAGCAAATATTCATTTTCTAGGTTCAATGAATCATTTATGTATTTGGACTGAAATGTAAACTAAGTACATAACTAATTCAATAAATCTAGAAAAAGAATTTTTGCTTATATTTAAGACCTACGAGGGAGTATATGCATGCATTCTCTAAAAAAAAAGTGTCTTAAATATCCTGACAAAACAAAAACGTGTCTTAAATATTTTAAACATTGAATCCATTTTCATTTATTATCCATTTATTATCCATTAGAAAAGTGAAAAGGAATCTATAAAAAAAAACCATTTTCCCTCTATATAATAAATATTGCTCTCAGCAAACTTTTCTATGCTTCAAATACAAGAATTTTTCTATCACTCTGTCCTCTTACTCTCTCAAATCAAACAAGAACATGGAAGGAGGTGTAGTAGAAGCTGATGCATCTGCTTTCAGAGAATGTTTGTCCCTTTCATGGAAAAATCCTTATGTTCTTCGTCTTGCTTTCTCTGCTGGAATAGGTGGCTTTCTATTTGGATATGACACTGGTTAGTTAGTTAGTTAGTTTTTTCTCTTCATATTACTCTGTTTTGTTCTGTTTTATTACTCTGTTTTACTCTGTTTTTGGTGTTTTATTTTCATTTTTCATTAATGTAGGAGTAATATCTGGGGCACTATTATATATCAGAGATGATTTCAAAGATGTGGATAGGAAAACATGGCTTCAGGTATTCACTGTTTATCTTCATCATTATCATCTACACTAGTACATGTACATACAAACAAAATTAATGTTCTCTTTGCCTTGTTGAGATCATTATCTTCATTTTTATATAAGGAAATATATGACTTTATACTATTGTTTAAGGGAATAGAAGATAGACACATAAAAATTAATTTAATATGTTGATTATATAAACTATTAAATTTATTCTTGTCTATGTAACTCATTTTCAAATATGTCTTTCATTATTTTAATATCTTAAAATAGTCATTATTTGATAAATGTTTTTTAATTTAGTTCATCTGTTGATATTAATTTTCTAACACCTTTAAATGTGCTTATGAGAAGTGTTAAATGTCACGTGAACAGTGACATCATACAATTTAAATGACATGTAATTATCGGCCAATTTATAACGACTATTTGATAATTTTTCTGATAAAGGCAGAATTAATTTGATAGTAAATTTAAAATGTCAAAAACTATTTTATTAAAAAGTGACCAAGATAAAAATTTATTTAAAAATAATAAAATATACATGTAAGCACGAAATTGAGAAACGTTTGAAAAAGTGTTATTTATTTTATCTCTCTTAAATGGAGACCTCTACCTCTTTTCATTTGCCTATACTAGGAATCTGTTCATTTTTATTGTAGGGTAGTGCCCCTTAGTCCCTTACTATCATTAAGGTTCACAAATCACAAACCATCAACCTTATCTGCACATAAAAAATAGGGCCACATGAAAACATAATAACATTCACATAATTGAAGCTTCACAATTTTTTAATAAATGTATTTTGTTTTTATGCTAAGTCATCACATCTTGATGAGAACGATGTTTTGCATAAAATGAATAAAATTTTCTAAACCATGTTGAGTTCACACCTAATCACATCCAATTGATTACATAAGGAAGGTTTTCTTCATAAAATCAGCACCATTTTCCAAACCAGCATATTTCCAAAAAAAGGCTAATATTTTAAAATATGATATTATGGAAATACTAGTAAAAAATAAATAAATCATATTTATCTGTTTCATTATAATATTTTTTATGTGGTCAGCAAAATTATGATAGACTTAGTTTAGTTTTGCATGTAAATCTTTTCATCTATATTTGTGTGATTTTTAAATAGAATATAAAAAAGATATAGAAGCATGAATGAAGTATTGTTGCTCAATCATTCGTAAATAAAAGTTATTGTTTTCGGTAGAAACAATTATTAGACCTACTTTACTTACTTTATGACCGAACTCTGAATTAACGCGGACATTTCTCCTGAGAACAAGATGGTTAATAAAATAAATAAAAATATCGTTGTTCAACCAATTTTTAAGTGTTGAATTTCATTTTATTTTCCTTAGTGAAATCAAAATATGTCACTGATCTCATGAACAATAACAAACTAGTGTTACATAAAATGTGCAAATAGAAATGACTCACAAGTACTAATTAATTATTATGACCAATTAACTATTGTTCCTAATTGAAATCATTGAGTGACAGAGAAAATTCAAAAACTTCATACTGGTTTGTTAAATGCACCACAAAAAATGTAAATTGAATGCAGGAAGCAATAGTGAGTATGGCCCTTGCCGGAGCAATAGTAGGTGCTGCAGTCGGTGGATGGATTAACGATCGATTCGGAAGAAAAAAGGCGATCTTAATAGCAGACACACTCTTTTTTATTGGTGCTGCAATAATGGCTTCTGCAATGAATTCATCTATTCTCATTGTTGGTAGAGTTTTTGTTGGTCTTGGTGTCGGAATGGCTTCAATGGCATCACCATTATACATCTCAGAAGCTTCTCCAACTAGAGTCAGAGGTGCCTTAGTTAGTCTCAATGGATTTCTCATCACTGGTGGACAATTTCTCTCCTACCTCATCAACTTAGCATTCACAAAAGTGAGCAACTTGCTTCATCAATTCAACATATTTTGATCATTTTCTTGAACTGTTTTTTGGTGATGTTGTGACTTATGATGTGTTTAGTTTTTGTGAGTTTGAGATTTGAACTTTCTTTTTTTTGGTGTGTTAAGTGTTAACCCTCTGGTTCTCAGGAGAAGGGGGTTCCGGTAATTCAGGGTTCGCCTGTGACTTGTGATGTGTTTAGTATGTTATTGTAATTGTTTGATGATAATTTATTCAGGTACCAGGAACATGGAGATGGATGTTAGGTGTGGCAGCAGTACCAGCTCTAATACAAATTGCACTGATGCTTATGCTCCCTGAATCGCCACGTTGGTTGTATCGAAAAGGAAGAGAAGAAGAAGCTAAAGCACTTTTAAGGAGGATTTATCCGCTTGATGAAGCTGAAGCCGAAATCAACACTTTGAAGGAGTCAGTTGAACTTGAAATCAAGGAAGCAGAATCTTCTGACAAACACAGCATAATCAAAATGCTGAAAACTAAAACAGTTAGAAGAGGTTTATACGCAGGAATGGGACTTCAAATTTTTCAACAGTTTGTAGGGATCAACACTGTCATGTACTATAGTCCAGCAATTATTCAGTTAGCTGGTTTTGCATCAAATCAAACAGCACTTCTTCTGTCACTTGTCACATCCGGTTTGAATGCATTTGGATCAATTTTGAGCATATATTTTATAGACAAGACAGGAAGGAAAAAACTTCTGTTGTTTAGTTTGTCTGGTGTTGTTATGTCGCTTGTTGTTTTGACGGTTGTGTTCCATGAGAGTTCAACTCACTCGCCTATGATTAGCGCGGTCGAAACCTCACATTTTAATAATACTTGCCCTGATTACAGTACTGTTGTTAACCCTGCTGGATGGGATTGTATGAAGTGCCTTAAGGCTTCTCCTGATTGTGGCTTTTGTGCTTCTGGAGCTAATAAGGTAAAATTTTAATTATCCTTGGCTGCATTTTTCCCCCTTATTTTATTTGAATATGTACTGGTACATAACTGAGGTAGATAACTTTGATAGGTTCACAAATAATTATTAATTTTTGGATCTATCAGAATTCAGAATTATCCACTTCATCGGTGTATATCCAAATGTTCACCTTTTTTTTATTATAGACTATTGACACCAATTTTGTGCAGCTACTACCTGGAGCATGTTTAATTTCCAATGATAACACAAAGGATGAGTGTCACAAAGAACATAGACTATGGTACACAAGAGGGTGTCCTAGTAAATTTGGATGGCTTGCAATAATAGGCCTTGCACTTTACATAATATTCTTTTCACCTGGGATGGGAACTGTGCCTTGGGTTGTAAATTCTGAGATATACCCTTTAAGATATAGAGGAATATGTGGAGGAATGGCTTCTACATCCAATTGGGTCTCAAATCTTATTGTTGCTCAATCCTTTCTATCATTGACACAAGCTATTGGAGTTTCATGGACATTCATGATATTTATCTTTATCACTGTTGCAGCTATTATCTTTGTTATTATCTTTGTGCCAGAAACTAAAGGACTTCCAATGGAAGAAGTGGAGAATATGCTTGAAAGAAGATCTCTTAATTTTAAGTTTTGGCAGAGAAGTTCTGATTCTGGTGAAGTGTTGACTGTTGACACAAAAGACTCAAACAATTTAAGTTAATTGTTCTACATAAATAATGCTTTATATTAGAATGTAATTAATGAACTATTGGTTCAAACAAAGGTCATCAAATAAAAGTGTGGTATATTTCACTATGTTTTTTTTGTCAGGTAGCCTGATTGCTAGAAATTTCATCCTTAAAATGGATAAGTGGTGTGTTCGGAGTTCGAATCCCGACCCATGCATATAAAATGTGATGTTCCTACCAACTGAGTTAAGTTCACTGGACATATATGTTAGTATATTATGTTATTAATAATGCATACATATAGAGCTGTCAAAACAAACTACCCGCTGGACCTAAAAGGATCGGGCCTAATGTGCCACGAGTTTTATCGAGTCAGAGTAAAACGTCAACAAATAAAATCGTGAATAAAATGTATATGTACTAAACAAAAATAAAAGAAGAATATAATTAAGATAACTTTATTTCAATTTCAATCTTGGTGTTGGATGCCTTCTAATTCCAGTTCAGTATCCATTAATATTTTTATAAAGTTAAATATATAACTTTCTTAGAGTTGATTCTTCTTTCATTCTTCATATATTTGGGAAAGAGACATAGAGAAAGAACGTGGAAACCATGGTGAAATAAGTGTTGCCAATGTCAACAGACACGGAACTACAATTCAGTTCATTCTTTGGCAAAATCAAACACACAAAAATTGCTATTAAAATATATTTCTTTGGCTAAAAATTAAAATCATCAATAGTTTCTTCTCTGCTTATTAGCCATTAATTATTTTTATGGATTATTAGCTTTTTCATTTAATCTAATGATAAAAACAAATATGTACATAGTGCAACACATACTTCAAATGTGCAACATATAACTAACCTTCAAAGTTAAGAGAATAAACTTACTTTAAAAATGTACAATATAATTTAAAAGTTCAAGAGAAAAAAGAAAAGCTTTATTCTAAAAGCATAATGTTAGAGAATATATATTATTAGTAGTTTTAGCATTGAACTACTACAAAATTACAGGCATATGTAATAGTTTTGCGACCTTAAACCACCCAGAGTTACATATTTGAGAAGTCTTATTTGAGAAGTGTCATGATCTAGTCCGAAATAATTTGAAGGTCAAAATATCTTTTGTAGATATCTATCTATCCAATACTCGTAGCTCGTTGTGACTGCATTTGAAATTTGGTCATTTAAAGAATCGCGAGCGGAACAAAATATTACAATAAGTACAATTGAATTTATAATCAATTTAAAGATTGGATGGTTCCGAATCGTGTAATGTGTGAATTTGGGTGTTTGTTAATTTATCAATTTATATAAAACAACAAATTATTTTAGTTATCTATTTTCATATATAAATAATTACATTATTATTGAATGGTGCCCCTTGCTAGATCCTTTTGAAGTGTACTAGTGTCTAGTGATGGAGCCAAAGTGGATGAAATTCGGTCCTCTTTTTCTTCCCATCTTTCCCTTTAACGAAGAACATTCGATCTCTCTTTTGTAAAGGCATGTAATGAATCATAGAACATGTAATGAACCTTCTTATATATGGACTCAAAGTTTTTAAAGGTCACACATTAACCCCACAACACTTTGCATCGAGCTTTAGGAAAATAATATGAGCCTTTAGCGCACTCCTTTGCCACTAACTGTTGGGTTATGAGGAGTCTGACGTCATTTATACTGACTTAAGAGCAATCACATCAGTGAGTTTGGATATCACATCTTTATTTAAAACTAGTTTATCACATCATCAATTTCATATGAAAAGTTTCAAGACAATTTCTTATGCTTCTTGATTAATTTATAAAATATAAACAAATCATACATATTTGAAAAATAATAGTTGATGGAAGAAATACCAATATTACATTTCTCAAAAGATAAACCCATTTCTCAAAAGATAAACCAAAATTTACTGATCTATAAACTAAATCATAGATGTTTGAAAAAACAATAGTTAATAGTTAATGTTGCTATTTTACAATCCATATAAGATTCATCTCTCATGAACAAGTACATGTCATTGATCAAATAACTTAGTCTTTCTATGATATGATAGTACATTTCTGGCCATGTGAGAAGTGTAGATTTTTGAGTGAAATTTTAACATTTGTCAAATACAGCTTGAAATTTGGAAATAGATGTATATCTCATGAAATTCTAAAACGTCAATCAAATTATCCCATAAATTTGGAGTAGGGACAATCTGAAAAATTGGTTAAAGATCAAACAATCATGACAAGTAACTGCATGTTACTAACATATTTTCTGGGCGACCAAACTTAACCTTAAAAATGAGTCTACTAACAGATTAAGGGTCCGTTTGGCCCGGCTTTTTTAGATCTCAGAAACTGACTGAAAGTTAAAAGTGAAAATAGGAACTTTAAAAAACAGAGCAAAAGTTGTTTGGTAATTGTTGTTTTTTTAGCTTCAAAGTTATCTTTAATCTAAAATTTGTTTGGTAAAATATATTTTTTTTAAAAAGATTTGTACCAAAAAAATAAAAATTTACAAAAAGATAATAACAACTAATAATATTTAAATGAAAACAACCTAAAAATTGAAAAAAATAATAAAAAGAGCCTTCAGTAGGATTCGAAGCGGTATCATTAAAAAAAAGCTCTGGATTCTTTTTCAAAAGTAGGTTTCAACCTCTTTTCTTAGAAGCTCATTTAATCCAATTTTGCACATTGAACAAAATCTGTTTTTTGCAGTTAAGAGCTTTATTAAAAATGTGTTTGACCCAACTTTTGATTAAAAAGATAATTTAAAGCTAAAAAAAGCCGGAGCAAACGAAGCCTAAATTTGATTCATTTTAAAAGTAAGTCCCTCACACTTAAATACATTACGAGTATCATATTGAAACCTTATTAGATATATATATTATTCTGGATGATACCATTTTATTAGACTTGATGGTAGTTTTTTAATGTTTATCTACTTGTGATGTCCGCATTTGATGGTAATTTAGAGGAAGAGTTTGCATGATTGTTTTAATTTTAACAAAATAAAAAAATTGGGTAACTTTTTATTAACCAAAATTAGGTGATTTAAATAATAAAAAGACTTGAGTGAAAAATTGAGAGCCCGAAAATAAAAATACTAAACTATTAAATAAATTAAATTATTTAATTTATTTAATAGTTTAGTATTTTTATTTTTAATTAAATCAATTAAAATGAATTGGATCTATTTTATTTTTACCTGATACATATTTGGATATGTATAAATACACAGTCAATGTAATTAATAAATACTAGTAATATTTATGAATATATTGAAATTATACTTAACGGATACAATACATATCCAATTAAGATAAGTACAAAAATTTATATATATGTACAAAAAATTCACCAACCAACGTACCGATTTTGACGAGACTTTAGCGGGTACTAGGAATGTGTCATTGCTTTATAAATAAAGCCAATATCTCTCTCACACTCACACACACAAGTCAAGTATTCAGTTTTTCACTTGTTTACTCACTCACTCGTATATATTTTTATTATATTTGTATTTATATTATATATTATATAATATAACTCTCTACTTCAGACGGTGGTTTTGTGTTTTTTGAACCAAAGCAAAGCAAAGCATGGAAGGTGGAGTACCTAAAGCTGATATTTCTGCTTTTAGAGAATGTTTGTCATTGTCCTGGAAAAATCCTTATATCCTCAGACTTGCTTTCTCTGCTGGTATCGGTGGTCTTCTCTTTGGCTATGACACTGGTATTTATCTTTTATTCTTTTCAATTACACAACATTTTAATTCAATTATTTGTTAATGTTTTGATTGCTGTGTAACAACATGTAGGGGTCATATCTGGGGCACTTTTGTACATCAGAGATGATTTCAAAGCTGTTGATACCAAAGTCTGGCTACAGGTAATAGTTTCTTGTATTATTCATTTTTTCGGTTAACTCTTTAATTAATTCTTACTTCCGTCGCGAGGTAATTTCACATATAAATGAAGGAAAATGTTATTCAAACCAATTTTCTAACAAAAAGACAATAAAGTTACACCATAAAATATCAATGCTGTGAACCTGAACGGAGAGAATATAGTATCATATTATTGTCCGGCTTTCTTGCGTTCATATAGCATACTATTCGATAAATTAATGACTATCCTTTGGTAAATTTTAATTCCTTTTTACATTCGTCTTTTTTTTAGAACTCTACACATGAAAATAAAAATTATGGATATAAATGGAACTTACCTAGTTGGTTTAGTAAATAGTATGGATTATGTTTTTTTAAGCAAAGTTTGGATCATGTTTATCTTTCATTCTCATCTTATCGGTGATCACGGGAAACAATTATAGAAATTTCATTAAAGAAAAAAATATTTAAGATTATCCTTTTTGTAATTCTCATAATCCGCATTATTCGGATTTGTAGTTATATACTTATATTTGTTTATTTTCTTATATTTCTCTAATTCTAGTTTGAGTTTTTTGAATTTATTTAGGATCATCAGTTTTTTGTTTTTTATTTCTTTTGGGTCTGAATACAGAAACACTCAAACACCCGTTAAATTGACAGGAATTTTCGGAAATTAAACACTGCTAGTCATGAGTTTATAAAGCATACATACATATGTACAAAATAAAAAACATAACCCATGCATACAGATTTTTTTATTTTTTATTTTTAACCAATCTAAAAAGTTATTTTATATTTATATTTAAAATTAAAATTAGATGGGTGGAATGAGAACTCAACCGGTTATACTAGTTGAGTTAAGGGTAAAAAGAGTTGGAGGTCCATTGGCTAGGATAAAACTAAGTCTAAAACTTGAGGGGTCAAAAAAAGTCAACAGGGAATAACAAATGCAAAAAGGGTAATTTGGGGGGCAAAATCGAGCACTTGAAACTTGGAGGGCTATAATCGAGCAATTGTGAAATTTAGAGCTTTAAAATCAAGCAATTGAAACTTGGGGTCAAAATCAAGCAATTCTAAAACTGGGGGAGCCAAAACTGCATTTAAGCCTAAAACTAACAACATTGTAATATACTAAAATACTAATTATATTTAAAATTTATGTCTTGGTTTCTATCATCTGATTATGTTAAAATAAGTTTTTTTTTTCTAAGAAAAACTATAATAAACGGCCTCTAAATAAAACAATACAACTCTTAACTTTGATGTTGTTTCAAATTCGTATGTTTTTTATAAACATGTGAATTCTGTACATAGGCTATTCTCAACATTGCTTTCAATCCAAGACATACATATAATCTATCTATATTTGTAATGATAACAATACTTTTATATATATGATTTCAGTCAGCTATAGTAAGTACTGCACTTGCTGGAGCAGTAATAGGTGCGGCTGTTGGTGGGTGGATTAATGATCGATACGGAAGGAAAAGATCAATTGTAATTGCAGATACCCTCTTTTTTATTGGGTCTGCTATCATGGCAGCTGCAACCAGCCCTGCTATTCTGATTGTCGGTCGTGTTTTTGTCGGCCTTGGCGTTGGAATGGCTTCAATGGCATCTCCTCTCTATATATCCGAGGCTTCACCTGCTAAAGTCAGAGGTGCTCTTGTCAGTCTCAATAGTTTTCTCATCACTGGAGGACAATTTCTGTCCTATCTGATTAACTTGGCTTTCACTAAGGTCAGAAAATGGTTTAATTAATTCATGATTTGTGTTTGCTTAGTAACTTAATTTCTAGTAATTTTATTTTTGGTGACTTTTTTAATTCAGGCACCTGGAACATGGAGATGGATGCTTGGTGTGGCTGCATTACCTGCTGTGATACAATTATTGCTAATGTTTTGGCTCCCGGAATCACCTCGCTGGTTGTTCCGAAAGGTTAGTTAAATCCGCTATCATAACACTTCATTCATGAATTTCCATTTTGCGATTATTTTGTCTGATGTTGTTCAATTTCACTACACAAAATGGTGCTATAGCACCACTACACCCGCTATTTGACGATATTTTGTACTATATTTTGACGATATAGCGCTATAGCTGTTAGTTAACACCAGTTGTTTTTTCTCACCAGGGTAGGGAGGAAGAAGGAAAAGCAATTCTGAAAAAGATTTATCCACCTGAAGAAGTTGAAGCTGAAATCCAAGCTCTGCAAGAATCAGTTGCCATGGAATTGAAAGATGCCGAAGCTTCCGGAAAGATAAGCATGATAACACTGTTGAAAACCACAAGTGTAAGAAGAGGTTTGTATGCAGGAATGGGCCTTCAAATCTTCCAACAGTTTGTGGGAATCAACACTGTCATGTACTTCAGTCCTACAATTGTTCAATTAGCTGGTTTCGCATCGAATCAAACGGCAATGCTTCTGTCCCTAATCACTGCTGGGTTGAATGCGTTCGGTTCGATTTTGAGCATTTACTTCATTGATAAAACTGGAAGAAAGAAACTTGCTTTAATCAGTTTGAGTGGTGTTGTTTTAGCATTGGCACTTCTTACCGTCACTTTCCGGCAAACTGAAACTCATTCTCCAATGATCAGTGCAATAGAAACCTCTCATTTCAATAATACCTGTCCTGCTTTTGATACTGTTGTGAATCATGGTAAATGGGATTGCATGAAGTGCCTCAAGGTTTCACCAAAATGTGGATTTTGTGCATCTGACTCTAATAAGGTAATTACTTATAAGATAAGAGTTTATGCCATAAGTTCTTAATTAAGTTACGTTATTTACCTAAATATCTTACACTAATATCAATTATATTATATGTTATATATATGCAGCTCTCACCTGGAGCATGTTTGATCTCAAATAACATAGCAAAGAATCAGTGTCAGCAAGGACATAGGGCATGGTACACTCAAGGATGTCCTAGTCAATGGGGTTGGCTTGCATTGGTTGGATTGGCACTGTATATCATATTCTTTTCGCCGGGAATGGGAACTGTACCATGGGTTCTTAACTCTGAGATATACCCTTTAAGGTATAGAGGAATTTGTGGAGGAATGGCTTCAACAGCAGTGTGGGTTTCTAACCTTATTGTTTCTCAGTCCTTTTTGTCCTTGACACAAGTTCTTGGAGTTGCATGGACATTCATGTTGTTTGGATTTGTTGCTTTCATAGCAATTTTCTTCATCATTGTTTTCGTACCGGAAACTAAAGGAGTTCCAATCGAAGAAGTGGAGAAGATGCTTGAAGAAAGGAGTGTGCAATTCAAGTTTTGGAACAAGAGAAGTAGTGTCACCCTCACTCAGAAGGATTCACCGGACTCGTTATAATCAATTTATGTTAGCTTTTTAAGTTTATAACTATGATTAGGGTAATATTTTCTTAGGATTTGCTTGTTTATATTATTTTTTAAGCTTATAACTATGTTTAGTGAACTATGTGAATCTGGTGTTTTAACTTTTAATTATCTTCTTTGGAGTTTATGTTTATGATATATTGTTTTTAATTCATGATTTATGCAACATTAGTGGAAAACCAATGATGGATAAACTATTGAAATATGATATTGCTTTTACTCCCTCCGTAACACTATATAAGCAAAAATCACCTTTTTAGGTACATTGTATAATCAATGTATCTAGTCTATATTATAGACCAAATACATTAATTTTACATTGAATCTAGAAAGGTGATTTTTGCTTCTCTATAGTGTTACGGAGGGAGTATGTATTAGAACTTATTAATTAATTTGTTTTAGTATTTTTATCATATTTTACACATTTTAAACATAGACTTAAATATGATTTTGGTCCAAAAGCTTAAAAAGGCAAAAAAAAAAAAAAAAATTAATAATAATTTGGCAACAATGTGTTTACAAAGACAAATAAGCAAACTTTTCCTAGTTTGGGTTTGTATATATTAAGATGATTTCTAGAAGAAAAAATTACGATTTTTTTTTTTTAGAACATAAAAGAGGGAAAGTTATGATATTCTAGTTGTTTCCAAAATGGATTATGTTTGGTTGTGAAGATAATGACAAATCACAACTACAAAATTTTCCTTATTAATCGCATCTTTCTATTTTTATCTCAGTGATTTCCTCTTCACTTCTTCTCTCCTATATTTACTCTGGCTCTCAATAACTGTCTCTACTTGTTTTGATCAATTTTCATTCACAAATGTTGGTTTGATTCTGTTTTCTATATGTGTTTGTGGATTGTTATATAGTCATAAGTATAAACAAGTATTTTTTATTTTTTTTCATTATTGAACAAAACAAGACGACAACATGGAAGGAGGAATTCCAGAGGCTGATAAATCTGCATTTGTAGAATGTTTAGCACTTTCAAAGAAAAATCCATATATTCTTCATCTTGCATTTACTGCAGGAATTGGTGGCCTCCTATTTGGTTATGACACTGGTAAATTACGCGTGTTTGGATTGACGATTAGTTTAATGAAATCACAGTTTCACGTAATTTTGTTAGCATTTTGTAGCATAGTTTTTGCTAAAATCATAATAAAACACCGTGATTCTGTTAAACTCACTTTCAATAAAAGAATATGAACATAATGATTTATGCCCTTGCTATTTGTCATTTCTCTCTGAGTTGTCTTATTTCGACAGACAAACTTCACATCAAAATTCGACAATAAATTAGATGGTATAATAACGAGTCTGTTTGATCTGCAAAATATAAGTACTGAACAGAACAGTGTAATACAAGACAACACAGAACAAAGTTTAAGGTGTTGATCAAAATTTATCATGTAACATGTTTTGTAGACAAAAGATTATTTTGATATTTTATAAATGTTGTCCCGTGGTTCAGAGGAGGACAAAAATTTCAGTTTTTGTCATGTCACTTGCCCTTAGTTTGTCCAGTTCCAGAAACAAAGTTTTAAAATCAAACGGCTGAAAATGTGTTGTCCAATCCATTATTTTTTAGCACATCAAACGGATCCAATATGTCACAATTTATTAACCATCAACTAAACGTGTGATATCTTTGACAACTTATGGATATATGCAGGTGTGATATCTGGTGCTCTTTTGTATATCAGAGATGACTTCAAAGAAGTAGACAGAAAAACATGGTTGCAGGTAATGCATGCATGCATGTTAATAATAAAAATATATTAGTATGTTACATAAATGTGGTAATAATAAATATGTTACATTTTGAATTGAATAATAAAAAAGGAAGCAATAGTGAGTACAGCATTAGCTGGTGCAATTATAGGAGCTTCAGTTGGTGGATGGATGAATGATAAATTAGGAAGAAAAATTACAATAATTTTTGCAGATGCACTCTTCTTTATTGGATCAGTTATCATGGCTGCTACTCCAAATGCAGCAGTTTTACTAGTTGGAAGAGTTTTTGTTGGAATTGGTATTGGAATGGCATCAATGACATCCCCTCTTTACATTTCTGAAGCTTCTCCAACTAGAGTCAGAGGTGCCCTTGTTAGTCTTAATAGTTTCCTTATCACTGCTGGACAATTTCTTTCCTATCTAATCAATTTAGCTTTCACCAAGGTATCTAATTATTTAAACTTCATTCATCTGTATTAATGTTTGCACATTATAAATTTTGCAAATTGGTCCTTATTATTCAGTTGGAAGGAACATGGAGATGGATGTTAGGAATAGCAGCATTACCTGCTGGTATACAAATTGCACTTATGATTACACTCCCAGAATCACCACGTTGGCTTTTCAGAAAGGTGCATTTGTAATAACTTATACATAACTTAAACATATCTAGTTATCTTATAATATAAGCACTTGTATTAGTATTGGTTAATTTGTATATCTGGTCCGTTACGTTTATTTTAAATTTTAAGTTGGTCTCTTATGTTACTTATGTCAGCATAACTTTGGGTTAACTCCGTTTAAAACGTCTACATGACACCCCTAAAAGTTATAAAATGACAAACTTATTGTAACGTTATTAATGTAATGGACCAACTTGAAAAATTTTAAACGTAAGAGACCGAACATGCAATTTATCAATTAATATCTGTACGGATTTATAAAAATAGTTTATGACATGTCTATAAGCCATCTCCACTGAGCAAATTTAGCACAATAAAAAACATCTTATAGCTTATATATATGAAAACAGTTTAACCTTATTTCATCATCTTTGATTATATGAATAATTTAACAGGGAAAGAGAGAGGAAAGTATAGCAATTTTGAGGAAGATTTACCCACCTGAGGAAGTTGAAGCAGAGATTCAAATTATGAGTGAATCAACTGAAATGGAAATGAAACAAGCAGAAATTATAGGCAACATAACAATGGCACAAATGCTGAAAACAAAAGCAGTAAGAAGAGGTTTATATGCAGGAATGGGCCTTCAAATTTTCCAACAATTTGTTGGAATCAATACAGTAATGTACTATAGTCCTACAATTGTTCAGTTAGCTGGTTTTGCATCAAATCAAACAGCACTTCTTCTATCGCTCATAACAGCGGGTTTAAATGCATTTGGTTCCATCATAAGCATATATTTGATTGACAGAACTGGGAGAAAGAAACTTGCTTTGATCAGTTTGGCCGGAGTTGTTGCATCACTTGCTCTTCTTACCGCCGTTTTTCGCCAGACTGAGACTAAATCACCACTTATTAGTCCGACTGAAACTTCTAAATTCAATACTACTTGCCCTGCTTACTCTGCAGCTGCTAACCCTGCTAAATGGCATTGCATGACTTGCCTTAAAGCTGAATCAAATTGTGCCTTTTGTGCTTCCACTAATAAGGTGCAAAAAAAGTTTAAAATTTGATTCACTATATACTTCAAATAGTATTATCTAAAGATATTTTAGGCTTATTCCTAAAATAGTTAAGGTCACGCATCCCATAATTGCTTTAAGTCAAGCATACTTAACTATCGAGTTCTGATGATCCAGGCTACCGAAATTGAAGATGCATTTTGTTAGTATAAGTAGTACAAATCATTGCATCCCTCTCATTCTATTATGAATTTGATTCATTTATGTGTTCTCTTTGCATAGAAGCATGCCATAAATTGCTCATTGAACATGCAAAGGTGTAACGTAACTAATAGTAAAAAATCTTTAAAAATTGTTAACATGTAATTAAAGGATGCCATAAGAAATTTCATAATGTAGTTTATGGTTGAGTTTAACAGAAAAAGTTAATCTCCGCAATTCATAATGTTGTTAAAAAGTCCTACATCGGTTGCTCGATGGTCTGAATGTGTGTTTATGTAAGTAAGAGCAATTCTCACCTCACAAACAGGTTTTGTAAGAATGAGTTAGACTCAATACCCAATTCTAATAAATGTTGTTTTTGCAGTTAAAACCCGGGGCATGTTTAATCAATGACGACTTATCTAAGGGTCATTGCGCTTCGCAACACAGAGATTGGTACACAAAAGGATGTCCAAGCAAAACAGGATGGATAGCAATAGTAGGATTAGGACTCTACATATTATTCTTTTCACCAGGAATGGGAACTGTTCCATGGGTTATTAACTCTGAAATATACCCTTTAAGGTATAGAGGAATTTGTGGAGGAATGGCTTCAACAGCAGTGTGGGTTTCTAACCTTATTGTTTCTCAATCCTTTTTATCTGTCACAGAAGCTATTGGAACTGCATGGACATTCATGGTTTTTGGAATAATTAGTTGTTTGGCAATTGTTTTTGTTATTGTTTTTGTACCTGAAACTAAGGGAGTTCCTATGGAGGAGATGGAGAGAATGCTTGAAGAAAGAAGTCTTGGTTTCCATTGAAGGAACAAACTTCACTTATAATTAATCATAGATAGATTAGATATATCAATTTTTTAAAAATCTAATTTTTTTTTTCCTTATGTTAAGGATCGGAGGTAGTAAAATAGAAGGACCAAAATTTCGTGTTTTTTTTAAAATAAAAGGACAAAAAATACATTTAAATATGCATTTCACAAAAACAAAAGTATTAACTTTAGTATGATTAAATTAGTGAAACTACTAGAAAATTTATAATTTAATTACAAAAGTACAACATATAGTATAAAATAAGTAAGTGGCGGTAACAAAAATATTATTTATATTTATTTAAATATATTTGAAAAGTTTTACTTTTATCTTTTTTAAAACTACCATGTTGACCTCTCTTTTCTCTCTGCCGCCTTTCTTTCTCTTCTCCCTTCTTTGGTTTTTTTTTTGTTTATCAATTAGAGAGGGATTGTTTAGGATCAATTTTGATCCGGAATCACCTCTCTTGATTGTTTTTTTTTATTTCTTTTTATTAAAATAAGTGATACCCACATATTTTAGGTTTTGTTCGAGTCTTCTTTTTCGTGTTTTTTTATCTAGTGTTGTTTAATCCCGTCTTAGTGCGGAGTTTTGGTTTTGTCCCGTCGTCTTAGTGCGGAGTTTTGGTTTGTCCCGTCTTGGTACGGTGTTGTTTTTGTTCATTTTTGCAGGTTTCCTTCGATTCAAATTCAGTGCAGATTCAATGATTTTAGCGCCATCAACGTTGCAGATCTGGATGTATGACTATTCCAGACATTTGAATTTTGTCAAATCAATTGTAGGCTTTGTCATAGACATTAGGCTGTTTTATGTTATTAACTCGGGTGCTGTGAGCATGTTCGCATATTCATCCTTATTAGTTTTTAGCGAAATTGAACATGTAATAATTTTGATTGATGTATTCCCAATGAATTTGAATGAATGAATACTATTGTTTTTGAGTCAAAAAAAAAAAGTAAGTGGCAGTAACAAAAATATTATTTATATTTATTTAAATATATTTGAAAAGTTTTTTTGTTTCGTTAAATTGCAATTTTGGTCTCATAAATTTTACAAATTTGTGATTTTGACTTCCTTACTTTTGTAGTAGCATTTTTTGCCCTTTAAAAAGGTTGACCCCTATTGATTTTGCCCAAATCAACACACATGTGGATAGTAACATATTTGTCATGTCAGTATATGGACAGTGATACATTTGCCACCCAACACATGTGCGTTGACTAGTTGATGTAGTATGTGAGTCATTGTTCACGTGTGCGTTGATTTGGTTAAAATCAGTGATGTAAAGTTTCGCAAAAGAGATTAAATTTAGGGAGCCAAAATCGTAAATTTGTGAAAGTTAGGGGAACAAGCTTAATTTAGTAAGATGATTTTAGTTAAATAAACTTATAAGAAAATATTATTCTTCTCCATTGAAAAAATAAGTTACTTCAATATGTTGTAGTCTAGATTGTAAAACTAAAATGTTGTCCTTTGTTAATTTTTTTACAACTTTTTAGGACTTGAACTCTAATCTTCAATCATTTTCTATTTGTTGGTTGACCGGATTCAACACAAAATCGGGAGTGGTTATGGTGCATAAGTTTTTTTTCTTATGCACCATGCATAAATAATGAAAATTGCTTAACGCGCCCCTAGATTGCTTAGCGCGCCGCTAGATGGTGACGACTTTAGATTTTTGAGTATGTTCTTCGCATGGTCTTAGGTTCAAATCATCTCTCTATCACTTCTTTTGTTAGGCCAATCTATACAATAAAATTAATGTTTCTCAAATTAGTCGGTCATTAAGTCGGATATCAATCTTAAAAAAAACGGTGTTCACTTTACACGCACCATATTATATACAGTATTTAATGTCATACGGGGATGGACCTGACCATATCTTATAAGGATTCCTCTGGCTAGTCCTACGCTATGACTATGTTAAATATTAAGGTTATATCATATGCAAACATGCCAAGGCGAGTGTTTGTAAATTTATTTTATCTTTTTTTACATCTTAGTGTTTGTAATTTGTAATTAAACAACGAAACTCATGTGGTAGCTAAATAAACAAATACTTAGAGACAAAAGTAAACGAGGGCTAAAACAGCTTTAATATAGGTCATGATCTGTGATAGCCAAAAAGGGGAAGCATAATTGTGCCAAAATCTGTACCATTATTAGAAGGACATATAATATCTGTTGATCATGTTGGAATAACTTGAGCAAATTAAAGCCTATATATTTTACTACTGTACTACTTAATATAAAATTCATCAAACATTTTTTTATAAAAAAATCAAGTTATTCTCCACTTGTTATTATAGAGATTAATATTTTAAGTAATTAAAATATATTTAAATGATTATCTTCCAACAAATATTTCCTTAATTACATACATCAATTTTATAGAACAAACTTGGAACTAAATATTTAAGACTTAAACATCTATCTCATGTGTTACACTATTTTCATAAAATTCATCAAAAGTTTGAGTGACATGTGGAATCTGCATTATGTTATGTACATGTCTCTGATTTTTTAACATAAAGTGTAGATTTTTTTAAAATTTGTTATAATTCAATTTTTCAAGATTATCATTTTACTCTCAATACATGCAACTAAGTTTTAGAAATACTTAATCACTTTGTAAATTAAGTAAGAAAATATATATGCTGGCTTTCCATCTAACATGATGGATTTAACGTGGGTTGGATGGAATCTCCAATAATTTCATATCTTTATGGTACCACAAATAAAATATACTCTGCCAGATTTAATTTAAAACACATCCAATTATGAAAATCAAATTTACTCATGATTTTGAATTTTAAGGTTCAAAATAAACGTCTGGCTTAAATATGACATAAACGAGAATTAAATTCATTTTAAATACCGATACTTTGAATTGTTTTAACATGTGCAATATTGCACATGTTGAATAAATTCTTTTACAAATATCGCAACTTAATAGGAGTGTTGGTTCATGGTTAGAGTTTGACTTTGTAAAATGTTATTATTAATTTTCTCTAATTACTAGTAGTATTTATTTAGATTTTGGAGTATGTTCTTCGCATGGTCTTATGTTCAAATCATCTCTCACACACACAAAGTGAGTGATCGAGATTCAAACTCCGGTCATGACGTCTGACACTAACAATTTCTGTATTTCTATCAGTTGAGTTGAGATTTGACTACGACAACTCTAACTTTTACTACTAACATGTAGCACTTGCATAGTTACATTTTTTTTAAACATGTTAAAAAACATAATATGAATATTATTACAAAAAAAAATGCAATTAAACCATAAAATAAAAAAAATAAAAAAAATAAAAAAGATTAGTGGGTGATATTGGAATGTGATATGTGAGAGAGGTGCACGAAGACCGTGACACGTGCAACGGTTACTAGTAGTAATTCACTAGTACTAAGTATCACTCATTAACACAGGCTCGACTCGAGAACTCAGCCATGGCAGTGAAAAACACGCAAAGCAATCTTTGAATTAACATTGACACGTGCCCATGCTCCCCCTCTACTGTACCCTCTATCTCGAGCGTGTCACAAATCCATCTCTTTCATTCTAACAATCACATTGAACTGCACAAACACTATTCCCCCTCCCCAATTTCTTTACCTAACGGTATAGTATAGCAGTTAGGATTTAGATTCCGAGTGAAATGTCGAATACGTCATGAAATTTCAAAGTTCGTCAAATATTTTTCAGAAATTTTAAAATAGGCAAATACCTTCTGATATATAAAACGTCAATCAAATTGTCTTCTGCTCTATTTATTTCGTCTATTTTAATTAGAGTTGTCAAATGCGCCGGCTCGGTCCAGCTCGCTGGGCCCGACAAAATAAATGGGTCAGTCCGGCCCAGCCCGATTATTATTGGGCTACCATTTATCAAGTCCGGCCCTCATAGGCCTCGTGGGCTAATGGGACAGCCCGACCCATTTTATTTTATTTTTTTCCTTTTTTTAAATATTTTTTATATCATTTTGATGTATTAATTCTTTATAATTATCAATTTTATAGAGATATTATTTGATGCAAGTGTAAATAATTTTTACATCGACACTAAATATCAATTAAACTCTAGTTTTAGGTAAATATACCGTTTTTATTAAGCTTACACATTTAAATATATTTTTTATAATAATTTATCAATTAAATGATAATTTTTCATTGATAATATTTTTACAAAAATGACATAAATGTGTTTTTATCAATTAAATGTTGGGCTAATGGGCCAGCCCAGCCCGACCCGATTTCTATATGGGCTAAATGGGCTTGGCCTGAAAAGGCACGATAGCATTTTGGGCTACGTTTTTTTAGGCCCGGCCCATCCAAGACCGTGGGCTTATGGCCCGGCCCATTAGTTCGGCCCATTTTGACAGCTCTAATTTTAATGAGGAAAAGAGAAGAAAAGATGGATGAGACAAAAATTGATAAATATTATGATGTTGGTGATGGATGTTTGTTGTCTGGTGCTGAATCTGATGACTTAGATTGGTCTATTGAGTGGTTATAACATCTTAGTTCTAATTTTGAAAGCAATGATAATGATGATGAAGATGATTCTGGTCATGATAGTTTTGATGTTTTGGTTCCTTGTTATTCACCTGGTTGCAAGGAGGTTGAAGACTCAAACAATGTGCTTTTGATGACTCAAAATAGACGGAGTAAACAATGCAGAGAGCAATTTGGTTGACGTTTTATAATTTCAGGGGGTATTTGCCTATTTTCAAATTTCAGGGGGTATTTGACGAACTTTGAAATTTCAGGACGGTATTTGGCATTTTACTCTTTGGATTCCATATCTAATTTTTCGATTAAAATCAGATAATTTATGTTATATTCTTTTACTACACAACTATAATGAAATTTAATTGATTTGAGTTCGATAGAAAACTCGTATTATGTCAAACTCAACTCAATAGTGAATTGGTTTGGATTAAGTTGAACTTAAGTTGGGTTAATAGGTCATTTGGTGTGCAAAGAATTTGGTTATCTATATATTAAATTTGGTTTACCGTTAATAATTTGATAATATTTACTCAGCAACTAATCAGAACAAGCCACATGTGTTAAGAATAATGATAATTATTAGATGGAGCTTCAATTAATTTGTTAGGTTGTATTAAATAGTTAGTTAGTTAATCCTTAAATAGAGCTATATAAAAGCACCAATTATACTCATTTTACTATATATTTTATCAAAATGAATCCTTATGAGTTTTACTCTATTTCAAACTCTCAACTTTTATCCTTCAATTTCTTCAAATTCTCAAAACATTAACATCATAAATAAATTTGCATGTGATATCTACAACTAACTTTCAACAAACTTTTATTTCATATGCATGTGGCTTATTTTCATTAGTTATTAGATAAATATTCCAAAATTATCAAATAGTGTAGAAAATATCATCGTAAAAATATATTCAAGTTAATGTTTTTTTGTTTTCACCACCAGTATCCGGCTCACTAGACTGCCTAATCTGGTTCGGGGTCAGTTATGATATCAAATGGTTTCAACTTCTCCCAATTGTAGTTGCAGAGAATCGAATCGTAGTCTTTCCAATCTAATTTAGAGTCAATCAATGCATAATCAACTACTCCCTCCGTCCCTAATTATAAACACCATTTCAAACATAAAGTTTGTCCCTAAATATAAGCCTCTTTGCAAATCCCTAGATACATTTATTAATACTTTTCCAAATATAACCCTACTTTACATTTAAATTCGAAAAGTCAACTACAAATACATCTTTTCACCAAGGACAATTTAGTAATTGTAATATCCAAAAAGTATATATTAATTACACTATCAACTTTTCTTAATATGCGTGAAAAACACCAAGAGGTGTTTATAATAAGGGACGGAGGGAGTATTTCCTACCAAGTTAATGTTTTTTTAATGGAAAATCAAAGTTAATGTTATCTCTAATCTCTAATATATAATAATCATGAAAAGATGCCCTATTTGTGCTACGTACAAATGGTTGGTCTCTCTCTCCAAATCCAATTGTTATTCTTGTTGCCAGCAAAGTTATGATAGCTAGTGGGTTTTTGCTGCATCCATATGGCCCATCAAGTGGTGTTCCTGCAACTACATACACCTTTCCACATGACACTCCAAGAGAGAGAGAATATAGGAACCAAAGAAAGAAACACATAATTGGTCGTACGGACAACTACACACTTTGCCCATTAATTAAATCATAAATGCTTAAATATGGGCTTTATTAATTCTAAATTAAAGTATAATCAAGATTATAAAACCTCAAACAACTTTTTATGTTTTTTTATTAACTAAATGTATCATCCGCGCGCAACTGCAACTGCAAAAATTAATCTCCTCAAAGTAACTGAGATTTATGGGGTTGACCTCTCCCAACAATTTTTTTTTCATACACACCGATTGATATCGAACCCAAAATTAAATGATTAAGGGGTTCAAATATACCACTTAAGCCATATTATGTTGGTAACAACTTTTTAACTTTCTAAAAGAAGTTTTTAATCGAAGTAGCCCGGTTAGTTCTCAACTTCACAATTGGGTGGTGGGAAATATATAAAACTATTTTTTACAAATGATAAATTAATAGGAATAAAAAGTTTCTAAAATTAATTAGTCTTCAAGGTCTTTTATTATATGATCAGGACAGTAGTATCGTATAAACCTAAAAAGAGACAATATCTTCCAAGGTTAAACTTCCCTTTGAGCTCTACCAACAATTTATATTGATACTACCTCAACTTCTTTGAAGTGTTAGTTTAATGATGTTTACTCCCTCCGTCCCATATTATAAGGAAAAAATGACCATTTTTTTTGTCCCAAATTATAAGGGAAAAACAACTTTTAAGAATGTTTTTTATTTATTCTTATAAAATTAAATGCAAATTGCATTTAATTTTTTCTCTCTCTCATTTTCTCAATAAACAACAACCAAACAAATTTGTTTTTACATCTTCCCATGCAACTTATTTCAAGAAAAACCCACAACCATATTTCAAATTCTCAAGTTTTGATTTTCTTAATAAGTGTTTTTTTTCCCCTTATAATATGAGACGGAGGGAGTACAAATTAAAGAAATAGGCTTGATGAAACCTATTGAACTTTTAAAATGACATATAAATAATTGTAAAAAAAATGACATATAAATAGCAACAAAAATTAGACACTTAATAAGGAATATAGAGTGAATTTTTCCTAATGACCTTTCAATGAAGCGAGAAAGAAGCGTCTTCATTGACTTCATTTCTGCAATATACTATTCAAATCATTACAAAAATTGGATGGTGAAGATATAGACTAAACTATGTAGTGAGTGAGACACCACACTTTTATCCAAAACTTTAAGATGTTCAACATCAACTTTTCTAAGCAATGTGTGACTTAACTCAAGTATGAGTGGTTAAATCCCAGATTAGCCTAATGCCTTAAGGTTTTTAGGTAAAAAATGTGGTGTTCAACTTACTTATATGGTTGCTTAATGCCCAAATGTGATGATCCTTGGACCCCAGTATGACCCAACAGGTATCAGAGTTGTGTTTCGGCTTAGTGAGGAGCGAGAGTGGATATAGTATTGGATTAAATATAAGATGTGGAAACTCACTTGAGGGGAGATTGTTGAGTTTCAAATGTGAGTGGTTAAGTCTCACATCGCCTATGGTTAAGTCTTTACTAGAGGAGCTGAAAAGGAAGAGGCACCAATTTCGGTGCTTGCTTCCCCTGCACTTAGAGGATCTAACACTGATGGTGACTATAGATCTGGAAGTTACTTAGATGTTGGGACTCGAAAGGCTAATCCGTGAAAGACGAAAACATAATTCTAGTCTCAATCTTTCGTTCTCTTCTTTATTTAAAATTTTTACTTGGTTGGCAGGGTCCATCATACTATACCTTACGGTTGAATTGAATATAGAAGGGCTTCCCTTACCTTCTATAAGCCGATTTCAAAATGTGTTTACTTCCCCTTTCTGGCGGCTAGTGCCCCACCTTTCAAGTTGACAGATTCGTATCTCACTTTTGACAGTTATACGATTTCAGAAGATGATCTAGAATTGGGTCAATCACGTTTATAAGAAGTGGACAATAAAGTGGTTGTACCAGCCAAAACTCATCTACGTATTATTGTTACACCTGCTGATGTACCTCATAGTTGGGCAATACCTTCCTTAGGTGTCAAATGTGATGTTGTACATAGTCGTTTAAATCAGATCTCTATTTCGGTACAAAGAGAAGGGGTTTACTATGGTCAGTGCAGTGAGCGATTCTTTGGGATCCTTCCGGGAATAAACAGAGATAGAGGTTCTGTTTGGTAAAAATGGCGGTTAGTTGATAATCTAACTTATAGCTTGTAAGCTAAAAACTATAAGCTACTTGAAATATCATTTGAAAATAAGTTATAAGCTAGTAAAATAAGCTATAAGCTCATAGTAAAATGACTGTTACCAAACAGAGTTTTTAGCTTATAGCTTATCATATTTTGTTCCATATTTACCCTTATCATTTTAATGAAAATCCAATTTTACCCTCTATAATATATTATGATTTAAATTAAAATAATTATTTCTTAGTGTTGTTGTGGCAAGTGTGAGTGTTAAGTCCCACATTGCTTAGAATAGTGAATGTTGAACACTTTATAAGTAAGAAGACCCATAAACCTAACACCTTAAGGTTTTAGGTAAGAGTGTGGTGTCCAACTCACTTGTAGAGTTGTTCTTGAACCGTGGATGATCCCTCTGGCTGCCCCTTAGTGATGACCCAACAGTGGTATCAGAGCTGATGGTTCGATGAAGGGTTGAACTAACTCCTTGTATCAAAAGTCTTCCTGACAAAGGTGGTCAGGCGGCATGTCCCGTGTGCAGTGTGGCAACGGCGGTACACATGTAGTGTAGCTGAACAAGCTTCCGCTTGAGGGGGAGCATATCCTGGTATGGATGGACTCACACTTGAGGGAAAGATTGTTGTGGCAAGTGTGAGTGTTAAGTCTCACATTGCTTAGAAAAGTGGAGGTTGAACACCTTAAGGTTTTGGGTTAGAGTGTGGTGTCAAACTCACTTGTAGAGTTGTTCTTGAACCCAATATAGATGATCCCCTGCCTGGCCCCTCGTGACGACCTAACAAATGCATCAAATGACTTCATTTTATGATAATGCATACTTCTTTTTTTTATAACGCCCAACGAATGGCATCTTTTTTATAATGCATACTTCTTCTTTTTAAAAAAAATCATGCCTATGTAAATTAATGCTGCTATTATATATATTTAAATTAATATATTTATTATTATTTGTTGTCGTTATATTTTAATTATGCATGGGACAAAAATATCATGTTTATATTATCATTATATCCTTATTATGTATTGAGAGATTAATATAAATCACGCCTACATTATTATCATATCCTTATTTTTTAAAGCAAACCAAAAAAATAAAATCACGCTTCTCATGAAAAAAATAAAATCATGCTTCTTGTCTTTATAATTTAAATTAGTACAATACTTTTTTTTAAATATAAATCAGTACGATGTTATAATTATAAGTTGCAGTTAAATTTTATAATAACATATGTGTGTTAAATATATACAAGATATATTGAATTGATAAATTTAAATTATTAAAGTCTAAATATCTTAAAAATTAATTTATATAAATTTTATTATAAATTAAAAATGTATTTTTATGTCATTTTACATTTACCAGTTAGTTAAACCGCTAATTTACCAAACACTTCAATTAGCTTATATCTTATAGCTGATAAGCTAATTGAAGTGTTTGGTAAAATTAGTGGTTCAATAGCTTATAGATATAAAATGACATAAAAGGACATTATTAATTAATAATAAAATCGGGTTTTAGTTAAAATAATAAGGTTAAAATTGGAAGAAAAAACAAAAAGCTATAAGCTATAAGCTAATTGAAATAGCGTTTGAAAATAAGCTATAAGCTAGTCAAAATAAGCTATAAGCTCGTAAAGAAAAGACTGTTACCAAACAGAGCTTTTAGCTTATAAGCTAAAAACTATAAGCTATAAGCTATAAGCTCGTTTTGGAGCCTTACCAAACAGAGCCATAAGCTATAAGATATCAGCTATAAGCTAGCTTATCAACTAACTGCTATTTTTACCAAACAGAGCCAGAATCAGACCGATTCCTGACGCAGGTTCAAGTCCTGCTATACCCAAACAAATCTACCTTACACTATACCTATGAATTTATAAGATGTTAACCGTGTTCCCTCCCGTTAATTTTTTTTTACAAAGTAACTTAATTATAGTTAAAATTGTGCTTAAGGCAGGAAAAAGAGTAATGGTACGTATAATCTGTGTTACTTTAAATTGGTGTTAATTTTTGGACGTAGTATATCATTTAGCGGGGTCCCATTATCTTTAATTTATTGTAAGGAACTTGGTGTTTTAATTAATGCAGCTAGTCCTTTTACAAATCCATGCGTCGAGTATCGACCTTGCTAGAAAAATTAAAGCATCTTCAAGTTGATTTATTGGAAGAATTATATCTAAATAAACATAATCTAATTAAAGCATATAGTATTTGAAAGTGTGTCACGATACTTCTTCAAGTTGATCATCAGCAAAATACAAATGAAAATGAAGCTTCTTCAAGTGCAAGTAGTACCACCATAACTTGTGAAATGGGGATATATTATTAAACCCATGGGATCAAGTTGTTTCATAATTTAATTCATTTCTTTGTATTAGGAGTCCCACGCCGAATATATCAAAGTGTTCAATATGGTACTTAAGTACTTGAAGAGAGTCCAATCCAAAAGACTAATTCAATAGGAGAAAGAGCATCATGACTTAAGTATCACATTGAACACTTTTATATACTTAATGTGAGAGTTTTAACACCGTCTCTAACTATATAAACACGCAATTAACATAAAATTGGCCTCAATTAGACATATAATATGTGCTTATATAAACAAGATATTCAATGTATGTTTAGATCAATGTCACTATTATTTCGTTAATCTCATTCATAATCCAAATTAACATTCACTCAAATAGTGAAATGTGACTAAGGGTTGGATGTAATTTTTGTAACGAAACCTTCATTGGCGGAAAGCCGCAAATACAAACCTTGTTTTGAAAAATGGACCAAATTTATAAGAGGGGACCATAACATGTAACATGAACAATTTATGATAACTTAAATGTTAACACCTCTGATGTGTCGAATATATATGTATGGCAAGCTGGTAGTAAATTCTCGACTTATTTATAATCATAATAAATTATTATTGATGAAAATGAACTAAATAATTTCTTTTTGGCATCAAACATTTGGTTCTCATAAAATATTATTCATATTAGAAATCGAATTTGAATTCTTTCAAACTAAATTGAAGTAAATGATAATGAATTTTTACGATCCTTAAAAGGTTGACCCAAAATTTAGATATAGGAAAAAAAGTAAAATGATAAAAATTTTCACCGACTATAATAATTTATATAAAGATTAAAAGTAAAAATGATATATTTGTGGAACAATATCTAGATTTATGTTCACTTGTGCATCATCAATAAATAAATATGTAATTAATAAACATAATTCAAGCTAAAGAACTTATAATTAAAGAGAAATGATACACAAATACATTTTTTTGACATCAAATACATATTTTTTTTTGTAAAGAAAAAGTACTTGGACCATCTTCTTAACCTTTTAATCCACATTGAGCCGCATACACGGAGAGAGATTTGGAGTTGGGAACTAACATGCTCTACGGTGTCGTGTGGAGATTAGATCCTCTCCTTCTAACCTTCTCTCTCCTTCAAAGAATACAAGTGTAAGAGGAGGGAAAGTCAATAAAAAAATAATAAAAAGATGTAGAGAAAAAATACAAAAGAGGGATAGACACACATTGATGAAGAAGAGAGTGAGAGGGAAGTGGTTGATGGAGAGAATCCAAATCATGTCGTATATCCTCTATGGCGTCAAGTTATCATTTATGATAATAAACACTCTAGTTGTTTCAAAACTAAATTGGGTGGCTATCCTTTATCAATTCATCATATGATAGTTTGCTATAGTGGATTTATTCACGATTTTTATGGTCACTTTGTGAAAGGTTTCTTCTCTCATTTATTTGTGATCTTGTTACGAAGTTTGAACATAATTATAATTACGTATAGTTAAAATTGGCTCTTCAGTTATCCCTACTTTAAATGTTATGGTTAAAATGGACCCTATCATATTGGGAGACATAATGTCTTATATATATATATATATATATATATCTGACCTTTAATGCTTTTTTCCAACATCTTTTTCGAGAAGTAGCTGATACACCCTTAACCTAAAGCTCTATAACTAGCGAACTTCTATCCATTATGTCATTAAAGAAGACAATTGTTATCCTTGATCATAGTTTTTCAAACGTTATTAGTATTATTATTATTTTTGAGTTACGTTTGTAAGAAGTGTTAGTTTAATACGCCTTATTCGTTGTTTTCACAATATTTTTATATAAAATAAATATATAGAAAGAATATTCGCCTTGAATATAAGTTAAACTATATGTTACCATATTAATTTAGTATTAAACTTTTTATTTTTTGTATCTTAAAGAACAAATTCAATCAACGTGATTTTGGAAGAGTCAACAACACAACTCTTCACTTCCCGATGAAAAGAACCTAGACTTGATTTCTAAAATTGTTCATTTGATAGATAATCCTAAAAACGTTTTCTGCACCCAACTAAAAAGTTAGTCTTATAGCAGACAAAAAAATTTACTACCTCTGATCTCATATATAAATAAAAATTTATTTTTTTAGATTCATTAAATAACTTATGTATTTAATCTATAATACATCAATTATTAACAAATCTAAAAAACGGAGGGGAGGAAGTCATTAGAATACTTTGAACTTTGAAGCATCTAGTTGGATCAAAAATCATAATTACAATATCTAAAACAATATTTGTGGTGTAATCCATCTTCGATTTTTTCTTATAAGAAGCATACAAGTATGAGTCAATAAAAGTTCATGTATTCAGTTCATAATATCGAATAAATACATCAACATCGATATGTCTCTTATAAAAAAGACGGGAGATTGATGATTGGATAGATAAGGTATTGAAGTAAATATAAGAGAAAAGGAAGGACAATTGTGAAGAAGATCAAGAAGATACTTACATAGATACAGTGTGTAACAGCACCGTGTCTGGTCTTTTCCGATTAGCTCGTTCATTGTTCCAATGGCGAGTTGAAACAAAACAAACTTCACTGTCTCTTCTTTTTCTCTAACTGTCACAAATCACACAATTTTCATATACCATCCTTTTTTCATCACTTTCTTTCTATTTCTCACCCACTAAACTACCAACCCTAAAACATTTTTCTCTTGTGTTGTGCAACTCACTCTCTTTCTCTCTCTCTCTCTCAGCATAGTTTACATGAAACAAAACAAAACAAAAAACAACTGTAAGTGTTAATCAAACCTCAACTTCTGCTAAAAGAAATTGTTAACATGCTTATTTAAGGTCTTATTATTATCTTGAAGTTCTTCAACAAAAAAAAAAAGATAGAACAAAAAATAAACAACTTTTTAATCTTATTTTGCATTTCAAGATAGACCCTTTACAAACAAAGGAGAGACAATTTCAGAAATTCAGCAATTCCTGAAAATCAGGCAGCAAAGAAGGTCTTATCTCATATTTTTGTCTTTAATTTTTTCTCCTATCACATGAAGACACTTTGATATTTTTCTTTGATTTTTGTTACAAAATTTAAATATTTTATTGATGGGTTTTCCTGTCCGCATAATGGGGTGTTACTTGATCTGAAAAAGTATTCTCTTTTACAATTATTATTAATTAATAAATGAAACCCCATTTTTATGATTTTGATTTTTTTGTTTCAATGAGAGATATAATGGAACCACAAGTGCACAGATCTGTGAGCTGTTTGAGGGACACTTCAGTTGTTTGTTGATTAATCAACAACTGGGTTTTTTTTCATTCTTTTCTGTCTTTTGTTTTAAGAGCTTAACACCTGTCACAAACAAACTCCGACCAAACAAACATTGTTCTAAGTAATGACCTATTAGTACCCTTCAAAACCATTTTTTTAATCATTTTATTTTTAGTGTTTCATTTCATTTTATAAAAAAAATTGTTAATTTCAAAACCTTGTAGTGTATATAGGGGTAATATAGTTTGCTATCTAATCTAATGAAATAATGTATCCTAAGCTATAAATACAACTTACTAGCATAATCTATAAAGGGTTTTGCCTCAGATCGGTTACTCATCTGCAAATTTTAGCTTATAAACATAGCTTAACGGTTCAGATCCATCATGGTACAAATATATAGGGCTCTATAAGTTTATAGGTTTTTTTGAGGCTCTATAAGCTATATTGCTAAACATTGAGTCTTTATGCTATGAGCTAGTTACTATGCTACTAAACATAGTCTCAGATCTTATCTGTTGTGTTGTGTGTAGTGTGTACTATTAAGAAAGATTTTAATTTTGTTTTATGTTTTTAATTAATGCAATTACTTAAAAGAAGTTTTTAGGTTGGTTTTGGTTTTAATGGTGTGTGTGGTTGCAGGAAGAGGTTCTGCTGCAAAACTGCAAAAAGCTAAACAAGGCCCTCCTGACTTGGACCGTGATATATCAGAGAGTAAAATAAGGTCTTTTTATCACTACATAGCCAAAACAGTTTCTGAATTTTCATCATCAATGCAAAGGACATATAGCTAAGCTAACCCCACATACAGACACACTCTCTCTCTTTCTTTACCTCTCTGCAAAGAAATCAGAGAGAGATAAATAATAAAGAGAAAAAATTAGGCCAAGTTGGTTTGTTTTTGCTAAGGCATGATTGTGGTATGGAGGAGGAGGATGAGATTCAAGCACAACATAAATTCCCTAGAGTTGGAAATGAAGAAAATAATGGAAGAAGAGATGTTAATAACAGGTTCAATAGTTGGCATCATTCTTCAAGAATTATAAGGGTTTCAAGAGCTTCTGGTGGTAAAGATAGGCATAGTAAAGTTATGACTTCAAAAGGTTTAAGAGATAGAAGAGTTAGGCTTTCTGTTACAACAGCTATTCAATTCTATGATCTTCAAGATAGACTTGGTTATGATCAACCTAGTAAAGCTGTTGAATGGTTGATTAAATCAGCTTCTGATGCTATTTCTGAATTACCTTCACTTAACAACTCATTATTTACTGATACTAATAATCAATTAAGTGAACAAGGTGTTGATTCAGTTCATTCGGTTCATGATGCTGAAATGGTTGTTGAGAATGGTGGTGAAAATAATTACCATGGTCAGAATCTTTCTTTGTCTAAATCTGGTTGTAGTAGTACTTCTGAAACAAGTAAAGGTTCTGGTTTATCTCTTTCAAGATCTGATGCTCGTGTGAGCCGTGTTAAAGCTAGAGAAAGAGCTAGGGAAAGAACTGCTAAAGAGAAAGAAAAAGAGAATCATCATGAGAATGTTAATAATCCTCATCATCAGCATCATCAACAACATCATAATGTGAATGTGAACTCTTCTATTTCTCAAACAGCTTCTTTCACTGAACTTCTTACTGGTGGAATTAACAATACAGTTGTTCCTACTACAAATAGTCCTAGAGGGTCAGTTGATGAACCTAGTTTCTTCAACAAAGCAAGACAACAGCAGCAGCAGCAGCAGCAATGGAGTTCTTCAGCACCAATGGATCATTACTTTAGTCCAATATTTCTAGGATCTTCATCATCAAGAACACAACATCAACATCATCATCAATTAGGACATTCACTTCATGATCATCAATCAATGAATATGTCTTCACCATTCAATAGTGGTGAAAACCATTCAGCAGATCAGAATCAGAATCATCATCAGCATCATTTGCAGCATCAATATTCATTTTTACCTGATCATATGATGCAAAATGTGGTTACATCTTCTTCTACTCAACCAAGCGGGAACAATGATTATAATCTAAACTTCACTATATCTTCGGGCCTTGCTGGTTACAATAGGGGGACCCTTCAGTCCAATTCACCGTCTCTTTTATCTCATCTTCAAAGGTTTTCAGTTTCACCTTTAGATGGACCCAACAATCTACCATTTTTCATGGGAGGAGGAGCTGCTTCTGCTTCTCATGCTTCAGCTTCACCTGCTCCTACTGCAATGGAGAGTAATCACAATCACAATCATCACCACCAGATTCATCATCATCAGTTTTCATCTGTTTTTGATGGTAGCAGCTTACAGCTCTATTCAGATCAGAAAGGGAAATCTAAAAACTGAGGAGTTTCACTTTTCCTTCATTTTCTTCTTGCAGGTATGTCATAAAAACACAATCTTTTCTATTATTTCTTCTTTATTACTATATTACCCTTTCAGTTTTTTCCTACATTTGATGTTTAATTTATTGAAATACTACTAGTACTATGTTGATGTTATTGTTTGACCACATTTACTAGCTACATTGCATTGTTTTTTGTTTGTTTGTTTGATTGTTTGATTTCTTCCTCAATGGTATACAATACATGTCTTGGCTTAGGTAAACCATGAAGTGACATTATTAAATATATTTTGTGTATCTTGATTTGAATGTTTTTGGATTTACTAGGTGTTATTTGTTGTGTGCAATACCATGACCATGAGTGAGATAGGTCTTTAGTTTGTTTCTAGGTAAAATCATAAAGAGGAAAATGACTTAATGGTGTTGAAAATGACACAGTTTCCACATAGTTTTAGATCAGAACTGTTAAATCTAAAGCGTGTGGCTGAGATTGTTTATAACAATTTTATAACTACACTAATCTAAACCGTCTGATCTCTGATTAATGGCTACAAATATTCTTGATGAAGGTGTAATATTATTTCAACATCTAAAAGCGTATAGTAGTACATGTTAAGAAATTCAATACTATCATACGGTATTTGACAGCTAAAAAGTTTTGAACATAAAATTTGTCAATCATAAATGATACTGCTGCAATAAATAAAGACAAGTTGAGCATAAAATTATGTATTTAGTGATGTCTTTTTGTTTGATTTGTATTTGATTGATGATCCTGCATGGGTTGGCGTGAATAGGGATGTATCGGCTGGTTGTCTCCTTATTTGTGCTCTTATTGGTTCCCTCCTAAATAGCATGTCAGTCAGAAGCTTTTATTTCATTTCATTTCATGTGCCATTACACATAAACCATGTGTTAGTCACTCACTTGAGATAATAATGTTAATTAATGTAATTTGACCCTAATTCAATCACTAATTACCCTTTATTTTCCCGCTTAGTAGTAGTATAATCTCTGTGTGTTGTGCACATGACATGACCCTGATTCTCTTATTAAATGTCAGGTACTGTAAGCTAGGGAAAAATAGTGTGTGAATAGTAATTAATAGGGTGTAGGTAGGAGGAGTACTATGATGTGGTTGAGATGGCTTTTTCATAAAAAAAAATGACTATGCCTGAAAGGTTCATGCACGTAGGTAGTATAGTAGTAAACATTTCACTACTGACATTCACATATGGGAGAAACAGGCTCTCAAACTAGCTACCTATAGCCCATTTAATAATTGAAAGTGAAAGTATTTTTAGTATACTGTGTATCAAAATGTTTTGTGTTTATTTATCTATCCTCCTAAGTTACATATTTCACCAAATATATATGCTAAGTTATATATATACATAAATAAGTGGAGTGTCTGAGATTCGAACCCCATCTTAACGTATAAAATGTAATGTCCCTACGAGAAGAGTTAAACTCTCGGACATATTATGATTTAATAAATGGAGAATACAAATTTTAAAATTCATTTCTTTATGCACGCCAGTAGGGTAGCCCTACTGCTGTTTTTTATTTTTATTTTTACAGCTCTTTGTTGTATTTTGTTAGTTCTTCTTTTGCAGCTTTTAAGTTTAAACCCCAATGTATAAACTTGTAATCTTTGGTTCTGCATTTATAATATACATATTTGCCATTAAAAAATGTAACTTATTTTCTTTGTCCTATAAATTTTAAACTTATTTAATTTAGCTGGGGGGTACTTAGGTTTGCAACTTGGTTCTCTTGAGAAGCCAGTATTGGGAAAGGTAAAAAAAAAAAATCAATTTTTTATTGCCTAGTAAGGAGTTTTTAACTAGAAATGTGGGATTTAAATAAGAAATGGGAACCTTTGGATTTTGAGTGTTTTCATGAATAAGAAGCATTGTTCAAATTTAAAAAATAACAATACCTTAAATACATTTACTTGTATAGAGGAATATAGTTTATATTTAACATAAATCAGATAAAAAAAGAAATTTTAAATTTTCATAATTAGAACTCAAAAAATTACAATAGTTTCATATATATAAAAGACCAAAGGTTGAATTTTATATTCCTTTTTTTTTTATCTTTTTAAGCCTTTTTAATTTTTTTTGTTGTTTTTTTTCTTTCGTTTTCAAAGTGTACATATAAATAAATATATAGACATAATTTCATCAAATACAAAAATATTTTGTATTATCTTTAATTTGTGTAAACAACCTTAAACTGATACTTACGAAGGAATGAAGGTTCGTCCCGTGAGCTTAGCTGAGTTGGCAGAAATATTGTATTATATATTAAGAGTGAAATTTTTAGCCAATAATCTACTTAACAAAAAAAAACTATAATTTAAGGGAGTACAAGTAGAGCCGACAATGGGTCGCTCGCCTACAAAGGTCCAATGTACTAATCCGACTCAATATACTAAGCCAAATATTTTTTGTATACTTTTTTATACCAATAGTATCAAATTATATCTTATCATATACACATTCAAAAAAATAAATTACACTGAGCACCCTTGTATATAGGCAGTATTTTTTACAGGACTCTTATAAGTATTCTTACATGCATGGGAATAGATTTATTAGAATTTCATTGCTTCTAGACATGCATAGTCAAAGGTTCATCCTTGGTTCCAAACAAGTGATTAGCAACTCAACTCTAATGCATTTTCTCTTTGACTTAGTTATCTTAATTTGATGGTTTTATCAATTTAAGATCAATTATTCAAGTGTAAAATGATTACTAAAATAATTGTTTTACTTCCACCAAAAAACAAAATAGCAGAAATTAAAGGTCGAAGTAAAACAATTTTTTTTTTAATTTCTACCCTAGATATTACAGATGTTAAATTTAGTGATGATAATTTTATATTTTGTTAATATTTTTTTTTAAAAATATCACAATCTATATTAAAATTTGAACAGTCTAATTTCAATTTAATGTTCACGGTTGTCTTGAATGCATAAAACCCATATATATATACTCTCTCTGTTTCAAATTATATGTCACTTTGTCATTTTTACGCATATTAAGAAATGCAATTAATGTTGTACGGAAAAAAAAAATTATGAGTCAGTTTATAAAATTGTCATCATTAATTGAATGAAAAAGATAAATTGAAGAATTGAAAGAAGAGAGAGTAATAAATAATTAAGGGTATAATAGGAAAAGTAGCATTAAATGCTTCATTGATATTGTAAAATGACATAATTTGGTACAAAAATTTTCTTCAAAATGACATATAATTTGGAACGAGGGAGTATATAATATGTATGGTATCATAAGTTTGCTATGGTAGTGGTAAAAATTTCAAAGCTCAATGAATGTGTGTATATTGTTGTTATCATTTTTGTTTTGTTTACCACATGCTTCATTCAAGAAAGATTTGCAAAATCATTGTGGGGAGTTCTTCAAAATCTATAGATAGAAAAGGCTAGTCGATTTTCTGTATATTTTATAGTGAACCGTAAGATATAAAAATTGAGCAACCTATGGTGCTAGTTTATAGTAGGGTTCTATGGAACAGAAAATATGGAGAATGACTTTGTTGGAGTGTCCCTTTGCATATATAGTGCCTTATTTCAAGGAACTAAATGCTATGATATTATTGTTACAGTACTAAAAAATTTATAGTGATCATATTATTACTAAATTTACTTGTCTCGCAATCAAACTCTAGACCATTCTCTTAGAATCAAAGGTTTAATACCAAAAATATTATTGCTGAGCATGCTTAATCTTTAATGTTAGAATCTCAATACTATTTTCTGCTTTATAGTCCATCTTAATTACTTTCATGCAGCATCTATATCTTGCTAGGCCAAACATTTTATATATATATATATATTCTATTTGTCAAAAAAATATATATATATATATTCTCTGGCCCCCATGTTTTAAATAAAATGGTCTTACTTTTATATAAGTATATTTGAGTTTTTAATACTTAATTAATACCATATGTTATTAATGTGCATTCTCTTTTGTTCTTTGGTGTCCTATGATGTAGGGTAGAGACTTCAATAAAATGGAGTACTAGCTGCAAGATGTGTACCAATTAAAGCTTGCATTAACCAAAACAGTTGATATGCTAGCTGTTGGCATCAAGTGTTGTTTTCTTCTTCTTGTGTAATCATTTTTAAGTCATTCAATTTGATTCAGTATTTTTAGATAAATTTAAAATATATTCATGTATGTGTGCAAAGATCATTGTGTTTTGGAGAAATGTAAAAGCTACTTTGACATCTGAATTTACTTTCTGCCATTATTATTTTTACATCATTGCTGGGAAAAAAAGAAGCTAAATCTTCTATAATTTCTAAGCAGGATCAATGCTTTAACTTTTTTGGTTTTTTGTTTAGGTTTATCTTCAGTATAAGATATTGAATTATAATTTTTATTATGCTATTATTATTAAAATAGGTCGAGATTACCGTAACTCTTAATCACATTTGACATACCACTTGGAAGAAAGTGTCTTTCAAAAGCCGTAGAGTGTAGCTTTTGTGAAATCACGGTGGATTCGTGATACCAAACATAGACTAAGTCTGTTTATCGGGCAAGAAGTTATATCTTTGCCAATTTGCTCTTATACCTACCTATACTAATTTCAACCCCTCTCAAAAATTATGAACTATACTAATTTTCACCCCCTTCCAAGAAAGTGTGTTTTCATTACTCTTACAAATATTTTCACACTCTCCCAAAAATTATTGAACTATACTAAATGTTGGGGTAATTTGCTTAATTCTTATGCTTACAAGTTACAATCTCAATAGGTATATGTTAATGTTGGTTGGTTGTTTCTTGGTTAGAGATGTTCAAATATGATATGATATATTTTATCCCTGCATTGAACTTATAAGGTCTTGTTTGCCTTGGATTGAGGTATTATCCTCTCCTCCTGAATTTCTATTAGAAAGAAAAAGAAAAAGAGTTTAAGTGAGTTAAATGATTATTTTGAAACTTTAAATTAAGAATGTTCCATAGAATTCTTCTCATTGAGTTATTAGTTGGGTGGAATGTTTTTAACCTATAAATAAAGCTATTCAGATTGAAATATGAACAATTCCGTGACATAAAATTGTGCTGCAAGCTGAATCTAAATCTAAGTTTGAGCTGAAAAGTACTTTATGTGGGGATACAATATGCTCCTACTTATATCGACAAATAACCTAGAACCAATAGTAAACAGAAACATGCATGCATATTCGGTCCCCACTTACTAATGTTAATTCAAAAAATCCATTGATGTTGAGTTTGAGTGCAAAGAAACAGTTTTATATAAGTACAAATTGGAACTGTCTATGGAAATGGATCCACCAAACCTGTGAATATGAATATGATGATACAAACAAACAACAGATTCAGTGGAAAGACTTAAAACAAAGGACAAGGACAAAAGGCCAATAATTTAAGGACCATTAACTTTGCATAACATATGCTCCGTTCATTCAAGAACTATTTTCAAGTCTAATTTAGTTGTAAAACAGTGAATAAATTTTTGGGAAAAAAAATTATGCACATTCATACTGTGATTTTCACAACTCTGCTCATAGTGTGAACTGAATAAAATTAAGCATATGTTTGGAATTGGAACTGCGATGGGAGGGGCTTGGACACGCTTTTTCCTGAAGCAACAAATGGTAGCTTCTTGTTTTCGGTGGTGGGAGGGGCCTGGACGTGCGGCTGCGGTGGATAGAAGCTAAACCAAACACCCTAAATAAATGAATTGAAGAATTTTGTGTGATCTGAATTCAGGAATAAACAACACTGACACTAGAAATAAGTGATCTGAATGACCTGGTGACATTTTTTAATTTCATAAATAAATATAATATGGTAAATTTTAGTATTAGTCTCTTTTGGTTCATGTATAAAACAACATTTGTGAATCCATGAGATATCCTTTTCCAAACAAAAATAAAATATAAAGTTCACAGACCATTTATTTATTATATGGTTAACCATACACAACTCGACCACAACGATCACATGCACTAGGGCCAGCTGGAGGAGCAGCATCTTTTGGCTTCATCTTCTTTAACATTGGTAGATCAATCTCCAGCACATCGGCAAGGGCCTTAGAACCTTGTTGGATCTCATCCGCGCTGCAAGGATAACTTTAATGTCAGATCCTAGAACAAAATATTAGGAACACTTGCAATAGACAAGTAATCTAGTCCATTGCGAGGAAAGGAAGGATGACACCAAAGATTTAGTTTTCATTCTCAATAAATATGCTTCTAAGTTATACGAGTTAAGTTATAGGATGCATAACTTTGTACTCAACATGTTATTATGATGACTAACAGACTAAGTAGGTAATATCCCTAGCGCGCAAGCGACCTTGACTTAGGCATTGCTTATTTTCATCACTTTCTTACCTTATGCAGAGTGGGGGGGTGAAGCGAATAATCGTGTCATGTGTTGACTTGGCAAGAACTCCTCTTTCCTTCAATTTTTCGCTTAACTCAAAGCCTGATACAGGGAACAAATTTTCGCTGTTAAGCTCCACACCAATGAACAATCCTCTTCCTCGCACCTCCTTCACGTGGTCCGGGTATTGCTTCTGAATCGTATGCAGAAGTCCGAGAAGTTCACCTCCCATTTTGACAGATCTGTCTCATAGTAATACATCAATTGCTTAGTTTATACATCAATATCTCAAATGAGAGTGGTTCAAAGTAGAGAGAATAAGTGAACCAAATCAAATAAATCGCACTAACTTAGTACTGCTTAGTAATAAAGCTTTTGTTTCACAAGCAGATGTTGCATAATGAAATAACTCAAGTTAGGAAAAATAATATTTGCCAAGATATCTATTGGAGTCTGTATTATAACAAGTATACTGTTGATAATATAAGATTTCGCAACGCATTTAATACCTCTCAGTAAGTCTCTCTTCTTTGATCACTTCAAGTGAGGCAATGGCAACTGCACTTGCCAACGGATTTCCTCCAAAAGTACTGTGAACGGTAGCATAGAAAAAGAAAGCTTTAGCATTATAAGTATTTGATTCCCTTCTTTAATAAACATTTCATTTAATAAATGGAATTATTGGCTACTCTAATAATTTACTGTGGTCATATCAAATCCATAACTCAGTTTATTAAACAACTTGACAAATCACGAAGTTAAATATTTCATATCAAGTTTCTTAAACATGTAAATATTAACTTCGTCATTCGTTAAGTTGTTAATGAAATTTCCTAAACACTTCAAGATGACACATTCATGGACACAAGGTTTGACAACTATTGACAAGAAATTTTTAAATAAAGGGAGTACTTAAAAAAATTATAATAAAATTAAACCTTCCATGCTGTCCAGGTTTTATACAAAGCATCACATCTTTATCTGCAAGAACTGCACTAACTGGTATGATTCCTCCACCCAATGCTTTACCTAATATCTGAATCAACAGACGGTTTAAAAAATCACTTCAAGTTGGTGGAATAAAACGGAAACAGAACCACAAAAAAGGTTGCAAAATAGAAAGAAAAAACGGAGATAGCAGCAAAGCCTGTAAGTTTCTCTTTTTCATAAAAAAACAAACATGAGTTGGATGGTTAAGTCTATCAAGTGGCAGGTAGTTAAATGTATCTATCTAACTGCATACTTGCAAATGGCAATATCAAAAGTTCTATTGATTATGACTCAGACAAGTTTTGTTCGCAGGAATAAAAGGAAAAGACTTGATAGAATTTGGCGTAAAGTCTGTATTTTAAAACTTCGCTGTCAAGTTATAACTTTCTAATTTTAAAATTAGAGAGAAACTAATCCAAACACGATATTCTGTTTTACCAGTCAAACACAGTGATACATGCAGGGCAAAGAGTCACATCTTATGGTTAAAGGAAGTAAGTATCTATTGGAATCAATTATAAACAGAGGTCTATGTCTTTGCATGTAGTTTCAATTTCAAATTGAAGACCACAATCCAATCTTGGTACAATTGAAAAACACCTTTGAACCTAAATTATTGAAATGATGCATAATCGAACTTGCAATAAGTTGCAACATATTTTGTTAACCATATGACATGATTTTTTTTAGCAAAGTACTGCAGATGAATAATGGTATATATAAAATAAACACGAGGTAAATGTGATTACTAACCACTACATCTGGACGAACATCTTCCCACTCACAAGCCAGCATTTTCCCAGTTCTTGCTAATCCAGTTTGTATTTCATCAGCAATCATCAACACATTATATTTGGAGCAAAGATCTCTTACAGCTTTCAAATAGCCATCTGGGGGAATTTTCACCTTTAAACATATAGCACTCATATAAAAAATGTGGAAACAATGATATTTTAAGAGAAGTAAAACGTAGTAAAAAGTGATTTCATAATCTGAGAGCCATTCTAAATATGAAAGTATAAAGAAAAAGGAACCCGACGATGCAAAAAAGATTTCATATTTTTCATAGCATTATATGGTATATTGAACAACCAATAAAAACAACTAGTTTGACAGGTAATTTACATGACAAAATCATTAAATTTAGATTATGAACGAAAGCCAGGGAAAGCTGGACTGGCAAGAAGAATGCAAAAACACCCAAACTTATAAAAGTGTAAATTCACCGGGCTTATCCAAGTCACCAGGACATGTCACAGTGTATCATCAAGGCTCATATATATATTATGAAGCAAACTATTATACCGCATCAATGGATCAACACATACAACGAATGTAACCCTGAAATTCACATGGTCGAGGAATACAAATAAAACAAAAGTGACAAGTTTTTAACACATAATAAGTTCAACATGTTCTATGCGATATATCATACAAAGGAGCATATCAAGTATTGCCAGGCTAATCAAAAAAGTATTCCCACAAAACATACCCCGGCTTCCCCTTGGATAGGTTCTAAAATAAATGCAGCTATGCGGTCTCCTTTTTCTGCAGTTAATCAGGGAGAAAATTTGATTAGTATGTATCAAAGATATGTCATGCTAAGCAAAATATACTGATAACAACAATTCAGAACCTTTGAAAACTTTCTCGAGGGCTTCCGCATCACCAAAATCAACTTTTAGATGTCCTGGCATTAAAGGGCCAAAACCACGGGTAGCTTCATTGTCACAACTCATAGATATGACACCCAATGTACGCCCATTGAAGCAGCCACAGCACGAGACAATAAGAGCCTGGAACAAGTTTCCATTAGCAAAAAAGTTACCTGATAAATAACTTAACTGATTCTTATTTTAAAATAAATCCAAACTAGATTAGCAACAAAAAATAGATGGTTGTGCTCAAGAAAGAGAAAATGTTTGCGTACAAGTCATTTCAAAACAACGAAGAACAACAATGACTGAACTGAATAAATATCAGTATTCAGTGATCCTATCAAGCAAGTATTTAATGTCACCAAACAATCTTGAAAAATGCAAAACATCAAGATATTACAATTTACAACTATAAGGACACATGATTCTCATAGTTATACCTCATCGTTGGGAATTTTTTTCTTTTCATAACCCCACTTTCTTGCTAATTTCAAAGCTGTTTCCACACCTTCAGCACCAGTATTCATAGGAAGTACCATATCATAACCAAACAAAGCTGTCAAATACTCAGCAAAGACCGGAAAACGATCATTGTAGAAGGCTCGAGAGCTCACAGTCAGCCTTTCTGCCTGATCTTTTAAAGCTTTCAGAATTTTTGGATGACAATGTCCCTGAAGCAAAATGACACCTACTTGAGTCATTTCAAATTCCGCAAAATTAAGTTTTCCCAAAATTTAAGTAATAAAAAAAGGAAAAGCAGTAGCATTGGTAAAATGGATTTGATGTTACATGAAATTAAGTATAGTTTAATAGTTTATTTTCCCTAATCATCCAAAGTAACAAATCTGTTACAATTGACCATATCAATAAACAACTCCACTTCACAAAGGAAACAGAAAAGTGTATATAACCGCCCTTCATTCAGCCGGGAACCATTACGAATACAAATTAAGATATAGAGTTTTGTGAATTATCAAGATCCATTCAATTTATACCTGATTAACTGCAGAATAGCCAGATAGAAAATCAATATATTTGTTTCCTTCTGGATCCCACACAGCTGATCCTTTTGCATGAGCAAATACAATAGGAAGTGGATGGTAACTGCAAATCAAACAGGAAACATTATTTCAACAAATGATCTCAAACAAAAACAATCAATTAAACTAATTAACAATCTAATGATCTATACAAAATAAAAACTTAACAATTAAAGATAGATAATAAAACTGAAGATTCACAAGACTAAAAAAAGTAGTGTATTTTTAAGTTAAATAAAATACCAAATTCATAATATTTACCAAATTGCAACAGTGTTACTAAAGTTATAATTGGTTGATGCTAAGATGATGAAATAACAGAATAAACAGCAAGATAACATTAGTAAAGTCTATTTTTTTTAGCTTACAATTCGAAAATCCAAATGGATTAACTCAAAAACCATATGATTAGTTTAACATATGAAGATTAATTTAACGTGATGAATTATAAGATTATGAGAAAACAAGACAGACCCAGAAACAAAAATGTTGTCTTTAGCAACAAAACAAAAGAAAAGGAAAAGAAAAAAACATACTTGTGGGCACTGTGTTGAAATTCTTTGTCGATGATTGTTTGGGAAGAGGAAGAAGTGTTTGGTTGTGTGGCAACAGCAAAGGTTCTACTACTACCTCTGTAAAATCTTCGCATCAAACACTGTACTTGTCTAGTAGAAGCCATTGATGATGAGAGATTCGGATGGATCAATTTTGTGAAACTTGTTCCAACAATTTTGTTGTGTTTTTATTGATGTAATGGAACTGATGATGATGATGATGATGATGTAATTAAAAGTTGGCAGATAAATATGGATATTAATATTTAATATTTAATATTTTCTCAAAAAAGTATAAATATGGTAATGGCCATCATGTATTCATGTGCAATGAGGCCAATTCTATGATAAGGACAACTAATAGTTAGATCCGTGGTTATTGACGCTGAAGTTGATAGGGATGATCACAGTTCGATTTCCGTAATTGCAATTGAAAGGAAGGTAAAATTACTTGATGTCAGAATTGACGCCCGAACCAGATTAAATTTAATGATAAAAGCCAAAAAAGAAAAAGCTTTAAGAAATTTTTTGTTTAAGCTCGTGTCCAAGTAAGTGTAGTTCATGGAATGAATAGTACTAAATAAAAAGAAACATGTATTCATAAAGAAATAATTAATGCTTTTTTTAAAATTTGAAATAAATCTTATTTAATAGACAGAAAAATTTCAAACTATTATATTTGGGGGATAGATGTAGTCTTAAAATTCTAAAGTGACATAATTTAGGACAAAAGAATACCATCATATGTTCTTTTTTTATGCAATAGCTTTTTTATACTAATCAATAGTATTTAATATTGTAAGTGAATTTAATATTTTAATATATGTTTATATATAATATAAATCATTACTTTCTTATAACATAATGAAAGAAATGTAGTTTACACAAGAAATAGAAGAATCCACAAAATTAGGAAATTTGACCAATAAAAAATTAGTTAACCATACATGAAAGAGAGTGATTAAAATTTGACCAATCAAAAGTTGCCACATAAAATTCTTTTTTTTCTTACATCAAAAAATTCTTACTATATAGTATTTTCCTTCTACAAATATTTAAATTTATTTTATCTCACTGTATATATTATAGTCTTAAAAAAGTTTGTCCGTTTACGATAATGGGAGAATTTTGAGTCATCTGGATATGCTTAAAAATTGTGCCATACCTGCTATAGTTGCCACCCATCTGCCATTGCCGGGAAAGGGAAACATTGCAAGGAAAAGTACAAGATTAAATAATTCTAAAGGATAATAAATTACTAAAAAAGGTAAAACCTTAATAAATATATGTAAAGATTAAATAAATTAATCGTCCCTACAACATGATTTTAATTCTGTCATTTGATCTAATCTTTGTTGAACAGTAGTATTTATTTTGAACAAGACTTTATTAATTTTAATTTTGAAATTAGTAAATATATTAACTCTCTTGTATTATAAGCTTGTTCCGTTTTTCTATTATTAACCCTAATTTTTTCCCGCTCATTTTACCCTAACATTAATTCAAATAAAATGTTTAAAATATCTCACCAAGAATCGAATCCACAACCTTTAACTCACCATGTTAAATATTTATTATTATTAGCTTCCTATTATTATCATTATTAATAATTTAAATAAAATGTTAAAAAATACACACCAATTAATAATTTAAATAAAATGTTAAAAAATACCTCACCAAGAATCGAACCCACAACCTTTAACTCACCATGTTAAATATTTATTATTATTAGCTTCCTATTATTATTATTATTATTATTATTATTATTATATTCTAAACTTTTATATCTCTTATATTCTAAACTTGCTCCGAAATGCTAACCCTAAACCTATTTTTTTCCTGTCATTTTTTCTCTTTTTTTCATGTGGCACATTATATTAAAAAAAAAATACAAATTTGTCTAGCATGAGAATAAAACATGCGTCCCTTTAATTTTTTATTTTGCGATGACTATATTAATAAGAGTCAGAGACAATCTCTTAACCATGTTGGGATATATCTTTTGTCGACGGTGTTTTTACATGGTTAGTTGTATATTGCAATTTCAATAGTTATTTAAAGAGAATGATTAAAAATATTGATTATCGATGAAGATGGTGAAAATACAAATACAACTTCCAATGTAGTCTATAAAGAAGTATTTCGTAATATACCATAATTTCTGTTGTGTGAACATTTATCCAAATTTATTGTCGAACTAATATTTAATGGTACTCGATTTTTTTATATACGTCTTAGTGTAGTGTTAAAATATTTATATCTTATTTTTTTATATTATGACTAATTAGACCTATGCACTTCACGGGTCGAAGTTATAGTTATATTATAAACTTGTTCCGAAATGCTAACCATAAACCTGTTTTTTTTCCTCTCTTTTCACGTGGTCCATTATATTAAAAAAAAAATACAAATTTGTCTAGCATGAGAATCGAACCCGCATCCCTTTAATTTTTTCTTTTGCGATATATTAATAAAAGTCAGAGACAATCTCTTAAGTATGTTGGGATATATCTTTTGTCGACAGTGTTTTTACATGGTCAGTTGTATTTTGCAACTTCAAGAGTTGTTTAAAGAGAATGATTAAAAATATTGATTATCGACGAAGACGGTGAAAATACGAATAAAACTTCTAATGTAGTGTATAAAGAAGTATTTCGTAATATACCTTAATTTCTGTTGTATGAACATTTATCCAAATTTATTGTCGAACTAATGTTTAATGGTACTCGACTTTTTTATATACGTTTTAGTGTTGAAAATTTTATATCTTATTTTTTCATACTACGGCTAATGGTGCACGGGTCGAAGTTCTAGTTTTTAGAAACTTAAAGACAATTGTTTTAAATTGTTAGGAGCCTAAGACAATTGTCTTAGAAGTATAAAAAAAAATGTCTTGTTAACTTTATCCTTAAACCGCAATGTATCAAATTTTTTTAACTAAAAAACAAACCATCTTCATTTATTCAAATTTGTAAAGTACATCAATTGAAATCATTACATATTTAAATTCGCTGAAAACTAAAAATGATGAATCTATAAGCAGACTCACACCATCCAAGTTAATAGCATAAAACAATCTATTAACAATTTAAATGTCCGGAATAACTTGTATCGAACTTATAAATAACATGTTGTTTGTCATTTCCTTGTATACGGCTAGATTTGGATCCATCGGTGCATTATTTATTAAAAGAAATTCATTACATTACATGCGTTTCAAGTTACGTGTACGTAATATAACAATACAAGGTGATGATAGTGATAAGGTCGAGTTGCCAATTTGGGTTGGTTTTCCACTTTGTATAAACTCATCAATAACGTCCTTTTTATTTGACTAGTCGCATTTTTTAGTTGCATTTGGTTTTGTATATATAAACTTGTGAATATTGTTAGTTATTCTTGTTTATATTTATGAGCCTATGAACCTCAAATGGTTACGTAAAATATCCTTTCATTGCCCAATCCAGTTTTGATTTCAAATATACCACCATCTCATGATTTGTCACTAACATAATCATATACTGCATTGCATCCTATCAATAACAATAACATACAGTTATTAGCAACATTCATATAAATGGATTTATTTGATTATCATTGCTTCATCAGCTTGTTTCTTTGGTTCATTGAAAAATCAACATTGCAAAATTCAAAGGAACGCCGTGAAGTGCAAACACTAATGATGAAACCAATTATGAATTATGGTTAACTGTATATCAATTATTAATTATATAAATAAATGTATGAATGACATGACATGACAGTCATGAAGCTGTGTATGTACAATGTCTCATGCTTACACTACTTAGTGTGCAAGATGAAAGTAAGCTTACATACAAATATTAAGAACTAGCATGTACATTTCTAACATTAGCTCTAACTATGCTTTTACCCTCAAAGAAATAATGGACAGATTCAACTCCAACTCAAAATATTTGATTGCACAGTATCAATCTATTGATTATATTGACTAAACCATCAACAAAATGACCAGAATCAAATTAAACCAGACATCCTAACTAATAAGAATGATGGCAGAAAGCTCGAGAGAAAAGAATGGACGGTAATGAATACAATTAGGAGTTTATACTGTTTGAAAATCTAGTGACCTAACCCAAGAGAGAATTAGTCCACAAGCATAGTAGCATAACCTTTAGCAGATCGGAATTTTTTTTAACGAATATGAAAGATGAATATCACTTAGTTGAATATTGTAGAAAGAAGGATAGAATCAACTCCATTACATTTAAAAAGAGAATGGGAGCTGTGACCATACAAACGTTGAAACAAGTCAACAAGTAATCTGGATGAGACAATGTTTAACTAGATGTTATAAGTATGGATGCGAGGGAAATGCTGCTGATATAAGATTATCTAATGCATCCTAAAAATAGGCATACTGTACAGAAAGCAATATCGGAATATAAGATTATCTAATGCATCCTAAATATAGGCATCCTAAGATTTCAAACAGATTTTACTTTTACTTTGGTGAAATCACTGAAAATAAAACAGTATATTGACCAAGTCACTAAAAGTAGTTAACTCTAATCTAAATTTAGTTGAGAGTAGAGATAGAGATCATTAAATGAATTTAAGAGTCATCCTTTATAGAATTTAGGGTATCAAATGAAACAATTCTGATTCCTATTGGAAGAGATTACTACAATAATGAGAATGCCAGCAACTGAGGTATTGTTCAGCTGCCAAACTGAGATCCATGTGAGAGGGATATCCCTATTGTAAGGGCTCAAAAGTCAAAAGCCTTTGTAAAAACCTTGAAGCATAGGGCCAACCAGACAGAGTCTCACACTCAGGGTGGACATACCTTGTGGTATTACCCCTAAAAAATGTAGCAGGAACCAAGTATTCCTTTGAGTGTCGAGTGGCATCCATCACAAGATGGATAAGAAGTGAAAACATGTACACAAGTTATGAAATAACTTCCAGACGCTTTTCAGATTAAAGTATGAGCAGTGCTATATGCCAAAAAAAAATGCAAGAAGTCTCTCATGTTTAAGGGTGATTGTTGAATAAGACATAGCTAGGAGGAGGATACCACTCATCCCTCTAATATAGTCAATGATCAATGCCATTGACAACATTCATGATGCTTTTCTGTTCTATTACACCAAAGAAGAGGAGGACGCTGTATCCTCCTACCTCTCTGTATTAATCTTCTCTGTCTAAACGAATTTCTTTTATTTGACAAAATAAGATCCTCCTCACAGCATTTTTCTATGTATATAATGAATCATTTGGTGACATAAGAAGAAAATGGTTACACCTAGTTGCAAATACCATCATGCACGGCATGACAGAATTGCAAGAAATAGAAATAGAAACAGAGGGAAGAAAATGATCAAGAGTATTCTGAAATTCTTCAGATTCACCACGCAACTTCCCTGTGTGACCAAATTATGACCAAATTACTCGCATAACCAAGGATACTAGACAATGGAGATTACTAGAGAGATTCAGCAATCTCATTTGCATTAGTATGGCAGATATTTTCAGCAGAAAAGGAGCATAAGAGGGTGAGCCACCAGAAACAAAATAAAAACCACTTCGTGGTTCTCCTCTGAAAATAATTTATGGAGATAGAGCTGACTCCACAGTAGTCAATGACAAACATTACGAAAGGACAGACAGATCCAAGATTTCTAAGATAAAACACAGATGAGAGTAGATAAAGAAAATAAAAAGGAATGGAACTATTATTCCTACATACAAAACTAGAAATGGATTATTAAGAACAGTCATGTTAGCCACTGATATGGAAGAAGCAGGATCCGAGTTGAAAAACCCTAGAGAAGTTTGTCTCTCCAAGACCATCACACTAACTTAGTGGAACTAAGGAGATGAATAAGGACATGCTTCAAGAATTAAACTTTTCACCTTCAAAACCGCCCCCGAAAGAACTTTAACAATTCATGTGGACATGATAAATGCCTGGATCAAGTTTTCAGCTGCACGTTTCTGTTCAGGTGTGCCAGATATTAGGGCAATACGATCACCACGGCCAGATCTGGTGTCAGAAATCTCTACTGTTGCTCCTGAAATCTGGTGTCAATCAAGAAGCCATTAATTAGACATCATATGAAGCAAATTTTTGCACAGGGCATGAGAGAATAAATAAATTAGTATCTCATTATAAGTATAAACAAAGTAAAAAGAAATAAATTGTTCTTGCATTTTAATAAACGACTGAAAAATTCAAGATTGAGTAAACCAACCTTCCTGATATTGGCTATATTTGCCCCTCCTTTACCCAACACTTTACCAACAGCATTAGCAGGAATCAACATATCCAGAGTTGATGGGGGAGGCAATCTGCACGATAATGGTACAACAAAAACACAAGTTCAACTAACAATTTAACATTAGACCATTTAGTATTAAGTTAAAGAAAGAAAAATTAGGGATTGTGCATGTTTGGTTGGGCCCAAACCCATGTTTACAGGATTCAAACCAGATTTCACCCACAGTACAAAATGTTTGAGAATATGCCAGCTGGCAAGTGTCTCTGTTTATGACCAAAACTATCTCTTATATGATAGAGGTATCCAAACAAAAATCACTTATTCGCAAACCAACTTTTACCAATACCATGTTCATCCAAAATTATGTGCAATTCAATCTAGACACTGAATCAGTTGTGAAGTATTTAAATTTTAATTATTTTTTATAAAAATATATACTAACCCTCCATAAAGATTGGAAGCGTATGAAGATATAGATCCATAGCCATTTTCCGCCATCTATTAACATAGATTCAAACAAAAGAAGAGATGATCAGTAACATAGATACAATTTGAAACAAAATGGAATACATACATGTAACAAAATAGGAATGATAAAAAGATTGATTGTAGTTTATAAGCATTTTGTACTGGAAGGAGCATCTCTACTAAAGTAAACCATCTCTTCAACTCCCTCCTCCACCCAAATAGTAAACAAGAAAAATCAATATTTACTATTTCACCCATTCTATTCACCCATATAACTAAAGAACCATATGATAAAATTTGACTGTACAGCAAATGAAAGGGGTTAATGTGAGAAATGAGAAGATTAAATAATAGTCCTTAGATGAAATAAACGGTTGAACTTTATGTTTATTAACTTTTTACTTTCTATTTAAACTTATGCTATGAGACTTATGACATTATGTTTTAAGTTTAAAAGTTATGTTATTTTTAGTGAATTCATGTTTCAAGTTTTAATTATATTATACACTGCAGTTTTATGGTACTTTTTTAATGTAATATTTGCACATGTCTACCAGAGGCTGCAAAGCCATCACTGATAAACTGCCATCCAGCATTGACAGATAAATTAACATGAAATAGGTAGAAATATACTTTCCTTCTCCGAATATAATATATTGAATAATCCTAGAACTTCAAGACAGAGAACCAACATAAATAAATAATATTTGTAAAAAGTAAAAACAAGCCATGATATGCCTGCAAGAAAAGCATCACAAGGACTAGTTATACAAAACAATGTATGGTACTCCAGAGAGAGAGAGAGAGTTACCGGCAAAGATCCATATCCATACAGGCTGCTTGAAGAAAGCATGCCTAGCCCAGTTGCACCTTCAGCCCTCTGATCATAAACCAGTGGAGCAGCAACAGAAGGAATCGAAGGCAGCATAGATGGGAATGAAAGAGTAGCACCGCTTGAGTAGAAGGATTCACCACCAGTAGAAGAATTATGGCCAATGTCCTTTTCTCTCAATACATCATCTCTGAGTCTTAATATAATCTGGATTAGTGCATCTCTTACACATTCAACGGCACCACTCACCTAAAAAAGAACAATGAATGAAATAAATATCAGATACGTAAAACGAAATGGATTTCCATGTAATACTCGTGATTTAATAGTTACTAATTTGCTTTTCCTCCAACCATGACTGGTTATCGGACATTAACAACAACTTCTGTACAAGAGCTTTAATACCAAATACTAGCATTACTTGATAAATATACTGATAAAACAAAAAAAAGTGATGAAGACTTTTTGGCTTATCATTCAAACCTGAACAAGTTCATCACTGACATCTTCACGTTTTGGCTTATCACTTCTAGAGATTTGAATATCAGCCCCGGTTCTCTTCCGAATTTCATTTATGATTGAGCCACTTTTACCGATAATACAACCTATCACTTTGCGTGGAACTAGAAGCCGAATTGACACTGAGGTATCATCTTCTTCACTTATCTTCCCTTGTATCAGCAGAACAGCTTCAACTGCCATGGACTTCATATCACTAGACGACTACGAAATGCATAAAACACGTTAACATTTTCCACTAGACGATAAAATAAGACTATATATATCAGTAAAAGGGAAGTCGATCCTCTCCTTCTCCAACTCTCTCCTTCTCTCTCCTTCTCCAAATCTGCACTGTTAGATAAATCCTATGGCTCAAAATTTAAAACAGAATAAAATTAAAAAATTAAAAAATCTGAACTTCTGAATCGTGAACTCCATCTTCAACCCAATATGCTTCTAATCTCATGATGATGGATTCGCCAACACCACCACCACCCAACTTGGACTAATCTTATTCACGGTAACCGAAAACGCAGCGGCGGGATACACGGTGGCCGGCTATGCAGCGTGACAGCAAGGAAAAACGCACAGTGCAGGTTGGCGGCGGTAGTCGGCGATGGATTGAAGATTGGCGGGCGGTTTTCCGATCTTAGAGATTGATGCTGGATGGTATTGTTGAGGTGGAGGAGTATGACAATGGAAGCTTGCATTTATATATACTGTTTTTTATTTGAAAACTGGTTGCAACTTGCAAGATCTGAGAAATTATACAGATTCCAAATGAATCTAAATGCAAGCTATTTGAAAATTACATTAAGAAATTATACAGTGAACAATGAGAGATTTTGCAAATGAATCCAGAGCAAAAGAGATTGCAGCCACTTAATTTGTTGTTGAAGATGAACTCGGGAAAAGTTTGATGTGAAAAAATGCAGGGCATTTTGTTTTGGAAAGATATACTCTCATCCATTGGATTGATCTAGCGGTTCAGATTTGGAGAAGGAGAGAGAAGGAGACATTGAGGAAGGAGAGGATCCAGATCCCAGTAAAAGGGTAACCCTAACCAGAGCATGGATAATGTGGGAACATCACTATCCGCAAACTAGAAAAATCAAGCATAAAACTATGAAAAGCAATTATTTGAAGAACTTTTCGTGTTAAACAATATTATTACAGTTCTAAGTTAATGTACAGTACACATTTTGTAAAAATAAAAGTCTAGTACACCTGCACTGGTTGAAATTAATCGAATGGGCCTAAGAAATTTTATTCTACTCTAATATAAATATAAAAGATATTATATGAAATTTTATAATATTCTAACAAATATCAATGTTTTCCCAATCAAAATGGGCAATCTGTTTATTTAAAGCTCCAATCATAGCGGAGAATAGGGAAGGGTTGAACCCTTACAAATATATTATAGACAGCCTCACCGAGTCACCATGCATTTGCAAAAGGCTGATTCCATTCCACAACTAAAACCTATGACCTCCTGTCACGCAACAACAACTTCAACCAATGCACCTAAAATCCCCTTCTAAAAGTTTTCCCCAACTGATGAATTGCATATTTAGTTTTGAATTTTTCACTCAAAAATGTTTTAATGCAAAGCTCTTGCTAGCTAAAGCCTATTTGTTACTCCCTATGTCCCTAATCTTTGGTCCTTTTAGGTATGAGCAAACATATTAAGAAATAATAAATTTAAATAGGTTTATATATTTTTAACTTTAATTCATTTAATAAAAGTAAAATTCATTTAACGCATGTTTTTGTTTCTGTAAGGGTACAAAAGGAAAAATATCATTAATTGTGTTTTGGTTTCCTAAAAGAACCAAAATTTTAGGGCAAAAAAATGCTTAAAGGACCAAAGATTGGGGACAGGGAGTATTAACTTTCATAAGCAAATAAGCTAATCAAACACACACTATAGTATATCACAAACGCTGCAGCAAGTAACATCTTCAGCAATAATTGAGTTTATAAATAAAAATGGAAGATTGTGCACCTCTGTTGCAGTTATAATAATCAAACACTCGTTATTAGCCTTGGAATCATCAACATCAATACGAGCACCACATGCCTGCCTCATACTTTTAATTGTACTCCCTCCCTTCCCAATAACACGCCCAATTCTGTCAGAGGGACATAACATTCTAATAGTTAACTCCTCAGATAGAGAAGCATCAACACCAGACATTACTGGAAAGGCGGATGAGTACAGAGGCCATGTATTTCCTGCATCAGCATACCCTTGCAGATCTTGAGCATTTGTTGCGCCTAAAAATTGAGGAATATGTGTAGATGATATTATAGGATCTGAAGGCTGATACAGTCCACCAGGTGGAAAATTTGGAACTTCGGAGGGAATGATAATACTGGGTGAGGCTTCTGGTACATTTGTGTCAAGAGAGATATCCTCCTTGGGACCAAACTTGTACATAATAGAAGAAACTGCAAATAGTGCTCTTTTAACTGCTTCTGATTCACCAGTGATCTACTCAATAATAAAGCACGAATATAGTAAGATAAAGTTCATCGTAAAAGAACAGGTAAAAATATGAGTAGAAAGAGATATAGAAATTGGAGAGTTTTCTAAGATACTATTAAAAATTAATTTCACATTTACATTGAAGTAGCCATCAAATGTAATTCACAATTTTTTTTGTAGATAGACGAAATGGCAAGCCATTGGAAACTCATACACACAAAGTGGAGGGACTGGGATTCGAACTCTAGTCATGGCGTCCGACGTAAATTTTTTGGCATTTTTGCCAGTTGAGCTAGGATTTGTGGACAATGTGATTCACAATTTTCTTTAAGCAAAACAACAACTACAGCATTCAAAAAACATTATTGATTCTACCACTGTGTGGGTGGCTTCTTAGATGCTTATTGATATATTGTTAGATGCTTATTGTTTAGAACTACAAAGACAAACTGTATAGCCTTTTTATGCCATTAAGTTCACCGTTTCATTGCCCGTATCATAAAATATTATTGGCATATGCATGTATGTGGTTAGATACTAGATATCAGCTCTAATCAGGGAGATGGTATGAACCCACGCAATAAGTTAATATACTAACCGAGACAAAATTATCAAACTCCATAGCACATGAATGTGTTGGATCAGTGGCATTCTTGGCAATAACCTTGACATTTGCTCTAGTTTTACTTCTCAGCTTTTTAATAGTAGCCCCAGCCTTACCAATAATATTTGCAGACTGGCTTGACGGAACAAGAATTTGGCATTCATCTTTCTCCTTTCGTTGCTTATTCTTATCAGAATCTCGAAGAGCTTCAATAGAATTCAATATAGCTACATGAACCTTAAGAAGAGCATCTTGTGCAGCACATAACGGTTTCCTATCATCGAACTCATCATCAATTTCAATATCTTCCTTCTCCTTAATATAACAGTAGATTGTTATAACTCGATCCTTGGCACCAGGAAATGGATCCACAACCTTAACTTTTGCCCTGGTCTCTTGCCTTATCGAATTTATCACTTTCCCATTCTTACCGATAACGCTCCCAATAACTTCGACAGGACATAGTATCCTATAAACAATCAATTCATCATTGCCTTTATCATTTTTATCACCCAAACGTCTCTTTTGATTCTGTCTGTCACCATCATGGTCTCTATGCGAATGATTTCGTTTTCCAATTTCAACCATTTTACAAAATTAGAAACTATCACACAAATCCTGAAAGAAAAAGAAAAAATACTCATAAACCCTAACTGAGTTAAGAGTTAGTGCAGAAGCAGAACAATGTGAGAGATTTTGAATATACCTGATTCTAATTTCTAACAGAGAACAATGGCTCACTTAAAACCCTAATCTGAGAAAGCTTCAGAGTGACCGCCGTAGGATTCAAGGAACGGAATCCTAATCAGAATCAGATTCTCCGTCTATTGTTTTCTTGGTGAAAAGGTTTTCCGTTCATTGGTTTTAAGCTTTTTTATTTATTTTTTTCAAACAAAAAAAAGTTGACAGAATCTTTTTCAATTTTTTTTGTGGGAGTTTAGGAATTGTGGCATTTATTTACCTGCGCTTCAACTTTTACAATAGAGAAAAATTCATTATTTTCGTATAAGATGAGAACTCGTTAAATTGTTTTAGAGGAGTTGGGATCCTCTTCATTTCTCATTATTTCCATTTCCTCCATTAGTGTATGGTTTTGAAAATATAAATGTAAAAGTGTGACATTAAGTGGGTCCAAATGTCTTTTATACACCCCAAAACATTTAAAAACTTTGGTAATGAAAGAAATGGAAAGAATTGAAAATGGAGAGGATCTTAACTCGTTTTAGAGGCGAGAAGACTGTGAGTATTAGTGTTGATTGTCAGTTGAGGACGGATTGTCAGACGGAGAGAAAAGTTTAATTGTGTAGTGTCAACATCATTAGGAGATCTCAATAAAACAGATTGTGCAGTATTATTTATGAATTAGCATCAGGGCAATTTATTAGCTTGATAAAGTCAAGATTGTGTTTAGAAGAAATGTGCAACAACAAACGTGTGCACCGTTGGCAAGTTTCTCAAGGGTGTCAAAAAAAATGACACAAAAAAGTATTTGAAAGTGCGTCTGGTTAATGCATAAAAAGTATTTGAAAGTATTTTAAATTACATCATGTTGCAGGTTATTCAATTTTTTTTTTTGAAAAGCGCATGCCGCTCGTAAAGCGCGTCACATTCTTTGGCGTTTATGTAGGAGTTGTCTCCCAACGAGAAGTCAGATAATAGAGCGTTGTGTGGAATGTGCTAACCATTGTCTAGTGTGTGAGGATGAGAGCGATGATGATATCCATGTTTTCTTTACATGTGCTTCAGCCCACACTAGTTGGCAGACTACTGGTTTGTTATATGTTCTGACATTTGACTTGAGGCGTGTCAGCAAGGGAGTGCTACTGATAGAGTGTTTGCACTTTGCAGAATTGAGGATTACAATAGAGTGGCAACGCTTTTTTTGAAGTATTTGGCATAATAGAAATGATAAAATATGAAACGATAATGTTAAATTGCCAAGTATTGTTGGTTTGATTGCGTTTGATACTTGGAGGGAGTGGTTTGATGTCCACAAATTGCAACACGGTGGTTATTCCCCCGACACGTCTTCCATTATGATCAGGTGAGAAAACCCAAGGAATGATTGGTTAAAATGTGATGTAGATGCCGCGTTTTTTGCTCTAGGTAGAACAACGTTGGGTGCGTGTTTCCAAGATAGTGCAGGACAATTTGTTGCTAGTCTTACACGATGACAACATTCGATTTTGTCAACAATGGAAGGTGAAACTTGTGCTTTACTACAAGCTATGTCGGAAGTTAAGTTCTGAGGCCTTGAATGCATCTAGTTTGAGAGTGACTCACAAGTGGTGGTTGAAGCCATCCGTACGAAATGTAAAGGCAACTATGAGTTTCTTTCCATTGTTAATGATATTATTATTATTATTATTATGTCATCTTTCCAAACTTTGAAGTAAAATTTATTAGAAAACGTCCCGTGAGCTTATCTCAGTTGGCAAGATAATGCATTTTATATGCAGGAAGCCGGGGTTCCAACCCCGATCATCTCATTTATCCACTTTAAGGGTGAAATTTCTAGCCGTTGAGCTATTTGACAAAAAAAATAGTTTATTAGAAAACAAACGAATTTAGTTGCTCATAAGTTAACCGACTAGGCCGGTCAATTTGTGGGCTAGTTTTCATAAGTCGGAGAGTACCTATTGAACATTTGTTATTTGATGAAATGAATCAAGTTTGTTTGTTTCAAAATATTAAACTTATATTTAAATAGTATAATTGAATAAAAAAAAAAACTTAAATTTAAATACTATAAAATAAACAGAAAATTCATAAAACCCAGAATTAGGGGATTCGGATTGTCCGACGTTAAAGCACAAAAGGTGTAGTTTACGCCGAAACTTCAATAGCTTGGTTCCATTGGTGCGTTCACAGCATTCTCAACAAAACAGTCTTCAAGCTTCCTTCCACTGTGACTTTGCCAGCCCATCCCTGACAATGAGTGAGTTAAAGGAAGATGATACAGTTATGTCATCAGTTCATTCCACAGTCTTCAAAGAATCAGAAAATCTTGATGGAAAGTGTCTCCAAATTCAAGGTTATGACTTCAACCGCGGCGTCGATTATCATCAGCTTCTCAAATCAATGCTTACTACTGGATTTCAAGCTTCCAACCTCGCTGATGCCATTGAAGTCGTTAATCAAATGGTTTGTTCTTTTCTATGATACCCCATGTTTTTGTTTTTATTTTTAATCACTTTTTGTTTATAAAGTTTTTGTCTTTGTGTTTTTTGGAACATGGGGTTGAAGCTAGATTGGAGGTTGGTTGATGAACCTGTTGTCGAGGATTGTGACGACGAAAAAGAGAAAGATTTGGATTACCGGAAATCTGTTACATGTAAAGTGTTTTTGGGTTTCACTTCTAATCTCATATCTTCTGGTGTTAGAGATATTGTTCGCTTCCTTTGTCAGCATCACATGGTGAGTGTGTTTTTGGTTTTTTCCTTTTTAAGTAAACAATTTGTCATTAACTCATTCTCATTCTAATTATGAATTTGCCATAAGTTACAAGCTAATCTGAAAGTCCATAGACAAAAGATTTTCATTTTACACCAAGTCAATGACACTTGAATCCATTGGACTGTTTGGATGTTGTAAGAGGAATATAGGTCTTGAATTGTTGAATTCAATATTTAATCAATGAAGTACTGAAGTGATGGGTGCGGATATGTGTCCTATCTGCAGTATTCAAACTGCTTTCACTGTGAATTGTTGTTGCAGCAGCCGTAGGGCGTTTTCGTTAGCATTCATAATCATGGAATTTGCTACTGTAGATGTCTTTGCCTTGTTTTGATTGCATAGGGACTCTTGTGTTTTGAGTAGGTCTATTGGCTGTTGGTAGTTAAAATCTGCGGTATTGTAGGCAAGTATTAAGTCTTCATGTCATGACTCATATGTCATATATATAATATAGCTTTTATTTTTGGTTTCGGGGAGTTGATTTTATTTTGTCAATAATGATAGGTTTTGATTTTTATGATAATGTACATTTTGGATTCAGACAATTTTGATGATCGGTTTGTTTTAGGTTAGGATTCAAATTTGAGGGCAAGCAATGCATTTTAGCCTAATAGTTTAGGTTACGAAACATTCTTTGAGGATTTTGTACTAGACTGATTAGTGGCTGAATATATATTGCATACTATATGAATCAATCTACTACTGGCATGAATGTTCTATCAACCTCCTTCTCACCACTGTTTAGGTCCCAAGCTGGTCATCTTGAACCCTTATTGGATGAATACCATAGTTTTTTTCTTGCATATTAATATCTTCTCCATATCACGTCCCTGCTTGGAATCTCTACAACATTCCCATTGCATACCCTTCTTGGCAATGGCATCCAAAGAAGTAACTGGACTCACTTATGATAGTATACCACCAGGTCGTAAAATTCGATCCATTTCCAGCAGCACATACTTCATTTTTTAATCAAGTTTATGTGTGTGCGTAGAAAGATATTAAAAAGAAGATTATGCATGGCTATTAGCTAGTATATATATTTATAAAGGTATGGGTGATGGTCCATAGTTAGCGTAGGTGTTGCACCAAGTATAATATATTAGGCCAACATGAAAAGATTGTAATGTGAGATTGCCTATTGCAATTTCATTTTACTAGATGCATATTTAGAGTTTCTGGTTGCTTTGATGAAGCTGTGATATAGATTATTTATTAAATTGAAAAGTTGCTAAACCTAGTTTTTTAAATATTGAGAATGACACGGTAGTTGTGTTATTAATTTTGTTGCATCTGTTCTACAGGTTCATGTAATTGTTACAACTACAGGCGGTATTGAAGAAGATCTTATAAAGTGCCTTGCACCAACATATAAAGGAGATTTCTCTTTGCCTGGAGCTCATCTTCGCTCAAAAGGATTGAATCGAATCGGTAATTTATTGGTCCCTAATGACAATTATTGCAAATTCGAGGACTGGATTATTCCTATTTTTAATCAAATGTTGGAGGAACAAAATAATGAGGTATTTTATTACTTTTCCTGCGTTACAAATATTATATGGTTCATTGTTTGTCGAGGTATTCAAAACCGGTCGGACCTATTCTGATCTGAAAGACCCCAAGAGCCGGTAAAAAAACAGGAGGTTGGCCCGGTTTGAAGAATTAGGTCTATTTTTAAAAAAATTGCGAGAAAAAAAAAATCTGCTACAAACTTTAAAACTTCTCTTCTATATTATTTCCTAAAAAGTCATCTATTAGTTCTCTCTTTTATAGTTTAGTTCTCTCTTTTATAGTAGAAAGTCATCTACCAGTTCTCTCTTTTAAACAATGCGGGCGGGACTTAAGAAGTAGATATACTAGTACACCTGTTGGAAATTAATTATCAGCAGGGAGAGAGGTTGAGAAAAAATTATCAACAAATGACTTAAGGTTGCTGCCTGGATGACTGTGGTCAGAGTTCAACACATAACCATGTTCTAAAAATTATCAACAAATGACTTAATAATTTGTATTTTGTTTGGTATAAGATATTAAACATTAATAAGAAAATATACTATTCAATCAGTACCAGTCTGACCCCAGTCCAATCCAACCCCGGTCAGACTATTAAACCTTGAACCGGTGTAAACCATTAATCCTTGAACAGACAACTACATCGGTTCAATGTCCGTTCTGGTTTTAGTCACCTTGGTTTTTGTCGATCCCTGGAGCGGAGTCACATTTAGTGGTCATGCTAATTTTTTTAGAAAACATCTATTCTGCTGGAAAAATAACCTCTTATGAAGGAGGTTCTTTTCAGTTTTCACTTGAAACTTTTTTCCCATTACTTATTTATCTTCCTTCTTTGGCAGAAAGTGTTGTGGACACCATCCAAGTTAATTGCTCGATTGGGAAAAGAAATTAACAATGAAAGCTCCTATCTTTACTGGGCATACAAGGCAAGAATGATATCAAGCTTAGATTTTCAGCAAAACATGATTCTCTACTTCAATTTTGATTTAAATCTTTACACTAGTTTCTTTTTCCATCATCGTACAGTTTATTTCCTACGTATCCTGCATTGTGTAATATATGTGCAACATGGATATTTGTGTTGATTTTCTTATTGACTTAATAACTCGAGTGTCTGAAAGTTGAACATAATATTATATTATTGATATTTGGTTTTCCTTTGGTGTTTTACAGAACAATATTCCAGTTTATTGTCCAGGATTAACCGATGGCTCATTAGGTGATATGCTGTACTTCCATTCCGTCCGCAACAACCCTGGTCTGATCGTGGACGTAGTACAAGGTTTTGACTCCATTCTTTTTACTCTTCACTGCATGGATGATTTTGAAACGATTGGAATCATAACTAAAATAATTGTTAATGCAACAGATATAAGGGCCATGAACGGTGAAGCTGTACATGCAACTCCTAGGAAGACAGGCATGATTATTTTAGGAGGCGGTCTTCCAAAACATCACATTTGCAATGCCAATATGATGCGAAATGGTGCAGACTATGCAGTTTTTATTAATACTGCACAAGAATTTGATGGAAGTGATTCTGGAGCTCGTCCAGACGAGGCTGTTTCGTGGGGGAAAATACGAAGTTCTGCTAAAACCGTTAAGGTACATCCTATATACTTTCGCTACTTGTTTCCTTGTCAGAATACTCTAAACTTTTGCCTTAGTATATCCCTTACTAAGTCGGTGTATTTCACTAAACCAGGTACATTGTGATGCAACAATAGCATTCCCTCTGCTGGTTGCTGAAACATTTGCCTCAAGAACGAAACCTCTTTTCATTGATGAAGGTTCACTGTCAAAGTTTATTTGAAATGCCATTGTGTTTGAGGATCTTGATGGACCAGTTTGCCAGACATTTAATTTGACCATCTTTTAACCATTCAGAAGCAATTCATTAGTCTTGAAGGCATCGAGAGTTATGAATTGTTGATGTAATTGTGGATGTAAATTATGTAATGATAATTATATTTTTTTTGGAACTGTGGTTTCTCTTAATTTTGAGGTGTTGAAAATTGAAATTTCTAGAGCAAATAAGTCTAGAAAATACATTAATTTTTTCTTGTTGAATAAACATAGTGAGTGATAGTTTAAAAATTTTCAACTCAAGTCAGATTTTCTTGTGTCATTTTTTGCATAAGTACTCTTAAGAGCCACAATAGTACTCACAAGAGACCTGACATATATAGTAATTATGTTGTATAATGTCGATCATTTTTAACAGTCTTCTAAACATTCAAACAAAAATATTGGAGTAGCATCAATTTAGTAGATGAGTGCATCACAATTTTGAAAATTGTAATTGGTTAAAGATAAAATTAGATGGACTATTAGTAATGGAATCATGGGAAAAAATAAACCAATTTTAAAAATGGTCAATTGGTAATTGTGAAATTGAATGGATGTGTCACAAAAAGTCAAAGGAGAGAAGATAATCAAATGAGAGAGGAACTGATACTAATTTACAAAAAAGTCCTTAGAAGTTTATAGAATAGTGTCTTGAATTTATTGCTTCTTATTTCCTTCTTATTGGTACCTGCTTTGATTTTCTGTTTGGTTGTCCCTAAATTATTGATGTTGACTTGAAGGCTTAGCTTTCCTTTTTCTGGATGATAATGAAAATGACCTTCTTGTTTGATTTCACGCAAGGCTCGTAATCTGATAATTTAATGAAAAGTTAATACAAGTTTCTTGGACTTAATGGTCTGTTTTTCCAATTGAAACCAGGCCTACTGTATCGGTGATCACAAGAAGACGTTCGGCTGCAGAAAAAACACGGTGAAGGAAGGTTACATAAGTTTTTCGAGGTCAAAGTTTATTTGAAATGCATTGTCTTCAAGGATCTTGATGGGTTAGTTTGCCACTGACATTGAATTTGATCGTCTTGTTATTCATAAGATCGACAACATAACAGACATTTTTTATCATTTAGTCCCAAAGGCGGCATTGATTGTCATGAATTGCAGGTATAATTATGTAATGATAAGTATTTTTTTTTTTTGAAATGCAGTTTCTCTATATGGGAAAAAAATCCGTTCCTGATATTTAATAGTTATATGGCCCAATGAAGCTTATATATCTCTCTCTCCCATTTTGTTAGGTTAAGTGTTTGTGTGTGTGTATATTTGGTTATACAAATAGATTCACTGATAAAATTGCGCTACAAAAGGAAGCCACGGATAAAATTGTAGCTGAAATGACTGAGTTTTTCGAGCATCGAAAGCAAGCAAAGGAGAAGCCAGCGAAAAAGAAGCCAGCGAAAAAGAAGCAATGGAAAAAGAAGCTGCACTGAAGTGCTTCTAGTTTAACAACTATCACTGATCAGTTATAGTTTTTTCAATATTTTCCACTGATGACAGCATTTTATGTTGGAAAACAAAATTGATTTATATAAGCCAACGAATTTCACAGGTAAAAACATACTATAAACAATAGTGAATAAAACAAACTCTAGATAGTAAAATGCTGGCAGTGACATATAGGTTGAGCTATCAAACAACAAGTTTTGGATCTTTGTCCCAAACCTTATGCTGCAGGAAGGATTTGTTTGGACAAAAGCTACCAGCTTTCACCTAAATGTGATTTTTGGGACTTTTCCAACAATTGAACTTTGCTCCTCCCAACAATACTTTTTTTTGTTGTTGTTGGTAGATAGACGAAATGACAGCCATTAGAAACTCACACACAAAGTGGAGGGACTGGGGTTTGAACCTCAGTCATGACATCTCGACCTAACAATTTTGACATTTCTACCGGTTAAGCTAGGATTTGTGGACATACTTTTTTCAGTTTTTTTTATACACATACATGTTCAAGATTGAGTTCATAATATGTATTATCTTAAAAACCTTAAACAATAATCATTTAAAAATGGAGAAACTGCATTATTATAAGCTTTCAATAGTACCTTATCACAAGCTTTAAACAAAAGACCCGTGTGACAATGACACTAGTGACCACTAGGAAAGGGAAAGATTAACAGTAAACTGAAGCAGAAAAAGTAGAAAGAAGTTTTACTTTTGTTTGATAATGCATCAAATTCAAAAAACATTTTATTAGCAACCTCTCAAGAGTCTCAAGTTGAGCACCAACACATGAATAAAGTCCAAAAAAACATAAGTGTACTTGCTAATCCAATTTCTGTGCAATTTTGAAGTTTAAGACTATACCTTTTCAATTTAATTTCCTTAGAAAATCAGAGACATTGCAATTTCACACCAAAATCTCTAGCTAGTTAATTATGAACTCATTTCATATATATACCACATTACATAGAATACATGTTATACCATTTCAAGTTTGTTAGAAACAGCTTCATTATGAGCTACAACAACCTAACAATATAACTTCAAAAAGTCAAACCCCTAACATCTCATCTCTCTAGTGACATGCACTTCATTTTCTCAACTTAACTTAATGCATGCTTAAAGTCACGGTGAGTTTAACAAAATCACGGTGAGACACCGTGATTCTGATAAATTTACCGTAATCCAAACATACACTACCTAAAATACATCATAATACAGCACATATACTAAGAAATAAGGTCATGCAGGGAAGGTTGGTAGGAAATAAGAAATAAAAGTAACAAAAGGACAAAGGCAACACCCCAAGGAGAACCACCAGCTCTATGAATAGCACCTGGTTCAGATCCTGGCATTGGAAAGTTTAACTGGCTACCAGTTGAGAGCCAGTGAACTATGATGATTAAAAGCAATGGAGAAATTACCAACAAACGTTGCAGCAACTCTGATGCAGTAGCCATTATTGCATCATAGATTATGTAACAAAAAATTCCACAAATGAGAGTAATAGCTGCCATCAAAAGCCAGTTTTCTGTGAAGCTGAAACCTGAAGCTGATGAGTAGTACCCTTTTGAATAAGCCATAGGATTGAGAAAGAGTGAGTGATTGAAATTGAAAAGTGGCTCAGAAACTAAAGCATAGAGTGTGTGTTTGTGTGTGGTATAGACTTGTTATGGAGAAAACTTGTGACAAGGTACAACATAAGTAGCTGTCCAATTTTGTATTTTATTTGAGTACATTTTCATGGATTTGTGCATCATGGTTAGTGACATCAACAGATACAGTACAATAATGTCTTTTCTTTTTACTTTTTTGGGGGGTTGGATTGATTCTTGGGTAATGGGGCAAATCATATCTCTCATATTCATACGTGTGTAACAAAATCTGACCATAAATGTGGTCCTAGATTCCTTTTCATGTTTTATTTTATGTTTATATTATTAAGGGTATCTCAGTTTATGTTATGACATACTGTACTATACTAGTATTTTTTTGTTGTAACTGTTTGAAATTTGAAAATAAAAATATCCATAAACATGACATACTAGTATGATAGTATTTCATACTAAGTGTTTACTTTAACTGTTAACTCTAACAATCCCTGAATTTCCTTCACCTCATGTAATTAACTTACCAGTTCATAGAAAGTTTAAATAAAAACAAGAGAATCTATAAGCTTAAGATTTTGACTTTTTTTTATCACATTTTGATCTATAATCAACATTCTATGTATTATGTACTTTCCCATGTGAAGACATGTGATTATTATGAATAAAATTACCCTGGTGAATATGGACCACATACCATTGAAAAGGATGCAAACAAATTAGATGTTTAACCATGAGTTTAAGATGCATTTGGATGAGTTTACATAATGTTTTCATGATTACTATTTTGCTTTTTTTAAAACATCTTTTCTAATTGTTGTAAAGAAGACCTATCAAATTAATTATTATAATCTCTCACCCTCTTAACAAAATATTATAAGCTGTAGCATTATCCATGAGTGCATTAAGACAACTAGTTAAACAATAATAACACATGGTAAAGTAGTAGTTAAATGGAAACTATCTCAATGGAAGAAGTATCCACATTTAGTACCTGACACGTCTCGAATATGATTACTTCTAATGGAGAGAACCCATGGAGAAAAAAAAACTAAAAGACTACACCTTCTCGTGAAGTTTGAGTTCCTAATTTCAGTAAGTTGTAATCCTGGCAAGTTGCGAGCAATTGCATAATGTTGTATAATATATAGCTTGTATTTTCTTGATCAATACAATATATATACACTGTAGCAGGTAGAGCAAGCTCAAGGTTCACGAGTACAACTCTTAGGAATTGTTTATTTACTTTTGAGATTTGTAACTTCAACATAAAAGATAAAATAATATTATGATACAAGAACCCTGAGTGTTCTGTAGAGCTAACTATTCATAAAAAAATACAAGAAACCAAGTGCAGTATGTCTTTGTTCAAATTAGATTGTAAGAAGTCTTGAATGGATACAATTAACAAGTAACTTTCACATTAGATTGAAAGTTTTTGTACATGAATCATTCATTTAGATTAAAAATATCTAAATATAAACCACTTCACTTTAAACTCAATTTCAGTCAAGTCAATTTTATAAAATTAATTCATTTAAATGTTTGAGGTCTAACCCAAGAAGAAGATCCGAACCATCACTTTTAATGGACACTTCAAAGAAATTCACCACTGGTGATAAATTCAATCTCAAGTTGGCACATATTGGGATTTGCAACAGGAAAATATAGATGATTTTATAGTGAGGCCATATCCTGGAAAACCTGGATGCCATACCTCCAGAATGATCAAGTATTAGTGCTGGAAAGCTGTTATTATCGTATTTGGCTTCACACATTTTTGGCAACAAAGTCAGAAATCAACAAACATTGCTTTCTATTGTTCTATTCATATGCACTTTAAACAAAATTTGTAGATTTAACATGAACAAGAATTGGAAAGATCAATCACAATCCCTAACAGAAAGGAGGTGAAACCTAAGTTAAAATCATCTACTACACGTACAATTTATGTTCAGTCCTAACTCATATCCTAAAATCTAATCTAACAGTAGGTGGCTGTGTGTGCATCTGCTTGCAATCAACGATTCAATGAATATAGCAAAAATGTAGCAAGATGATTCATAAGCTATAGATTCTTCTCTGCGCACCAGTAACATGCAGTTTGGAATCTGGATATCAATTTTGCACCTCTAACCAACTACAACCAGGAACTTTCTTCAACCCTTTCCGCTTCATGGCTAACCTCAAGTCATTTGCATCCTTCCAGGAAGAACGATCAGAAAACAGATTTGCAGTTAGCACATAGTTTGCTCCCAATTCAGACTCCAGTTTAGACATTAGATCATCATCCAAATTAGGAACCAGCCCATGAATTCTACAAGCACCAAGAAAACTCCTCAATATGACACCATTAGGTTCCATCGGCATATTCTTGATGATATCATAAGCTTCTTGAATCAAGCCAGCTCTTCCTAACAAGTCAACCATGCATCCATAATGCTCAACAGTTGGCTTTATGTTATACAATCTCACCATCTTATCAAAATACATTTTCCCCTCATAAACAAGTCCCATGTGGCTGCAGGCAGACAAAATCACGGAAAAAGACAAACTATCAGGTTGCAACCCCATATCCTCCATCCGGTTAAACAAAGAAATAGCATCGTTTTCACGACCATGATTCGCAAGAGCAGAAATCATGATAGTGCATGACTGCAAATTTTTTTCAGGCATTAAATAAAAAACCAAAAGTGCTTTCTCAATCTTCCCACATTTTGAATACATCTCAAACAAAGCAGTGCCTAACTCAACACCCATTTCAATGTCATTCCTTACAATATAAGAATGAATTGACACACCAGCACATATATTGATCATTTTAGTACAAGCCGATAGCAAACTAACCAAAGTCACATAATTCGGCTTTTCATTAGCCAACCTCATCTCTTGAAACACATTCAAAGCCTCTAAAGGTGTCTTGGAACAAACATAACCACCAATCATCGAACTCCACGAAACAACATCTCTATCAGACATTTCATCAAACACTTTACGAGCAAACCCAATTTCACCACAATCAGAATAAAACCTCAAAAGGGCATTACCTATATAACGATCCGAACAAAACCCATTCTTAACAATCATAGAATGAATAACCCCACCAAGTGAAATCGATGAAAAGCGAGCACAAGCCTTGAGAACAAAAGGGTAAGTGAAATTGTTCGGTGAAAAAGACGAACTTTGAAGTTGGCGAAAAAGGTAGATAGAATGAAACGGGGTTTGAGTATTAGAGAAAGCTCTGATCAAAGTATTCCAAGCGAAGAGTGGAGGAATGATGGGTAAAGAGTTGAAGAAGGAATTGGTGTAAGAGAGTGAAATGGATGAAGCTGATAAGATGAAATGGGAGATGATGTTAGGGTTGTAATCAAGAGAGGTTTTGAGGAACAAAGAGTGGAGTTGGAGAAGATGGCACAATCTTGTGGAATTCTTAATCAGGTTTAAGGCATCATCACAAAACAAACCCATTATTATTAGATTAGTTTTAAGAAATTTTGATTTTTGATATAAGCTCTATGTAATTATTATTTTTTTCAAAGTGACTTATGGACGCAACATTTAATCCACAAACTTTACGCAAGTACATGTTTGTCATTTTGCTAATAGAAAAGAGGGACATTTTTGTCAAAGAACACACCTTAATCTTCTTTCTCTTTCTTTCACAATCTGCACCACAACCACACAACTGAATGCTACAGTGTCTGTCGTAGACACGTTTGGAAAATGATAGACGTAAGTCCGGGATACTAGTTAAACATATTAATAAAAAAAATTTGTCTTAAAATTTATGTATTCAATATTTTATAAGTGTACAACAATTTACTAACGTTAATTTTGTTTTAAGTATGCTTAACAAGTGAATTTATTATCTATATAGTACTTTCATTACTTGACTTGTTATAGTCTCTTTCCTATAATGCTGAGATTTTGTTGACTTTCTTCATTATCTTCATTATTTGTTGTTTCTTACTTCAGAAGCCCAAGTTACAGGTTCTCTTTTCCACTTCATCTTGATTACATTTGTGTTATTTTCATTCTTTTTCTTACTTGGTTTTTATCCATGTTATTTTCAGCTGTATACTATCATCATTTATAGGATCATATCTTTGTATTCTTTGTTTTGCAGCATTCCTTCATTTTACCTTTAGTTTTGTATATAAGATCAAAGTTTATGAATCTAGCTAATCCTAACTTGTCAAAATTTGAGAGGGTTAATTAGAATTGACCAACTTTATCTCTAATGACAGATTCCTAACACGTTTTATCGCATATTCGACGGTTGTTAGTTGTATGATGTTTTATTTTACTTCATTATGTACTAGATTGAAGACATGTCCAATACTGACACATATGATTACATTTAATCACTTCTATTTTTTCAAATTACTACTGGTGTCGACATGTCAGTATCAATGTCGTGTTTGATGTCTTTAATCCTTTATCTATGTCACTAACACATAAGTGCTAATTATTATATGATCTAGTGGCATTGCACTCATATGATGTTTATTGATTAACTATGCAATTTATTCTCACTTTCAGAAGATCCTGTGGCAGACATAACATAATAAAGCACTTTAACAATTAATAAGAAGATCTCAAGATTATGATTATAACAAATGTGAATGAGTATGAAGCAATTGCAAAGGAAAAGTTGTCAAAGATGATTTTTGACTACTATGCAACAGGAGCAGAGGATGAGTGGACTTTAAAAGAGAACCGAAATGCATTCTCAAGGATTCTGTAATCTACTTATAATTTCCTAAAAACTTTTATTTTATTTTATTTTCATTTTCCCTTTTACTTTGCTTGTTATGGAATCCCTTTCTTTCAATATCCGTGTTTACTGAAAACAGGTTCAGGCCGCGAATTCTTATTGATGTAAGCAAGATAGATTTGACAACAAATGTATTAGGCTTTAATATATCAATGCCTATCATGATTGCTCCTACCGCCATGCAGAAGGCGGCTCATCCAGAAGGTACACGCTGTTATGTGTTACATTAAGATATTACCATTTCATTTTGTATTTTGTTATTGTTGTTATGCACATTTTGTTACTACAATATAGAAGAACTTGTAAATTAAAACAAATCAATGCAATTTTTTGCAGGAGAATACGCTACTGCTAGAGCAGCATCAGCAGCTGACACAATCATGGTTTGATTTATCGTCGACGATGTATTAAAATTAAGTCATTGTATTTACTACATTGGAGATTCATTTTCATAATCTTGTGACAGACACTATCCTCATGGGCTACTTCCAGTGTTGAGGAGGTTGCTTCAACCGGACCCGGCATTCGTTTCCTCCAAATCTATGTCAGTATAGTTTCACAAGTACTAATTTGATTATCTGAAGTATCGATTATTAGTGTTATAGCCTAACTTTTCTATGTTATTTTCTTCTCTAAGGTGTTTAAAGACAGAAATATGACTATTCAGCTTATAACAAAAGCTGAAAAGTCTGGTTTCAAAGCAATTGTCCTTACTGCAGATTCTCCTGTTGTTGGTCGTAAGGAGGCTGACACAAAAAATAGGTAGACAACCATTGCGAAACTTCACTTTAATTTGATAATTAAGTCTTCTATTTTAAAAATATATTTTACTGGTTTGTTTGATGGAGTTTTTTTTTACAGGTTTACATTGCCGTCAAATATGATAATGAAGAATTTTGAAGGCATGGATCTTGAAAAGTTGGATGAGGCGGTGAGTGATTAGTATAAAATACCAAATCATATGTTTTTTTTCCTTTCTGTTATTGTTATCTTAATGTTGTTACTGCAATTTGGATATAACCTTGCAGACTGAACACTCTGGTCACACCTCTACCGTTAATCGCCTATATGACCAATCACTCACTTGGAAGGTGATATTATTATTATGATATATTGATCTTTCATATAGCATATATGATTTCCTAGCCTGTCACATTTATTGTGGAAGCATAATATATACTATGGAAAACCTTGTAACAGGATGTAAAATGGCTTCAAACAATCACTTCATTGCCAATCTTGGTGAAGGGTGTACTTACTGCGGAAGATAGTAAACTTATCAAAACTCTTAAATCTAATATAGCAATGATATGCTTCCTTATCCATTTAATCTTTGTTAGAATTGTTTATATCTATCTTGAATTGGATTTCACGAATAACGTAGCTAGGTTAGCTATACAAGCTGGGGCTGCTGGAATCATTGTTTCGAATCATGGTGCTCGCCAACTTGATTATGTCCCTGCAACTATTATGGCTTTGGAAGAGGTCTGATTTAGGCCTATAGTGCTATCATTCTTGGTTGAAAGTTTAGCTACTTTAATTTGTATGATGCATTAAAATTTCAAGTTGCTATGTTTTGAATCGTTCCAAGGTTTCTTTTTCATTGCCTTGTTTCCTTTCTAATAATAATTGCATTTTTCAATCTATTACTTTGAATAGGTTGTTCAAGCTGCAGAAGGAAGAGTTCCTGTTTTTATGGATGGTGGAGTCCGTCGAGGGACAGATGTTTTTAAAGCATTGGCTCTTGGAGCATCTGGTGTATTTGTAAGTATATGAAAGTTCCGAATTCTATGCGGTAATAATAGCACATAGTAATCAATCTCACTTATTGATTTGAGATCATACGATTGAAAACAACCATTTGCTAAAACAATTTTAACGATCTCAACCATTGATTTAGATCGAACGGTCAGGGTCATAACTTTTTATCTTGTAACATATCAGATTGGAAGACCTGTGGTGTTCTCATTGGCTGCCGATGGTGAAGCCGGTGTAAGAAAAGTACTTGCGATGCTTCATGATGAGCTTGAAATAACCATGGCACTTTGTGGTTGCCCTTCACTTAAGGACATAACTCGCGACCATGTTGTCACAGAGCGCGACCGTCCAAGAATTGCTCCTAGGCTATGAATGAGATCATCATACTCTCTAGTGTTGGAGCATATATGAGGAAAGGGTGTACTCATCAAGAAACTGAGCATATATAGTAATTTAATTTTATAATATTAATAACACATTCTTGTTCTTATTATTATCTCATGTTATAACATTTGTTGTTACAATAAGGCATTAGTAACCGCATCTTTTGTTCATTGCATATCTCAATCTTTTGCAACTTCTCTTGGTGCAGTTTCTTCTTTTCAATCTGAATTTCTTGTTTTTTTTTTCCATTGAGCTAGCTCAACAGGATGGTTAGTATAGAAAGAAGTCACCTACACAGTATCTTGCAACAAATTTGGTTGCTTTTGTAAAATAGAAATTAGTTGCAAAGCTATTTACATGGACTGTGTCATGTGATCAATTGTGAAACATCGTCAAAACTCAGTATCAAAATGCATAGCGAGGAAAAGTTACATTTTGAAAGCTTGAGGAACAAAATTGCAATTTTTTTATTAACTAAGAACATAATGATATTAAAGAGAATAGAAGACGTGTCAAATATGATATATCTTATAAGCCCTAATCCACTATCAAGTGCTCATATGGATTAAAATTGAAACAGAACAAGAACACAGCCGCTGCAACAGTGGCCGTTTTGAAACCAACCTAGAAGCACATAACAAAATGTCACTTCACCAGCATTGAAACTTCTCCCAACCGCCAGAGGCCTCGAGCAAACTCGCGTGACAAACACCCACCGCCGAACAAAATTGCATTTAAGTCTACATATTTTAATAACATAATAAATCATAGTTAATGTTAAATATTTAAGTCTTGTAGTATTTATTAAGACAATACTTATAAAAAAAATATTTAACCGCATATTTTTTTAATTGTCTTAATAAATACTACATGACTTATTTATATTTTATAAAAGTCATAATTAAATACTACAATATTTTTTAATCGCTTAGCGAAACTTCCTAACCACTCGCCGTTACAGCCAGCGATATGATCTCGCTCCATTTACACACTATCAATGTTCAACTTTACCCACACCAATAGTCCTTCCAAGCAAGATCCGAGCTCCAATTCACTATTACTATAGTCAAATTAAAATCGACCCAATGATTGATATCTCCCATGAAAAATTGTCTCTGAACACTCTCATAAATCACATTCATCCAAAGAGGTAAAACAAGAGCACAGTACCTCATTGCAATGAATACCTCTGTCTCAGGAATTAGTGTTTGAGGTCGGGTGAGTTAATTGCTCATAAATTCAATTTTAAACATGCATTTGACAAATTTGTCGTGATTCGTCACCATAACTCAATCGGTAAAATATTGCATATAATATGTAGGGATTAAGATTCGAATCCTGATCTCAACCCTAATGTGGGTCTATGTCAAATGTCCACATTGCAGTTTTTGATCCGGCTCTGATACCATGTTAAAATATTCTTGAATCTCAACCACAAAAGCTAGCTCATAAAATAAGATTAATTGCCCTCACATATTTATACACTCAACGGTCTGAGAACCTAAACAATGTGCAACTTCAAATAAACTCCAACGACATAACCATTAACTCAGCAATTTAAACGTGCATTTGACAAATTTGTTGTGTTACCACTTTCCTAGGACGGAGTGAGACTGGGCTTAATTTTTTTATGCATTTTTTCTTTCAAATACGGCATATTTATTTATTTATACTCTAAACTACAATGTAAGTTGTTTGGACCAAATTACACAAATTAAGAAATGTAATTAATATTGTATGAAAAAGAGAAATTTTAAATTAATTTAGAAAATTGTCCATGATTAATTGTATAGGATAGATAAATTGAAGAATTGAAAGAAGGAAGACTAATAAATACTCCCTCCGTACCACAATATATGTTACTTTGGCATTTTACGCATGTTAAGAAATGTAATTAATGTTGTATGAAAAAGAGAAATTATGAGTTAGTTTACAAAATTATCCTTTATTAATTGTATGAGAAAGACAACTTAAAGAATTAAAAGAAGAGGGTAATAAATAATTAAATGTATAATAGGAAAAATAGCATTTAAATTAACACAATTATATATATATAACAAACAAATAACAGTACGTATAAACAAGAGAAACATCAACGGAATAAAAAACATGGAAGTGTATTAGATAGAAAAACTACAAACACTTCCCCAAAACTACAAAAACACATGGCTACAAACACTTGAACCAAGACACCTGACAAATGAGATAGAAAAAGGAAGCAGAGAAGAGTCTTCACCACCAAGAAGCAATAGGACCCACAACAAGCAACCCACCTACCGCTACCGGCTCCAACACAAGATCGGTTGCACCTTCCACTCTAGAAGGAGCATGTGTTATCAGGGTTTTTAGCCATATATCACTTCCACGATGAAAGTTTCACCTTATCCACCAAAGATTTGACAGAAACAATTCCTCTCGCAAAGATGACATCATTCCGAGAGTTTCAGATAGTCAAAATAGTAGCATGTCAAATTAATAACCACCCTAACATATTCTTCCTACCCATCCCAAAATTAGATTTGCTCCATTTACTATCCCTCTATTTATTGTCACATTAATTAATGTGTTCACTAATCTTCGCTTGTATTTATTTCTCTCATAAATGGATTACAAATAGTAAATGAATAGTAAATAAAGCAGACCTAAATTCCAATTATAGAGATAGAAAGGAGTTTAAGGACATAGCAGGACCAACTCATTAATTTAATAGTTCATAGAAAAGTATTCCCTCCGTCCCAAAATATAAGGGAAAATTGGTCAAACAAAGTTGATGTATTTAATCCAAAACTTGGACTAAAAACATCAATTTTGTTTGACAAATTTTTCCTTATATTTTGTGACAGAAGGAGTAACTTACATGTTTATCGATAGTCCATGTTTATGCCATACTTACTCGAATGACACACGAGCATCCAAAGTGACATTATTATATTTTGTAAGTACAACTCATATAGAGGAGAATGAAAAGTTAAATACCTCCCCCAAAATTATAAAATTCGTCAAATATTTCTTTTAAATTTTTTAAATGTTGAATAGTTCCTTTGAAATTGAGTGGCGTCTGTTAAATTGCCTCTATCCTCATTTATTTAAATTTATCAATTTGACATTTATAATTCAAACCAACACGACGAAACAAGTCATCTCTAATAAAAAACACTATTATGACCAATTTTAGTTATTAATCAGATGACGGATTATTTTGGCTTAATTACACTTTTGGTCCTTTATCTTTATTTTAGGTTTCAAGTTGGTCCCTTATCTTTTAAAAGTTTCAAGTTGGTCCCTTATCTTTTTTTTAGGTTTCAAGTTGGTCTCTTCCGTCAATTTTTTTACTGTTACCGTTAAATTTGGACACGTGTCATCTGTCCAAGTGTGTCACGTGTCCAAATTAGTTTGCCACGTGTCCAAATTTAACGGATATAGTTAAAAAATTGACGGAAGGGACCAACTTGAAACCTAAAACAAAGATAAGGGACCAACTTGAAACTTTTAAAAGATAAGGGACCAACTTGAAACCTAAAATAAAGATAAGGGACCAAAACTGTAATTAAGCAAATTATTTTCTAAGAATCACTAGAATTAACTCAATTTTTTTTACTAAATAATATGAACACAATATTATATAATTCTTGTTTTTATACTATTCATAATTGAAACAAAATATTACAATAGAAAACAATACTCATCATAAACCAAAAAAAAAACTTATTTATTTCATAAATTAATTTTTCACTATTTTTAATCATTATATATATAAAAGTAGTTAAGTCTCCAAGTAACTCTAATTTAACCCTACTAAAACTAAAATTTAATTATTAAAAAATGTCATCAGCAGGAGTTGAACTTATTATAACCTTTTTGTAAAGGTTTCATATATTAGCCAATATGACATATCAATTGTTTTGAAATGATTTTGTAACCAACATGTATTGAATATGCAATCCAATCAATTTTTTTTGTAATAAATGTGCAATTTTTTTTTCTAAGTCTCCAATTTTTTTATACACCTACCTCAGTAGAAATCGAATCCATGATGTGTCATAACAATATATAATTTAATATTTTTCGCTGCTATGCAAATATTTAATTTGTTTAAATAGAAATCAATTTTTATTTTATAAAGATATGTTATGAATATTTATCGTATATGCTTTGTTTTTCCTATATATATATATATCAAGTTTAGCTTTCACAAATTTTTACTCTAACTATTCATTCTCGCCGCGTTTTATATTTTCCTTTATATATATCTCAAGTGTAGCTATCACAAATTTGTGTTTCTATTGCTACTATGACTGATCAAAATATTGAATTTCAACTTGCGCTACGTTGTGTTTCTATTTTATATTTACTATATTTTAAACATGAATGATCTGCATTGCGTGATTTTTATAATTTTCAATATGGTGCTTGAGTGATTTTATTATACACTGGGGGATGAGTCAGTTTCAACTGATTTTAAAAGACAAACTTGATTGTGTCATTTATTTTAAAAATTTATTATAGTTCTTTTTATATAATATATGAAAATCTACAAAATCCATGCGATAACACGGATCAGTGTCTAGTTATAACTAACACTCAATAACCCTTGATTCCTCCATGTTCCTCTAGCTACCCCTCTCTACCTACAGGCATTCCTCTTTTATATTCCTTTGTCCCTAATTATAGGAATCATTTAAAAATAGTTTGTCTTTAAATATAAGACCCTTTATTGAATACATTAAATATAAGTCTCACCTAAGTCAAACAAAATTATTATTCCAACTAATTTTTTTATTTTGACTAAATAAAAGATATTTGTTCATTCATATTGAGAATTGTACATGGATGCAATACAAATTCAAAATCGCTAAAAACAAAAAGAATGAATCTGCGAACAAACTCACAAACTCACAACATCCGTGTTCATAGCATAAAATGACATATTGCATAAAACTACATATTTGACTATATTAAAGTGTCAGGAATATTCATGCCTCCGGATCTGTAACGTTGATGACACAAAAATCATTTATTGGATTTGCACTTGATCAAACTTAATCATTCAACCTGAAACAAATGAACACCGCACCAAGACGGAACACTGATACTTCGTACTAAAATGTGACAACAATACTCCAACTATTTTCTTAATTCTTAATACCCGTGTTTTTCAAATTTGGTAGGAGTTTCTATATTGAGCATTGCTATTTAGTAAGAAAAATTTACCCAAGAAAGAGAAGAATCCACAAAATTAAGAAATTTGACCAATCAAAAATTGGCTAACCATACATGGGAGAGAGAGTGATTAAAATTTGACCAATCAAAAATTGCCACATAAAATTCTTCTCTTTCTTGTATCAAAAAATTCTTACTAAATAGCATTTTTCTTCTATATTTAGGTATTTAGGTAAGGAGGGAGTATTTTTGTCCTTAATTTTTTCATTTCTCTAGCTACCCTTCTTTACATAATAACGCTTAACTCTTTGATGTGATGTGTCATTTTATCACCTTGTGTTTCTCTATTGTATATAGAGTAGTTAGATTTCATCTTCATTATTGTATGTCTTTGTCCCTTACTCCAATATCCAAAACCACAGGTTCTAAAATAACCTTATATGTGTTTATTATTATTAAGATAATTAACTGCTGTTAGTTGTATTACTGTATGTATTCAGTTCATTTTTTATTTTTTTGTATACTTATTTTGGTCCTCCAATGTTAGTTTGATGCAGGAATTTTAGAATTGATAAATATTAAGAAGATGGTTATAACAAATGTGAATGAGTATGAAGCAATTGCAATGGAAAAAGTGCCAAAGATGATTTATGACCACTATGCATCAGGGGCAGAGGATGAGTGGACTTTGAAAGAAAACCGAAATGCATTCTCAAGAATTTTGTAATCTTGAATGCAATACTTGTTTCATAATTTGATAATGATTTTTATGTTTGTTTTAGGGTGTGTTTGTTTTAGCTTTTTTATTTTTATATGATTTTTATATTGTTTGGGTTAAATTGTTTTTCATAAAATGTCGTTTTAAGTATTTTATTATTTTATTTTAAATTTTTTTATCATAAAATTTCAAAAACATCTCTAAAAAAGAAGCTATTTTAAATAATCTTTCATACAAATTATTTCTAGAGATAGTTGTTTTTAAAAAAATTGTAATTTTTATTAAGTTAAAATCACTTTTTAAATTTATAAAAAGATAAATTTAAAATAATTTTTACTATTTTTAGTTAATTTATAATAAACTCATTTTAAAAATACAAAAAAAATCATTTTTCTTAAAAGCTAAAATAAACACGCCCTTAATTTTGTGTGCATACATGTTCTAATGAATTTAAGTCCTTTTAATATGTGTTTGCTTAATTAACCAGGTTCAGGCCGCGAATTCTCATTGATGTAAGCAAGATAGACTTGACAACAACTGTATTAGGATTCCAAATATCAATGCCTATCATGATTGCTCCCACAGGCCAGCACAAGATGGCTCACCCTGAAGGTTTGGTCTGCGATCGACTCTGCAATATTACATTAAGATATTATTGATAATATTTCTCGTTTAAGTGTAATTATCTAAATATAAATATAAATTAATTACTCAATTAAAAAAAAAAAGAGTTTACATGAAGTTTATTTTTTTTCTTAGTACAATATGATAGAAAAACTTTTAAACTACTAAAACAAATCATTCAATATTTGTGCAGGAGAATGTGCTACTGCTAGAGCAGCATCTGCAGCTGGAACCGTCATGGTTTGGTTTCCTACAGCAATTATTCTACATATACTCTAGAAATTAAACTATAGTACTATATAACAATTAAATCATGATCTAAACTATATACAATTAATTAACCTGGTAGATTCATTTTCATATGTTTGTGACAGACACTATCCACAGGGGCTACTTTTAGTGTTGAGGAGGTTGCATCAACAGGACCTGCTATTCGTTTCCTCCAACTCTATGTCCGTATATATATTGCTCTCATTTCTTCTTTTCATGATTTTTTTTCCTCTATAAAGTGTCTTCACTTGTCTCCTTGTTGAACAAAAGAACATTTCCAACCAACTCGGTTTAAATCAAGAACATTTTTATATAGATTCCCGTTGAAGTTATAAAAAAAAAAAGCATCTGATAAAAGATGAATAGAAATATATATTCCTATAGAAATTACATAAAAAATAAGGCGTCATATTAATATAAGAGTAGAAAGATTAAGATAAAAGATCGCAGGAGTATTCGTTTTGCCATCCTTTTGATAACAAAACATTATTCACCTTGCTAGCTACATACTGCCACACAAGTACTAGTTTGATAATTATCTAAATTTTGAACTATTTGTGTTATAACCTAAATTGTTTATGAATTTTCTTGTCTCAGATGTTTAAAGACAGAAATGTGGCTACTCAACTTGTGACAAGAGCTGAAAAGGCTGGTTTCAAGGCAATTGTTCTTACTGTAGACTCAGCAGTTTTTGGTCGCAGGGAGGCTAACATAAAAAATAGGTTTACAATCATTGAAAAATTTCAGTTGAATATTCATTATGATTAGTCTTTCTATTTTAAAATTATTTTTTCCTGATTTTTTTGATGGAATTTTGTACAGATTTACATTTCCATCATATGTGAGATTGAAGAATTATGAAGGCATGGGACTTGACAGGGTGTGTGATTACTGATTAGTATGAAAATTTCAAACCAGATAATTTAGTCAGCTATTTTCATCTTAATGTCGCTGTTTAATATTCGGGAAATTTTGCATATAATCTTGCAGACTAAAGACTCTAGTCCCGCCTCCATTATTAATGGCATATACGACCGATCACTCAACTGGAAGGTGATATAAACATGATTTCCTAATACTTGATATTGAATTTGAATGTGGAAGTGATAATAATATATATCATGGCAAACTTTATAATAGGATGTAAAATGGCTTCAAACAATAACCTCATTGCCAATCATACTCAAGGGTGTAATTACTGCTGAAGATAGTAAGCTAAATATATTATGAAACTATGCTTCCTTATCCATTTGATCTTTGTTTCAATATTTTTTATCAATCTTGAATTTAATTCCACAATCCAATCCTATGTATGTTAATTATGTAGCTAAGTTAGCTATACAAGCTGGAGCTGCTGGAATCATTGTTTCGAATCATGGTGCTCGCCAACTTGACTATGTCCCTGCAACTATTACGGCTTTGGAAGAGGTTGTGCAAGCTGCTGAAGGAAGAATTCCTGTTTTTATGGATGGTGGAGTCCGTCGAGGGACAGATGTTTTTAAAGCATTGGCTCTTGGAGCAGCTGGTGTCTTTGTAAGTGTATATGAAAATTAGATTACCATCATAATGAACAATTTAATTTTGCATATATTATAGATTTAATTACTTTTGATCTTGTAATGTATCAGATTGGAAGACCTGTGGTGTACGGATTGGCTGCTGATGGTGAAGCTGGTGTAAGAAAAGTACTTGAGATGCTTCATGATGAGCTTGAAATAACCATGGCACTTTGTGGTTGCCCTTCACTTAAGGACATAACTCGCGACCATGTTTCCACAGAGCGCGACCGTCCAAGAATTACTCCTAGGTTATGAGATATCAATCTATAGTGTTGGAGCTGAGGAGGGGTTACTCATCAAGAAACTGATATGCTATATGAATTTAATTCTACAATAACATGATAGACTAATTATTAATAAACAATATCATAGGTGATTCAACTGGTTCAGTTTCCATTTTGTATTGGTGTGTATTGTAACATATAATACTGTTTTATTATCTCATGTTATATAACATTTGTTGTTATATTAAGCCATGAATTACCATCCAGTAGTAATTTCATGTTTATTCATTGATATATACTAATCATTTGTATGTAACAACTATACAAATCACATGACATATTTGTATCCAATGAAAAGAAGCAAAAAAGTTCCTCATGGTCCACTATGTGCCCTTGAAATGTCAACCTACATGTGCTGCTTGTCTCATTCTATTTTTTTGGTCACGTTCAGTTTCATTATTTATACTTACTTTCACTACTTGATTTGTTAGTCTCTTTTCTATAATACTAAAGATTTTGTTGACTTTTTTCTTTATATCATATTTTCTTCTTTTTTGTCTTAATTAGTTCCATCTTGTTCCTTACTTCAGTTTCCCAAATCACAGGTTTTCATTCTTCTTTCATTTTTGTCTTGTTATTTTCATTCTACTTCTTACATGGTGTTATTTTTCAGTTGTAAACTATCAAGAAGATTATGAATATAACAAATGTGAATGAGTATGAAGCAATTGCAAAGGAAAAGTTGCCAAAGATGATTTATGACTACTATGCATCAGGGGCTGAGGATCAATGGACTTTGAAAGAGAACCGAAATGCATTCTCAAGGATTCTGTAATCTACAAACTTCTTTTATTTGATTTTTATTTTCCCTTTAATTTAACCTTGTGTGTTCTTCTGAAGCACTTATTTCAATATCTATGTTTAATGAAAACAGGTTCAGGCCGCGAATTCTTATCGATGTAAGCAAGATAGACTTGACAACAACTGTATTAGGCTTTAAATTATCAATGCCTGTCATGATTGCTCCTACAGCCTTGCAAAAGATGGCTCACCCTGAAGGTATTCACTCTTCTGTGATTTCCTTTTGATATTGCCTTTGTATTTTGTATTTTGTACTTTTTGTTAATACAGAATCCCTTTTGATTCTTCATGTGCTTGATATTGAAGTTTATTTTTTACTACAATATAGAAAACTTGTAAATTAAAACAAATCATGCAATTTTTGTGCAGGGGAATTTGCTACTGCTAGAGCGGCATCAGCAGCTGACACAATCATGGTTTGGTTTAGTGTGAAATGATTATTTAATATCATATTTGGATTTAAGTTATAGCTATGTCTAAAGTCACATATAATTGACTGTGATTTGTTGACGGTGTATTAAAATTAATGCCATTGTATTTACTACTTGGGAGATTCATTTTCATAATTTTGTGACAGACATTATCCTCGTGGGCTACTTCCAGTATTGAGGAAGTTGCTTCAACTGGACCTGGGATTCGTTTCCTCCAACTCTACGTGAGTATATTGCCTTCGATTCTTCTTTTCATGATTTTATTTTCTATGAAGTGTGTCACCTGTCTCCTCCTTGAACACAGAACATTTCCACTTGTAGTAATGCTTTAATAAGTTGGCAAATTAAGGCCTGGTTCCTTCCTGCATATAGTGCCCTATGTAGTATCGACTCTTCATATTAAACGCGTCTCCAATGTCCATACAGAGCTTTGCTCAGGCTTTAAATGGGCCCCCCGTAAGTGGACATTGGGATTGGACCCCTCAGATTAATTGGTCCTTGGACTGGATACCGAGTGTTTTTAAAAAAAGAAAACACGTGTCCACTGTCTGACTTCAATATAACACTGTCACATGCGATTACATTCAATCACTTATATTTTCTCAAATTATTACTAGTTGGTCAGTGCTAATGTCTTGTCTAGTGTTTATGTATGTGTTTCATAAATACTAGCATGTCAGTGCTAATGTCTTATGCTATAATTTTCTCTTTATAAGTTCTTTTTAATAACAAAATATTATTCTCCTTGATACAGTCACACAAGTATTATATTTATCGTCTAAATCTTCAATTATTAGTGTTATAATCTAATTTGTCTATGTTATTTTCTTCTCTCAGTTGTTTAAAGATAGAAATATGGTTACTAAGCTTGTGAGAAGAGCTGAAAATGCTGGTTTCAAGGCAATTGTCCTTACTGCAGACTCTCCTGTTATTGGTCGTAGAGAGGCCGGCATAAAAAACAGGTTAATATATAATCATTGGGAAATTTATCTTGAATTAATAACTCTTCCATTTTTATTTTTTTTTACATTTTCCTGATTTATTTAGTGATATTTTTTTTACAGATTTACATTGCCATCATACGTGAGATTGAAGAATTTTGAAGGCATGGATCTTGAAAAGGTGGATAAGGTGTGTGTGATTAGCATGAAAATTTCAAATAAACTGGTTTTTCTTCTTCTTCTTTTATTATTGTCATCTTAATGTTTACTTTTGCTATTTACTATATTGAAAATTGGATATAACCTTGCAGACTAAAAGATCTGGTCACACCTCTACTGTTAATGGCCTATATGACCAATCACTCACTTGGAAGGTGATGATATCATGATATATTGATCTTTCATATATATGATTTCTTATTCTGTGGCATTGAATGTGGAAGTCATAATATATACTATGGCAAACCTTGTAACAGGATGTAAAGTGGCTTCAAACAATCACATCATTGCCAATCCTAGTGAAGGGTGTACTTACCGCGGAAGATAGTAAGCTTATCAAACACGAGTTCAATTTTGATGCATTGTCAGTGAGAAATATTGTGCACTGTCAATCAATTTCAAAATATTTTTATCATTATTGAATTTAACTCAACAAACATGTCTTAATAATGTAGCTAGGTTAGCTATACAAGCCGGAGCTGCGGGAATCATTGTTTCCAATCACGGTGCACGCCAACTTGACTATGTTCCTGCAACTATCATGGCTTTGGAAGAGGTCTGATTTAGGTCTCTAATGTTATCATTCTTGGTTTAATTTCAGCTACTTTTGCATGATGCATTAAAATTTCAAGCTGGTATAATTACATTTTTCAATTTATTACCTTGAATAGGTTGTTCAAGCTGCAGAAGGAAGAATTCCTGTTTTTATGGACGGTGGAGTCTGCCGAGGGACTGATGTATTTAAAGCATTGGCTCTTGGAGCATCTGGTGTATTTGTAAGTATATGAAAGTTCCGAATTCTATGCGGTAATAATAGCACATAGTAATCAATCTCACTTATTGATTTGAGATCATACGACTCAAAATAGCCATTTCCTAAAACAATTTTAACGATCTCAACCATTGATTTAGATCGGACGGTCAGAGTCAGTAACTTTTGATCTTGTGATATATCAGATTGGAAGACCCGTGGTGTTCTCATTGGCTGCTGATGGAGAAGCTGGTGTAAGAAAAGTACTTAAGATGCTTCATGATGAGCTTGAAATAACCATGGCACTCTGTGGTTGTTGTTCGCTTAAGGACATAACTCGTGACCATGTCGTAACAGAGTGGGACTGTCCAAGAATTGCTCCAAGGTTATGAGATCATACATAGTCTTAGTGTTGGAGCATACATGAGGAAAGGGTACTCATCAAGAAACTGATATACTACAAATAGGAATTTAATTTTATAATATTAATAACACATTCTTATTATTATTATTATTATCTCATGTTATAAAATTTGTTGTTACAATAAGCCATGAATAAATATCCATTACAAAGTCTCGTGAACTTAGCTCAGTTGGTGGGACAATGCATTATATATGCAAGGGGTTGGGGTTCGATCCCCGATCATCCCACTTATCCACTTTAAGAGTGAAATTTCTAGGACTAGGCTACCCAAAAAAAAATGTCCAATAGAAACTGCATCTTCATTCATTTGATATAAATTATTATAGAATAAGTTTCAAACCAGACTTCTCTCACTACATTGCTAGGATTTGCTAAACACTTGCAATTAAATTGATGATATTTAATGTATACGACACGATGAATTGTTAGAGTAATTATGACCGGTTACCTTATAGCGCTCGGTAGGGTGATAATAGTCGGTTGGCAGAGACATTGCATTATATATTATATATGTAGGTAGGGATGTCTTGTCATAGCGGGAACCTCTTGGATGCAAGGTAGATGTTCCATAATTGAAGGTGTAGCTATAGCATTAATAGAAGCTATGAAAGAAATGACTCGGTGAGATATCTCTCAGCAGGGCCGTCTCCAACTTTTTAGAGGTCTTGTGCATTATTAAAAATATGCCATAATAAAAGAAAAAATGCAAAAAAAAAAAAAACAAAAAAATTATCATTGATTTAAATTACAAATAATATCAATAACACTAAAAAATAATTATCTTTTCACTAATATAAAAAAGGTTAATAAATAGGACAATCTCTATTACACGCTTATCCATTTAATAAAACTATAGTATAACAATTAGTTATAAAACGTCTAAAAAATTTATTCACAATAGAAAAATCTCTTTTAGGATATTTTGTAACTAATAAATTCCTCATTTTGGAATAAAGAAATTCTCAAATACCTGAACTCCACAATATCTCATTTTGAAATCTACAATCCTTAATTTTATACCTCACATTTACTAGTACTACTATCAAGTGTTTTTTAGAGGCCCCTATTTTTATGAGGTCTTAGGCTATAACACATGTGGCACATGTGGTGTAGACGTCACTGTCTCTCATGTCATCTTTGAGACCAACTCTAAAAGTGGGTTTTTTAACCAAAATGTCACACTTTCAAACATAAAACACCAAACTGCCATACTTTAAATTTTTTTTTTCCAAACTACCACACTTTTGACTTTTCCTTATGAGAAATAAATAGGGACTAAAAACTATCATTTCAAATGATATGCACGAGGTGAACACGCGTTGAATGAAAAATAGGGACTAAAAACACCGACGTGAAAAACTTCAGGGACAAAAGAGTGTGAAAAAAATCTTTAGGAAATAAAAACAAAATTCGATGAAACTATAGGGATCAACAACATATTTAACCCATAATTATATTGTTCCGCCACAAGATGTGACTGGAAAAAAAATTAATAAAAAAAAAGCAGGAGTGTAGTATACCACCACGAGGCTGGCGGAAGTAATCAGGAAAAGTCAAAAGTATGGTAGTTTGGAATTTTTTTTTCAAAGTGTGGCATTTTAGTGAAAAAACCTCTAAAAATGTAGTGGATGCAACATACAATTCCGAACCCAGAGTCTCCGAGTTTTGTTCTTTAATTTGTAATATTCAAAATGTATTATCTTTAAATTCTAACTTTAAGGTAAGTTTGTCAAACGACAAACGAACATAGTGGCTCACAAGTTTGCTAGAGCGGTCACTTCTTGAATTAGTCGTTATTACTTAGAATCTCTACCTACTTGTATTGAAACTACTTTAAATAATGAATAGTACACATTCAATAACATTCATTTAGAAAATCAATTAAAGCTACTCAGCTTTACTTACTTGATCATAAACCTAAATAAAAATAATTTAGACACATATTATTTAATTATTTAAAAAAAATATTATTTAATTTATTATTATTATTTTACCTTTTTCCACTTTTGTGTACAATTTTATTTTTGTCCGATGTACAAATCATTTTTACTTGGCAAGCAAGACTGCAAGAGCATCAAACATAGCATTTCCGTGAAACATTTTTGTACTATAGTCGCATTAGTCACTTTGAAAAATCAACCCACATATCCATGTTTAGAATATTTGATAAATTTATACCTACCTCCAAATGTCCTTTAAATTTCTCTTTTATAATAATTATAATAATTAGATTTTTAAGTTTTTTTTAGGTAATAAATATGCTCTTTAGTTTTTTAATTAACAAGTAGATCTTTTAAATTTCTAACTTAAATGATATATTTATGTGTCTCGTTAAATAGTGCCTCCAGGGTACTCTTTAAGCATTCTATTTTAAGAAATAATTTATTCAAAAAGTGAACTATTTCAATTTTCAATGCGTTGACTTTACACATTTCCATAAAAATTGTATAAAAAATTTACTATTTAAGGGCTTAAAGAGTACCCGGAGCACTATTTAGCATTTTCCTATATTTATTACCTAAAAAACTTAAAAATTAAAATGTATTTCCTTCTAAAATTTTAAGGTGAGGAGATGTTCTCGGATCAAAGCAAAATCATTTAGGGCTCAAATAACATGATTCCATTTGATACAAAAATTTACCTCCTCTATTAAATTAATATTTTCTCCCATCATAAATATAAGAAATACATTTATTTTTAAATTTATCAAACAACTAATGCATTTAGCTGAAAATATAGAACAAATGCATTAGTTGTTTAAATAAAAATCTAAAATGATTTGTTTATTATATTTAAGATATGAGGGAGTATCTGATTTACTTTCAAAATCATAGTTCAATAATTAAAAAACTAGTTTAACAGATATACAAGAATTGTAAACTATTGAGAGAGCCATAAATTTTACGACCAAATTCAAAGATTCCACATTTTTTCTGATACGTTTGATGTGGTGATATTGACTCATCATTTTGTCACCATTGTTATACCAACCCCCACTCTGTTTTATTTTTGGCTCTGTTCTGTTACACTCTCAGACTTAAGAGACTTTGTTTTACTTTTCTTGCTCCATCCATCACTTCCTCAATCCAAAGGTGTGTGTATCATCCCTTCGTCTTATATTTTCATTCTTCATACTTAATTCCACGTTATTATCTACATATATATTGGATCATAATTTTGTATTACTATTATTATTATTATTAGAGGGTAGTAGATTAGAACTGCCTCTATTTCTGTAAATACTCATCAATCGGAAGAGAGATTGGGGTTTGACTATTGAAGGGTAGGGATTCTCTCACATGAAATAACATGCAATTTTCATGTGATAAATGTTATGTAGTCAAAGTTAAAGTAGTATTTATTTTTGGATCTAATTCATATTTTTGTGGGTATAATCTGTAGTTAATGTGAGACTAATCACTCAGACTTGAACTCAACACATATAAACGTAAAGATTTTTTTTATGATGGTCGCAATAGAAATGTTAAATACGTTTTACTTTAATCGTAACTACTACTTTAAAATCACAAATATGATACTGATAGTCTGTTTGAATGATTTCATGTTATTTATGTATTGTGTTTTAATCACACTTCAGGAAGATGGATTTGATAACTAATGTCAGTGAGTATGAAGCAATTGCAAAGCAAAAATTGCCAAAGATGATTTATGATTACTATGCATCAGGAGCAGAAGATCAATGGACTTTGAAAGAGAATCGAAATGCATTCTCGAGGATTCTGTAACCTACAAACTTAATTATATGATTTTCATCTTCCCTTTAACCTTGTGTGTGTTCTGCTGAATTGAAGCACTTTTCTTGCAATATCTGTGTTTACTGGTAACAGGTTCAGGCCGCGAATTCTTAGGGATGTAAGTAAGATAGACTTGACAACAAATGTATTAGGCTTTGATATATCAATGCCTATCATGATTGCTCCTACCGCCATGCAAAAGATGGCTCACCCTGAAGGTATTATGCCATCAAACTCATTGGTCTAAATTACATTAAGATATTGTCATTGCATCCTGTGTTATATTATTGTTGTTACATTAAGGTCGAATCAATTCAGAGTAACTGAGTTTGATCCCTAACTTAAACAATTTTTAGTCAGACCTTACTTATCTACCAGCCAACTTCGAATTACCAGGGCCCCTTTCTCCTAGGAATCAGATGGTTTAACAAAAAATATATATGTAATTACAGTAATCTCATAAAGCTAAATATACATCATGTATTTCCATACAAAATTCTAACTACATTTATATACATCAAACTCATTGAATTTTATTTACTTTTGCTGCAATTGAGGGAAAAGTCTAAACTAAAACAAATTATGCAACTTTTGTGTAGGAGAATGTGCTACTGCTAGGGCAGCATCAAATGCTGGCACAATCATGGTTTGGTTTCCATCATATTTGTTCTATTCTTTAGTTTTATCCCCAACGCACATGTTATGCCTATTTAGGTTCTGGCTGATTGTTTTATTGATGTTTTGTTACAGACACTATCCTCATGGGGTACTTCAAGTGTTGAAGAGGTTGCTTCAACAGGACCTGGCATTCGCTTTTTCCAACTCTATGTGAGTATATTGCGCTCATTTCTTATTTCATGATTATTTTTCCTGTTATGTGTTTGCAACATGTCTATCCCATGAATCAAAAGCATTTCCTGCGATGTGTTTATAACAGGATTTTATTTGCAATATATGAGCTTTTTCGATTTGTTGTATAGTATTTCGTTGACACTATTGTTATAAATGTGTTGACAAATTAAGACTTGATTCCTCTCAGTTCCTTCCATTGGGATATTTATTGTTTTCATTTTGTTTCCTGCAATTTATTCCAGCAAAGATCATAATATATAATTCGGCTTTTCTTTTTCCTTACTTGACTAAATAGCCTTATAGAATGATTTCCTCCATACTTCCTTTAATAACATCATGTTATTCTCTTGCAGTCTCGCTACAACTACACAAGCAATGATATGATTATCTAAAAGTCTCAACTATCTTCTTGGTTATTAACTTAATCTGTTATTGTTCTTTTCTTTTTCTTCTCATAGGTGGTTAAAGACAGAAATGTGGTTACTCAGCTTGTGAGAAGAGCTGAATCTGCCGGTTTCAAGGCAATTGCACTTACCGTGGACACTCCAATTCTTGGTCGCAGGGAAGCTGATATTAAAAACAGGTTGGGAATCGTTTGAAAGTTTCAATTTTCTATTTTAGTGTATATAAATATACTAATGTCTTGTTTGGTGAGTTTTTGTATAGATTTACAATGCCATCACATCTTGTATTGAAAAATTTCGAAGGATTGGAACTTGGGAAACTGGATAAGGTTTGTGATTAGTATGAAATTCACTAATTCAACAATCAGATGGATTTTTCCATTATTGATCATCTTATTTTTGTTACTGTTGTCTTACTGTATCACTTTGCAGACTGATGATTCTGGTCTAGCCTCTTATGTTGCTGGCCAAATTGACAGGTCACTCAACTGGAAGGTGAGTTAATTAAATCTTTTTCACGCGCGCGCGCACAGACACACACACATACATTCTGGTCTAGCCTCTTATGTTGCTAGCCATTTTTGTTCTTTGCCTGTGACAATATTGCATATGGAAGTAATTTAATTAATACTATGGTAAACCTTATTACAGGATGTGAAATGGCTTCAAACAATCACCTCATTGCCAATTTTAGTGAAGGGCGTGCTTACTTCTGAAGATAGTAAGCCTAATAAACAGAAGCACTCCAATGCTTTCTGCTCATTTGCTCTTTGTTAGGATTGTTTTTATCATTCTTTGAATTTAATTCCACAATCCTATGCTAATTATGTAGCTAAGTTAGCTATACAAGCCGGTGCTGCTGGAATCATTGTTTCCAATCACGGTGCTCGCCAACTTGACTATGTCCCTGCAACTATTGTGGCTTTAGAAGAGGTGCAACTTTTTTTCCTTTTCACTTTTGGATCCTAGTGAATAATATCCTCTCTAAAATTTGTTAACATATTGGTATTATTGTTGTTACTAGTTTCTCATCAATTTGTTAATCTCTTAGTTATATGTGGTAATGCTATATTATTAATGTCATATTCTACTCCCAACTCTTACATGGATTTTATTAAGGGTTCTGTTGCTTGCCTTGAATAGATTGTGAAAGCTGCGGAAGGAAAAATTCCTGTTTTTCTGGATGGCGGAGTCCGTCGAGGGACAGATGTTTTTAAAGCACTAGCTCTCGGAGCAGCTGGTGTATTTGTAAGTATATGATTTTTTTTCAACCGTCATAGTAAATTAAACATTAGCTAGAGATATAAAATGATACATATGGCCTTTTTCCTTACAGAAGCATATTCCATCATTAAGATTTATTACCAAGTTCCATAAAGAAACATATGAATCAATATGACCTTATTCGGATAAATAGCTTAATTAAGTGTTTATAGTACAGACGCTTAATATATAAGTGCTTATGTGAACTGTTTCTTCTAGTTGTCTATATATGTAACTCTGATTTGATTAAAAATATCAGATTGGAAGACCTGTGGTGTTCTCATTGGCTGCTGATGGTGAAGCTGGTGTAAGGAAAGTACTTGAGATACTTCGTGATGAGTTTGAACTAACTATGGCACTATGTGGCTGCCGTTCGCTCAAGGAGATAACTCGTGACCATGTTGTGACAGAGTGGGATCGACCAAGAATTGCTCCCAGGTTATGAGATTGTTCTTCTATATGGCTAGAACCAGCTGAGAAGTTTCACACCATGAACCTCATAATAGTATGAATTTTATAGTAACCTTTGTTCTTATCTCAATGCTTCAATAGAAAACTTTGTTTTGCATAATAAGCCATATGTGGTTCATACAAAACTGTTACTTCTTTATTCGTTATAAACTTCTTTTTGAAATGCACATATGAGATTTGGTTCCAATTGCACATCTGTTACCGGATCATACAGAAGGATATACTATGTTAGATTTATTCTCTTTGAAATTGAAACAATTGAATCTATGTTCAATTCTTGTGTAGAAAAAAATGACTAAAACTTGGGGAAAATGGGGAACTGTAAGTAAAAAAATGAGGGTAGTAAACACTAGTCTCGTCGCAAAATGGAGGTGGAGGTTGTTGTCCAATGATTCAGAAGTTTGGAAAGATATGCTAGTTTCAAAACATGGTTTGAGCATTTTAGGGCATTTAAAGTTGAGATGGAGCAGGTGTGAGGTGTCGTGGGTGGCATCGCTATGGTAGAAGGATGTGTGTGTGTGTGTGTGTGTGTGATAGATGATCAATCTAACTGGTTTTCTGATACTATATTGACTTGGCAAAGGGCGTTCTTTACATGGGAGGAGGTTCGCGCCTTTTCTTGGCAACAATTACTTGATCGCATCCCAACAAAGTTAAGTCTGTTCAGGAGAGGGGTAATTTTGCAGAAGCAACCTTTTATTGCGTGGAGGATCAACAGAATAACACATTACATCTTTTTATGCACTGTGGCTTTACGTTTTAATCTGTTATGCAGTGTCCGACACTGACACGTATGATAATGATTATATTAAATTAAATCATTTCTAATTAGATAAATGTAAGTCGACATTTTATTTTAAAATACTTTTCTTTTTGGCTAATCTGATAATTTATATGTGAATGTGATAGAATGGATTGATTTGACTCCTTTTCATCTCATTGATATTATGTTCTCGAGACTCGTTAGTGTTTGAAACGTTTTAAATTACAACTTTGTTTCAAAGATATATATTAAGAGTATTTTTGACGTATGTGTGTGTGTTGAAATTATTGTATAATCTAATTGTGTGTCTCTATCTACTATAGGCGAAATGTGGTTCAAGATTAGTAGAGGACCAACCTAGGCTCATTCCTAGTCAGAAAAATGTAATTAAGCATTTCTTGTCATACCTTTTTATCCACACTTTCATATCTCTGGATTATTAGGCAAGTGTAGGATGTATTTTTCTTACAAATTTGAGTTGGGTCTAACTTAGCCGTATAAAATTGACTTGTAAGGTAAGAATTATCATCTCTTATAAATATTTTTTTACATCATCTCTTAACCAATGTAGAACTCTTAACGTGTCTCTTCACGCACAACACTATTAAATTTGGTGCATGAATATATAAATGGTGGATGGTCTGGTAGCAAAAACTTGATACTAAGTGGCCCAATGGAGATCTTAGAGAAGACTTTGTTACCGTATTAAAATTTTGAGTTGAGTCTAACTTAGCACTTTACAAAACCAATTTGAAATGAGAGAATTTCTCTCGTTTGTAAACATATTTTCGATACCATCTCTCAATTAATTGTACATCGGATTTGCATGTAGTATCCACCTATGAAGCCCCAATACTTCAAAAATGGCGAACTATCGTGTCTGATACCGTATCGGAGAAGTATCGAATAATTAATATTATTTTAAAAAAAAAAAATTACCGATACGTGTCGAATACTTCTCTGATACGCGTATCAGAGAAGTATCAGACAATTGATTTTTTTTTTTTATGATAGAAATGGAGGAGATGAGACTGATACAATCTGTGTTTCCTCTTAAATAGTGAATGTTAGAGTATGATGTTCTTTGATGATAGAAATGGAGGACATGAGACTGATACAATCTGTGTTTCCTCTTAAATAGTGAATGTTAGAGTATGATGTTATTTGATGATACAAATGGAGGAGATGAGATTGATACAATCTGTGTTTCCTCTTATATAGTGAATGTTAGAGCATGATGTTCTTTATGGATCGTCAACTTTGTCTTTTTTTGTGGTACGTACCGGTATTTTTTTTTTTTATAGTACTAGTCAAGGTTATCAAAATCAGATCAGAATGGCCGGTCGAACCGGGAACCGGGCACCAGTTCGATCCAGTCAAGCATGAAAACCGGATAGCAAACAAATCGGGAGAAAAACGGCCGAACCAGGAGAAGCTTTGAACCTTCTTTTTTTTTTTTTACGAATCTTTCAACCTTGTTATAAACAAGTAAAACATGTATTTTTATTTTTACTTTTTTTTATCTTGTAAAACATGTATTCTAAATAAATAAATTCCTAAAGAAACATCACAATATATTGAGGTTGAGATATGGTCATATTCAATAGATTATAAATATATATTTATTAATGTGAATATATAATTATAGTGAAAATTATGTTTTGATGAACTTGACACTATGTTTTGATGAGGTTGGACTATAGAGATTTATAGTTTTTTCTAGATTATGTAGAACTTGACATTATGTTGAAAATGAATGTTATATTACTATTGTGTCTTATTGAACTTAGTATATTATGTTATTTAATTTGGTTTGAATCAGAAACTTCAAAAATTATGTATTAAGGTTTTTATTTTATATTAACTTTAATATATTTTATCTTTTTAATGTATGAATTTAGGGAAAATTGAGTCATTATTTATATATTTTTATTTATATATCAATTAAAAAATATATTTAACTAAAATTGGTTCGACCTGGTTGAACTCCGGTCCGAGCAGTTGAACCTTAAACCGGTAAACTCACTGGTTCAATGATCGGTCCGGTTTTGACAACCTTGGTACTAGTTATGTACGTTTTAGTAGTACTTACTTAACTTAAGATATGTAATTGTCATTTGTTTGCTCCGTTTGAGTAATTTGAATGTTAATTTATTATTATCGATTTTTGTTATATTTATATAGTGTGCATTTGTATATTTAATTTTAAATTTAATTTTTAAATAACATATCACGGCCGTATTGTATCGGGAATTTTGAAAATTTCCCCGTATCGTCGTATCAGTATCGTGTCACGTATCCTAACTTCATATAACTTATAACAAACTTTTGAATTTGTATGTGGATTAACATATAACTTGTTTTTGGTTGATGGATAAATACCTCTCAAAGGGGATAAATTATAAAAAAAAAAACTTTAAAAAATGACACGTGGCCGTTTAACATCATAGGTCAAAATATCTAACAACCAAACATGGACTAAAAAATTGTACAGATTTCATATCAGTGCAAAATTAAGGATATATAACTTTCAAACCTACATAATTTACAAGCAGTTGACAATTTGACATAAGAGTGACCTTTGTTGAAACTTGAAAGACATATACTATGTCTATAGTCTAAGTCTAACACAACAAAACCAAAATTTTAATTTGTAATAGTAATTAATAAATTTGGCTCATTTATCTTGAGATCGATGGTAAGGGGATGCTTCTTGGATCCGATTCTTCCTCTTTTGGAGAAACATTTGCAATGATTTCTTCATGGAAGGAGAAGTGGCAGGGCTATATAAGTTAAATACTGATGGTGAAGATGGCTCTGATAATGTTCCACTTGGTGTTCTCACTCTTTCCTCCATTTCTTTATTTGCAAACATTAAAATTGATCTGGCCTGCAAATATCCAATTTACATTATTGAGGACTATGAATCTCGTGAGTGATCACATAATATAGCACGTGAAAATTAAGTAGCTAGAATAAATAGTGGGTCAAGCTACGTGCCTCCTAAGTAAGTGACAATGCTATTCCTTATTAAGGTGACTTTGAGAACGAGAGAGAGATCGAGAAAAACATGGACATAAACTAATAAAAGTAGTGGATATAGTTTTGTCCAATTTTTAAAGGTCAACAAACAGGGACATTTTTTTCTAAAGAAAAACATTTTTAAAGTAGTGGAGTCCGAGTTCGACTTAATGCATTAGAAGACCTAAGACCGATTTAAAAATATGCAAATGTTAACATGTGTCTCACGAGCACATGATATATAATTTAATATAAAAATATTTTCTTTAAAGTTATGCATTCAACTTTTTAAAAGTTAAAATATTATATTTAATGTAACTATTCTACTTTTAGTTTTTTTATATATTCCATAACGGCACATATTAGCAAAACCCTTCATGTATTTAGGCAAGAAAGTGGAGTTGCCGAACTCTGAATTATCGATGTTTCATTCCCTTGAAAACCACAGGGTTAACACAAAAACAAGTTGAGCATTTATGTCTTTACAATAAAAATTGTAAATGGTGGTCTCGAGAATTTAGACCCCGGTCACACATACAAATGAGAAAAAAAGTGAAGAAAAAATAATAATTAAATGTCTTTTTGGTCACACATACTCCTGTATGTCTTTTAAATAATTATATTTGATGTTTTATGATTATGTGTCCAAAAGAGGTGACCACACAAGAATTGTTCTTTTACAACATAATGTATTATATAAATACACTTTTTCTCTGTCCTTATTATAAGAGAAAAAAAAAATATTTTTCTTATCCTAAATTATAAGAAAATATAATCAATTTTTACTTCTTAAGATTATGTTCCCTTACATATCATGTATATTAACAATTTCCGTACTTTTTAGATTTATTGAATAATTGACCAAATATACCAGTTATTCAATAGATTTTCAGAAATAAATTGTTGTTTACATGAGACCGGAGAAAAGGAGTACATTTCTTGTATATACAAAATGGAAAGCTGTATTTATTTTTTTATTCACAAAAGAGCAGAGGATTGAACTCAGGACCTCATGCATACTACTCTAACCCTAATTACTAGACTAAACTTAGTGACTGTTATGATGCAATATAATGTTTGACAAAAATAAAATTAAAATTAGTCTCCAATATTTTATACTCGGAACAAATTAGTCTTTAATTTATTATAAGAAGAAAGATTGCCTAGTGAGTGAAAAAATTTCAAAAAAATGAATAAGAATATATAAACACATATGTATGTACCTGAATTTCTGTGGCATCATGAACGCAAACCCTGCCATCATAGACAATGGTCAACGGCCGGTGTTGGTGATCTTGTAGTTGACTATCACTGCTTTCTGCTTCTTCTTCTTTCATTCTTCATTAATTAGACAAACAAGTCTTTATAATTAGACAAACAACAATAATAATTAATGATCATAAACTGAAAATGATTCTTACGTGGAACAAAGATCAGAATTTGAGAGAGGGAAAAGACGAAGCTCCAAGTTCAAATTCTTCCTCATCTTAATTATAAGAGACAATATATAAGTAAGAAGTGTTAGAATTAATATTTAGAAAAGTGTTATGTTAGTGTGGTGCTATATATGATCACTACTATATTGGTACATATAGATATATATATAAAGAAAATGGATATGTGTTTGTGTGTGAGTAATGGAAAAGAACAGCTTGCAAAAGAAACACGTAAAGCACAACTAAAATGAAAACATCAGCGGGGAACCGGTGTGTGAGAGAGAAAAGAAAGCGACGTGTTATGTTAGCGGTGTGTGTTGTTTTTTCTCTTTTAATTTCAGCACGTGTTTTACATTGTGTGATTTAATTACTTGAATTAATGAGGACGCTGCGTATTGCGGTGGGGTGTGTCACACCATATATCTCACACACGCATGTACCCCGTGATTTGTTTATTAGATGAATCCATCGATCTACTTTAATGCCGCCGCTTCAAAATCAAAATACCACATGTGATACCCATGCTCTCTATAGAGTGCCTTTCTTCCATGACGTGGGACGTATGTCGTTAACCGTCACGTTATTAAAATAGATAGAGTAAATGGAGAAAAAGTCAATTTGATTGACATTTTATAATTTCATTTTCAGGAAAATTTTTATCAATTTCTAAATTTTTGAGGTATTTAACAAATTTTAAATTTTCATGTATTTGACATTTCACTCAACTTTTCCATACCAACACCACTAATATTTTCACCAAGATTTAAACAGTTCTCTCTTCTCCTACTCGACACAGCTTAACCACATTAAATTATAAAAGGTAAAGGTGAGTTCTAGTTAAAATAATAAGGATAAACATGGAAGAAAAATAGTAAGTTATAAATTCATAAGCTAATTGAAATTATGTTTGAAAAATATAAGCTATAAGCTAGTAAAATAAGAGCTAATGGTGAAAAGACTCTTACCAAATAGGTATTTTAGCTTATAAGCTGACAAGCTAGCTTATTGTTCTTGCTTTTTATTTATTTATTTATGAAGATTTGCTACAGTTGAAAAAGTCCACAATTTTATGCAGTAATTAATCTCGATCACTGATTTCACATCAGACGGTTTAGACTATACATACACTAAAATAATCTTGACTATTCATTGAAATCGGATGGTTCACACCATAACTGCGTCAACGGTGTACTAAAAGTCCATATGGATTGTTTCAATTTTGTAAACAATTATAATAAGATGAATTTTAGAGATTAAAGATGATTAGGTTTTTTTCAATCAACTCTCTATCATTATTCGGTAATTATTGTCATAAAGTGCAATTTATTCTTAATATCATGAAGTATTAATAAAATAGTTAAGACTAGGGATCTGTCTCATAACCCTATTTGTTAACAATACCATAATATCTTATGTGAGTCTGAAATTATTAAAAGCAATAAATTAAAGTATGTTAGTTCGAAGAGTCACAATCAATAGTTTAATATGTCTAAAACATTACTAAATTGAACAATTATCTCAGTTCTAGTTCAAAAGTTAGGATTAATAATCATTCGCTACTTAAGATCATTCGCAAAATTTGTTTATGAAAAACTTTAAACTCAGAGATAATTGAATAAATATTAAGAATTATATAAATTACATCTCGACAAATTACATGATTCTAATAGATCCAAAAAATTTCATCTAATTAACTTAGTCTAAACATTTAGCTACCCATACTAATAACTTGCGTCAGAAAATAGTCTTGATAGTTGTGTATGAATTACTCAAATGTTACACATAAGTGGTTTGATCTCCCTGTCAAAAATATATCAAAATTTTGTCCATTAGAGATTACAAATAAAATAAAAAATTCTTGGCTTTAATGCAGTTTTGATCCCCCTATTTTGAAAAACTTGAACTTTTGATCCCCCTATTTTAAAAGCCAACTTTTTGATCCCCCTATTTTGAAAAACTTGAAGTTTTGATCCCCCAACTCATTTTGGTCAAATTTATGATGATGTGTCAACCTCATTGATGACGTGGCGGTGTCTATGTGTCAGCCTCATATTCCATGTAATTATTTTTTTTAAAAATAAAATATTATGTATTAAAAGTATTAAAAAAATAAATAATTAAATAATTAATTAATAATAATTAAAAAACAGTAAAATAAACCTCTATACATATATATGATTAAAAATCAATAAATTATCCAAATATATAATTAAAAATCAGTAAATTATCCAAATATATAATTAAAATCCAATAAATTATCCAAATATATAATTAAAAATCACTAAATTATCCAAATATATAATTAAAAATCACTAAATTGCCCAATTATATAATTAAAATCCAATAAATTATCCAAATATATAATTAAAAATCAATAAATTACCTAATATATAATTAAAAGTCAATAAATTATCCAAATATATAATTAAAAATCACTAAATTACACATAAATTGGCCAAAACACTAGAATTCAAAATACCAAAACACTAGAAGTATTATCTAACATCTCAGATGTAGATTACTTGATACCAAAACACTAGTAATATTCATAAGATGACTTCCGAATATTATTTTGTAAAGCGAGCGTAATGATGAACACGAGTGGATGATGAATCAAACAGAGGAATGATAACATGCAGAGGAATGATGAACACGAGTGTGATGACGAATCAAAGAAGATGAAAGACGGAGATCGTCGAAGATGGGTGGCGCTAGGGTTCCATGATTTGGGAACTGGGTTACTTTTCGTGCGTGTCTGATTCTTCTACAATTCGTCCCTTTTGATCATATGCGTTTTTTAATTATTGTTAATTATTTTATTGTTTTAATATTTGATTTAAAGGTTTGATAAAAAAAATTGATTTAAATATATTGTTTTAATATTTGATTTAAAGATTTGATAAAAAAAAACTGATTTAAAAAAATAATATTAAAACATAATATTTTATTTTTTTAAAAAAAATAATGACTTGGAATATGAGGTTGACACATAGACACTGTCACATCATCAATGCGGTTGACACATCATCACAAATTTGACCAAAATGAGTTGGGGATCAAAACTTCATGTTTTTCAAAATAGGGGATCAAAAAGTTGATTTTTAAAATAGGGGATCAAAAGTTCAAGTTTTTCAAAATAGGGGGATCAAAACTGCATTAAAGCCAAAATTCTTTGAGAAAAAACATGTGATTTTATTTTTGGTAGAACATGCGATTTTTTTCTAAGGACGAAAAATGTGTTTAACCTTTAAAATAATTATTTTTCATCAATAAAATAAATATGTGATTTTGCCTACGCAGTAATCATCAATTATAAAAACAATGCATTATAAAAACAATGCGATAATCCACCCAAAAGTGAACACACTACGAAATCCCCAAAAATTTAGTCGACTACCATCTTATAAGCAAAATTCAATATCATTTCATAGTTTATATGAATTTATATTAAAATAAATTCAAATTTGAAATGAATTTTGACTATTTTATCCACTCACAAAAAAAATTGACTATATATTCTTTTTTCTTTTTTTTTATAATTATAAGATACCTATTCTCAACCAAACTCTAAACTACCAAATATTTTACCTAATACTCGTCCTAATTAAAAGCATCCTTTTAAATAAGGGTGCTCAAATCCAATCCAAATAAACACCGCAAACCGATCCAAAAAAATCGAAAACCGCATAAAACCGAATATTTTAGGATGTGTTTGGATTTCCTTTTGTGAAAACCGCTGGAGCGGATCGGATTTCGGATTGATTTTTCAAAACCAAACTAAACCGAATACATATATTTTAATACTTATTTATCTTTTTATTAGTATGAATATATATTGCATTAACCTATTTTTTGTTCATTTTAAATTTTATTATACTATTTGTCAGTCTAATTTAATTTATTTTTTACCTTTTGATATGTTTCAAAATATAATTGATAATTGTCATTCCAAAATATTAATTTTTAATATGTTATATTTTACATCAAACTTAACATTTATTTTGTAAAAAAATAAAAAAATTATTTTATAGTATTTTTTATAATATTAATATTTAATAAAAAAATTTACAATTTATAATTTGGATATCCAAAAATCGATCCAAATTAAACCGCATAAAATTGGATCAGATCGGATCAGATTTTTTTTATTTGTCATCATAAACCGAACCAAACCACAAATAAATTTATTTTTGGATCGGATGAGTTTTTGTCTCAAAACCGATCCAAACCGTACTGCGAGCACCCCTACTTTCAAACATAAAGTCTATCTCTAAATATAAGTCTTTTTCAAATTCCTAGACATATTTATTAATAATTTTCCAAAAAATCGAATACAAAAATAAATCCTACTCCGTTAAATCTGCGTACTCTTATTTATCGGCATCAGAGACTAGAATTTCTGATAGTTTTGATAGGTTTCTTTGGCTGAAGTCAGTGCCCTTGAAAGTGAATATATTTGTTTGGCACTTATTTCTTAATAGACTTCATACCAAAGATAATTTGCAGAAAAGAGGTTCCATTGGCGACCATCAGTTACTATGCTCTGCGTTATGTGGTTTCTCTGAAGATCTCAACCACTTATTTTTTCAGTGCCCAGTGTACGGTCGGTTGTGGCTCGTGATATCGAAGTGGCTGGGCATTTCGACAGTGCTTCATGGTGTGGTCGATGCTCATTCAGTCCAATTTTGCGGACTGGGTGGTGCATCAAAGGGCTCTACAAAAGTTTTTACCATCATTTGGATATCGGTTCTCTATGTGATTTGGCATGATAGAAATAACAGAATTTTTAAATCAGTACATGAGTTGATCGATAAATTGGCCGAGAGGGTTAAGCTTCAAACCTTTTGGTGGTTGAAGTCAAGCTACGTTTTGTTTGATTTTGATTACTTGGGGTGGCGGCAAAATCCTTGGAGCTGTTTTCAGGCTGTTGTATAGTTTCATTACGTGTTTGTGTTTTGGTGTGTTGTATTTGGCGGTATTGTAATCTTGTAAACTTGATATTATCTTAGTCCTTTATTGGTACGCCTTGTGTTTGAGGGGCTGAATTCTTTGTTTAATAAAGTTTTATATTAGTTTGTTCAAAAAAAAAAAACAATTTAATAATTATAACAACAGTCCTAGGGCCGGATACCGAGTTTTCAAAAAAAAAAGAAAATTGTAACAACAGAAAAAATACATATAAATTATACTATTAATTTTTCTTAATATGCATAAAAAATATCAGGAGTTTATAATAAGAGATGGAGGGACTATTAAACTAGCGTGGAAATTAAAAAAATATGTTTAACAAAATTCTAGTCCTAGATATGAAGATATAGTTATCCAATAATATCTCGTAAAGCATTAAATGGCTGCCACATACTCAACTGACAAAGTCCATGTCCCATGCAACCAAAAGCAAACACTAGTTTCATTTTTCAGTCACTGAGCTAACAATTCTAGCAAAAATGGAAGCTATTGTAAAATCTATCTACCTAACAAGAATTCCAAACTCTCAAACCTGTTCTTCTTCTTCTCTGTTTAATTCACCACTCTTATTGCAATCTAATGCCACTTCAGTAACTTTCAATTCAGCAACACATAATTTGCACAAGTGCTTTCTTTTTCAGCAACGATATGGTGTTATACTTTCCAAATCTAAAGAAAAGGGGAACTTGGGAGCTATACATGCATCAGAGGCTGCAAGCCCAACAACAAATGTTACAGAAAGATGGATTCTTGAACCAATTGGTTAGTTGATTACATTTCTTCTTCAATATAATTGGATGTTCTTACATACTTTTCTTTAAAATAAATTAGAGAAGGGAAAATTGTTGTTAATTAAAGTGAGACTAATGGAGTAGTTACTTTACACGGCAGGACTCTTACCACTGAGCCGACACCTCATTCACGTTTTTGAAGACTAAAACATAAACATGGAAAACATGTTTTTCAATTATTTTAAGGTTGGGGGAGGGGAAATTGTACTTGTACTAGCCTATGTTTTTCTTAGAATTGAGAGTTGGTTCTAGCCTAACTCAATCCTACAAAATCAGCCCCTCTGGTGTCCAAAACTATTGGGCTCCGGGCGCAGGTATAAATGGTGATGGTCCGATCAGAAACTTGATAGCTGATCGTGAAGAGACTCTGGTACTATCTTAGAATTGAGAGTTGGGTATAATAACTACCTACTTTGGTACTTTATAAACATATATTCAGACAATCTCGTAACTGTGAGATTTCCTTAACAGTTTTAATGCGTGCCTAATTTAGGATAACTATGTATCCCATCTGAAAAATGTAACCATGTTGATTGATAAACACCTCTAAGGCTCCAACTAATTGTTGAAACTTGAAACTGTAATGTTGTAACATGTAACCAAGAAAGTCATAAAAATTCATCTTGGCCTTCCTGTGTTCTATCTACAATTTCGATCAAACAGGACAAAAGGAATTTGTAAAGTTTGCTTCTAAAGGTGATATCACTTTGGATGATTTTGAGCACTTCAAGTCTATGGCAAATAATTGGTAATCTAGCATAACCTTAGTATATTTTATTGAGACTTAATTGGATGGTCATTGATGGATGCATCATTCTGTTTTTCATGTGATCTTAGAAGCTGTTCTTTACAAAAAGAAATTACAACTTCACAAGTCTTTTACCCTTCAAGTGCTTTGTTCTTGGCTTCTTACTATGTGTAGAGTCCTGAATCAATTTTACTGTGGTGTAATCCATAAGCTTCTTTAATTTGATGCTTTAGTGCTTTCAAACCTTGTTGTACACTAAATGGCTTGAGAATAACTTGATAATGATTAAGTGTATTAATCCTTCACAAGATTAAGCAAACTTAATCACCAAACACAAAGTGTTATCACTTTCAAGTTTTAAGTATTTGTTTCAACGTGTGCAATATTAACAAGTTGTTTTGCTAAACTGGAAACAAAATCAATCAATTTGATAGGAGATGGTGATTCAAGGCATATAGGCTTCAAAGTTGAGAGGCCAGGTGCATATGAAATTGCTTCTGTAAGTAATTTCAGCATTAATGATTTATGTGACTGAGTATGCTTCAGATTAACTAGCTTATTTTTGAATTATTTAGAACGAAGTAACCGTAGGACGTGTTCCAGACAAAGCTGATCTGGTAATCCCAGTTGCAACAGGTATATAAGTTCCAACTGATAAATTTGTATGCATTTTGATTTTTTATTCTTCTTATTTTTCCTAAAATTACAACCATACGGCCACTTTGAATTATAAAGTGTCTTATACTTGCAGTGTCTGGCGTGCATGCACGCATTCGGAAAAAACAAGACAATCTTCTAGTTATAGATTTGGATAGCACAAACGGGACATACGTCGATGACATAAGACTGAGACCTGGAGTAGTTACCACTGTATCTTCTGGGAGTTGTATTACTTTTGGTACCACTCTAACTCAGGCTTTTTTAACTGATTAATTCGATGATCGTTTAAATAATTTTTAAAGAAATTAGCTATTTATACTTTGTCGATATCAATGGCAGGGGACACTAATTTGGCTATGTTCCGTGTGTCAAAGATACAAGATGAGAAGGTTGCAGATACAGTTGGTGAAACAGAAGGTGAATTAGACAATGGTGGCAAATCTGATAGTACTGAAACAAGTTGAACTTTCTAGTTGTAATGCATATACTACTTTGTTTTGTATAGTTAAAATATTCTTCATTGTTTTGCAATGCCATTTTGATACAAAGCATATTCTATAGATAAATTTGTATTTTGACAAGAACATGCATGTCACAAGCAAGAGTATAGCCACAACCTTGAGTCAGGGGTGCCAAGAAAACAATTTTTGGTTAACAAATTTTGTTTTTCATGTATTCGATAAACCAAATAGTTTTACTAATCAATACAGCACAGACCAACAAACTTTCTGACTTGAACGTTGAAGTGTAAAATGGAAATCATAATATAGCTTTATCCAAGAACTGAAACTGCATTTGGGGACTATATTGAAGAGCTTCAAGGTGAGCAGCCATAGCTTTGTTCATTGGAGATGGTCCACACCTTAGTATCTGTAAGAGAAATATTTAGTTTAGTTGATATTTCTCACCTCAAATATGTGACATAGAGAAAGGAGGAATCCCCGGTATATAGCTAGCATCAGGACGGATCCAGAAGTTTTAATAAGTGGGGTCGAAATTATTTTAATATATCATCAGCTTAACTCACTTAATAGGAACATTATATATGCAAGAGCCGAATTTGAACTCCAAACACTCCACTTATTGTTATGGTGAAATTTCTAACCACTAAATTATTAGACCAAAAAATATATATACTTGTTCAGTCCCTAATTATAAATAAAATTTGGCCAACAATTTATAATTTGGATAAAATATATCATTTTCTTTTACCATTTTTGTTTGTAATTAGGAACATAGTAATAAATGTGTAAACTATAATTTATCATTCTAATATATAAATTAATACTCTTTAAAACACATTTTGCAAATGACAATACCAATATTAGTATGTTAGACATCTTTATTCAAACTCTCGCATGTATGAATTTTTATTGTATTCCAATTTCATTTCCTATTTTTTAAAAGAAAAAATACAATGCCTCTTTGTTAGTAAATTTTAAAAGCGAGGCTTCAGTTCCCAAAATTGAAATTACATTAACTTTTTTATAAGATAAAACCACATTCACTGATTTATGATTTATAGATAGTACTCCCTCCGTCCCAAAATAATCGACCTATTTTTGACTTTGAGTACTATTCATATGATCTACTTTGACTCTATTTTTCTACTAATATATAGATACAAATATTAGCATATGAGATGTTGTTTGATTTGTCTCGATGAGTATTTTCAAAATATATAATTTTTATAATTTTTAATAAAATATAATTTAAGATATTAACAATTAAAGTTGAACATTGGCAAACGTGACAGTGGTCAAGTAGGTCAATTATTTTGGGACGGAGGGAGTATCATTGTAGTAATATACATGCACCATATACAAATTACAGCAAGTGAGGGTGCTTGTGGGATTGCGTGTGATGATAAGTGGGGACATTAACATATTTGAAGTGGGGTCAGTGTCACAAATTATATTATTATTGGTTGGGGAAAAATCAAAGGAGTGGGGTCACGTGACCCCAATACAATGTACCTACATCCGTGCCTGGCTAGCATTCACCAAAGTAAGTGATCACATTCGTTGATCAAGATCAAATATTTGAAACAATTTTTTTTTCTAAAACGACAAGTATTTTGAAACGAGAGAGTATTATTTATCATGTCCTTTTATCAATTATTTTAAAATATTAACTATATATTAAACTATATACAAACATACATATGCCTCTAAAAACCAACTTACAAAAGAAAGCTCATATTTCCTAAGATATTTGTCTGTTCAAGGATCAATTTTAAAAGATACTACTTGATACAAGACCACTAGTCAGTAATTTAAGCAGCGGTGGATCTAGGGCCCAGCATGCCTGGGCACGTGCCCAGACTCGACCAATTATAATTTTTTTAGGGTTCTTAGTTTAATCTGAAAATTCAAATTTTTGAGCAAGAGTTAATAAAATTTAAGTGTATATTCATAATCCTCATGAAATTCTGACCAAAATGGTATATTTACATGTCGAATTTGGTGCAAGAATGAAAAAACGATTTTTGAGGTTTTGGTGAGCTTGAGGTTGAAGATGATGAACAGTGTAACGTGTGTTTTAATACATATATTATTTAAGCTGTTCAATGATAATAGGCGCATGTTGGCGCCGTGGTTTTGCTTGTTGTTCCTCATGGAGAGGACCTGTGGTTTTGCTTGTTGTTTTTCTTTATCAAAAATACTAAAAATATCAACTTTGTTTTCTACGTTGTAATTATATTTTCTTTCATATGTAGGATTGTGGGAGTTTATGACCTCTACTTATGTAGTTATTACGAATCAAATATTTAGATAAAATCCTTAAAATTAATTACTTTTATTATAATTTCAGTATATATATATTAGTTAAAAACGGTCCGATCCGGTTAAACCCGATCTAAAAAACCTTAAACTGATAAACATTTGTGTATTTGCGGTATGGCTCCGCCACTGAATTTAAGTATGACTTTAATATGATTTTATATAAAGAATACATGAGCAAAATCAAAAGAGATAATAAGCTGGAAAATTCTCTTAAATAGTACTTCAGACATAAAGACAATGAAATAAAATGCCCAAAGATGAATTAATTTTATACAGCATTGCAGTTGCAGGATGAAAAATACAAATAAGATTCTTGGATTTGTCTAGTTTTTTTTTTTAATTCGATGATGATTTTTATAAGTTTGGTGATAAAAGTGGTGATGAAGATTAACGATTTTCACACAATTTTAACATAAATGAGTTTTTGGTTCTTTATTTCTCTGTTTTTTTTTTATTGTAAAAAAAAAAAACAGACAAATAAAGGACCAAAAACATAATAATAATTTATGATGAGACAAAAAATAAAATCTAACAAATAAGTTAAGACCAACTTTTGATACGCCAGCCGTCACTATTTTTTCTTTTCTTCTTGATCCACGGGAGATGAGTGATTTAGGGTCAAATTAGGCCTAAAATCACCCCTCCAAATCGTTTTTCTTTCTATTTTGATTAAATAAGTGAATTTTTCACATATATTTAGTATTTTTTTTCTGTTTGTTTTTGTGATTTCATCACGTTGTTTGTTTTGATTTTCCCGTTTTAGTACGGAGTATTGTTGTCCCGTCTCAGTGCGGAGTATTGTTGTCTTTTCTTTGTGCGGTGTTCATTTGTTTCAGGTTGAAGGATTAAGTTTGATACAGTGCAGATCCAATCAATGACTTTTGTTTCTTCAACGCTACAGATCCGGAGGCATAGATATTCCGGTGACTTCAATATAGTCAAATATGTAGGCTTTTGCAATATGCCGTTTTATGCTATCAACACAGATACTGTGAGTTTGTTCGCAGATTCATCCTTTTTATTTTTAGCGACTTTGAATTTGCATTACATCGATTTACTATTCTCAATTTGAATGAATGAATATCTTTTATTTAGTCCAAAAAAAAAAAACTTTTGATACGCCAATTAATTAGGCTAATATGACAGACAGCAAAACAAGATAAGATAAATTGTCCAGTCGGTATCAATATGAATAGAATGGACCTAGCTAGCATCCCATATCATTTATCGATGTGAACATAATGGACCTAGCTAGCATCCCATATATTATTATAGTGTATATTCCATTTCCACGATCTTAATTGAGCCGATTCATCTGTCAAAAAAGAAAAAAAAATTGAGCCGATTCTAAATAAATTATATTCACCTCACTTTCATCAACACAAAAAATCGGAGTTGGAATACTCTCAATTTCTTCAAAAAAATGACAAATGCAATTACTATGGTTTTGATGTAAATCAAGAATATAAATGCATGTTTTTTGAGAATAGTTGATATTATTTAAATATTTATACATTTAAACTTTATTACTTGCATTTGCCATTTCTTTATAAAATGGAGAGGATTTCTACTCAAAAAATCTAATACTTTATTAACATACAAATTCATGAGTAAAATAATTTCAATATTATTTATATTAAAAAAAATCAATATAATTATCCAAAATTATGATAATTTCGAAAATTATTTTTCTTCAATTTTAAAAAGCATGTAACAACCGTACACAAATCCTAGGTCAATTGGCAGAAATGTCGAAATTGCTATTGTCGGACGTCATGATCGGGATTTGAACCCCAGTCACTCCACTTTATGTTTGTGAATTTTCAATGGCTTTCTCATTTTATCTATCAATAAAAAAGACATGTAACAACTTGACAAAAAAAAACATGTAACTCAAATAATATTATTCTTGTATCGGTGTATATAATATACTAGAAAAATAATATTATTAAGTCAATAGATTTAGTTTAATAGTGAGGGATTTGAGTAGTATACAAGAGGTCTTAGACTACTCCATTGTAAATAAAAAAAATTATTCATGTATACAATATACAGTACTAGAAAATTTCCAATTGATCTACAAAAAAAAATAAATTAGAATCCAATTGATAAGTAATTACAAAAGTGAGGGATCCACTCCCGTACTAGTGAATATTATATTTATATTCATATGTCACGCGTGGAAGGTTTAAAATTCAAACTCTTTTTTTTTTTTTGGTAGATGAAATGATAAAGTCATTGGAAATTCATACACACAAAGTAGAGTGATCAGGGATCGAACCCCGGTCATGGCGTTCGACACTAGCAATTTCGGTATTTCTACCATTTGAGTTAGGATTTGTGGACACTAGCAAACTCTCTCTAATATATCTATAAATCAAGTTATGCTCATAGAAATGCTAATAATTTATCGGAAAATGTCAAATAGAGGTTATACATATTAAAATATAAATTTTGTCTCGATATGTGTATTCAATATCTCAAAAGTATAAAAAGTTGTCTTTCTAATATTAATTTTATCTTTTATTTCCTTTTTTTGTATTCTTAACAAGTGCTCTGGGGCACTGTTTAACATGACCCTAATTTTTTTGTGTCAATTAGACTAGCGGATAGAATTTCACCTTGTAAGATGAATAAGTGGGAGTACCAGATTCGAACTCTAGTCCTTGCATATAACATGCAATTAGGGTTGTGAATAGGCTTGGCCGAACTAAGCTTTGCCAAACTTGAGCCTGACCTGTCAAAAAATTGAAAGTCTGATATATGGTTTGTCATACGCTTATTTTTTAGTCTGAGCATAACAATTTGAAAGTCTGGCATGTTCTATTAGTCTATTTAAAAACCTATTTCAAATTAACATATTTAAATAAATAATTATATTTATATTTCAATATACTAATGAACTAATAAATCAATGAGATTAAACATTCTTTTGATATTTAACATGATATTTTAGAGAATTTGACTATATATGACATCATATTGCAATTTTAGTTTATAATACTACATTTATGTATGTGAAAAATTAACATAGATTAATAAACTTAAACTACTAAAAAAATTAATAGATTTCTAATTTAATCAAGCTGCAAATTTTAACATATAATAATAATAATAGTTATAAAAATATTATTCATATCTACTTAATAGGCCAACTTAAAAAGTTTTTTTAATGGCCTAGGACCCTGACCTTTTTAGCTAAATAGACTTATAAATTTTTTTTGACGTGCTCTATTTAAAGAAATAAGTTGGTCTGTCTTGAACATATGTAGCTAGGTTGTAGGCCTCTGTAGGCTGATCTATTCCTAACCCTACATGACATGTAATATCTCTACCAACTGAATATTTTATTAGTGGCTAGAAAATTCACCTTAAAGATAAATAAGTAAGTGTTCACGGTTCAAACCTCGATTTCTGCATAATATATGTGAAGTCTTAATCATCTGAGGTAAGCTTACCGGGACAATGCGATGAATGTTTTATATATTAGTGAATATTATAAACATATTCCATATTGTAGCTCCATTTATTTATTTATTTAACGGTGAACATCAGTGAAGGGGAAAGCTAAAACCACCGCCGTTGTACTAATTTTTTCTCCTATAAATTCAAAGGTATAGTATAGTGCTCACAAAAGTGAGATTTGCAGAAAAATGGACTCTGTCTCTCCTTCTCCTAGTAACCAAAAAAAGCCACATGTTGTATTAGTACCATTTCCAGCACAAGGTCATGTGAACCCTTTCATGCAACTAGCAAAACTCCTTCGTTGCAATGGTTTCCACATAACTTTTGTCAACACTGAATTCAACCACAAACGTTTGATTAAATCTCTTGGACCTGATTTTGTAAAGGGTCTTCCAGATTTCCAATTTGAAACCATACCTGATGGTTTGCCAGAATCTGATAAAGATGCAACACAAGATATTCCAACTTTGTGTGCTGCTACTAGAAATAACTTTTATGTGCCTTTTAAGGAGCTTGTGAATAAGCTAAACACTTCATCACCTCATATTCCAGTTACTTGTATAATTGCTGATGGAAATTATGACTTTGCTGGAAGAGTTGCTAAGGAATTGGGAATTCCAGAGATGCAATTTTGGACAGCTTCTAGTGTTGGCTTTGTTGGATATTTGCAATTTGATGAACTTGTCAAAAGAGGGATACTTCCATTCAAAGGTAAATTAATTCATTAATTAAACTCTGTTTCTCTTTGTTGGTTTTTTGCATTATATTTTATACTTGAAATTAAAATATTTTCTCAAGAAAATTACTGCTAGTTAGCCTCTTCTTTTTTTCTTTCCATCATTTCTTCAACCAAATGAATTAAGTTAATTTCTAGGTGAGGCCTAAAGCAATTTTTACTACATGAGACTTTTTTTTTTTTCTTCATATATGAGTTTTTTTTATTATATATATATATGAGGTCTGTTTACAATTATCTAATCATAGGATTACTATTTTTTTCTTGAAGAGGACATTATTTAATCATATGAGCTGGAAAGGAAGAGGCACCAATTTGGGTGCTTGCTTCCGCTGCACCTACTCCATCCAATCACTATTATATGCAAAAAAATCACTTTTTAGATTCATTGAAAAATAGATGTATTTGGTCTATAATATAGACTAGGTACATGATATTTTTAATGAATCTAAAAAGTGGTTTTTTGCTTATAATAGTGACCGGAGGGAGTATGTAATACTAGTAATAGTATAGCATGTGCATAGCAACAAACATGCATAAAATCCAAAGAGGCAAACACTACTCACCAGTAGTAGTAAGTAGTTGCGGCCCAATGGGTGGTTGGCGTAGACTATGCTTGCTAACTACGGAGATAACATATTAAATTAAAGGCAAATGGTAAGTAGTGTTATCGAGACATTTGTTAAGCTTATTAATAAGAAATTTTTACATCAAAAGTTGTGTATTTAATATTTTAAAATTGTGAAAAATTATTTTTCTAACATAAATTTTATTTTTTATTTTCTTTTATAATATACTTAACAAATATTCCGAAACACCGTTTAAGATAACCCTAAATTAAAAGGTCTGCTTAGCAAGTACCAACAAATTAGTATACTAAATATTCCTAGTAGTGGTGACAGGACCGAACGACTCTCAAATTCGAGACTGGATCCACCGGATCCTCTCTAGTGAAAAGAAGAGATCTAATGGAATCTAGGCCACACAAAGGTGTGGATGTTACACTTAAGAAAACATGAAGAAATTCTACACGGAAGCCTTTTTCCTATATTTTTAGTCTCTATATTTTGCAAATTTGTCAAGCATGATCTCTATATTTTAAAAATAGTAAAAAAAAATCCCATAAAATTTTTCGATATCAAGATTAACTCAATCTGTCAAATTTTTTCCATGTCACTTAATTTTTAATTTTTTAGTCCATACATTTTGCAAAATTGTCAAAACTAGTCCCTACCTTTTAATGTTTTTAGTCCTGCATTTTGCAAAATTGTCAAGAATAGTCCCTAATTTTTAATGTTTTTAGTCCCTACATTTTGCGAAATTGTCAAGAATGGTTCCTACATTTTATGCCACAAAAGCTTTCTTAACATATTGGACTAATCTTGATAACGGAAAATTTTATGGAATTTTTTTTTGACCATTTTTAAAATGTAGGGATCATTCTTAACAATTTCGCAAAATGTAGGGACTAAAAACATATTTAACCCTAACAGAAATGTACAATTGGTATTTGCCTACATTGTTTAGGTACTGGTACGGTACCGATACCTAGTACGGATATTGATACGGAATACGTCAATTTTAGAAAGTCTATATAATTTTTTTAAAATATAATTATATAAATAAAATTACATTGTTAAAACAAATAATTAGACATATAAAAAAATCACATTTTATCCCTGTGAGCTTAGCTCAGTTGGTAGGGATATCGCACTATATGTGCAGGAGTCCGGGTTCGAACCCGGGACTCTCCACTTATTCACCTTTAAGGTGGATTTTCTAGCCACTAGGCTACTTGACCAAAAAAAAAAAATCACATTTTAAAAATCATTCAAATTGTTCAAATGACAACAAAACATCAAAACTAAAAAGCAATTTGAACAAAAAGAGCAGCTTTTAGTTCAAGTTTGTCGAGAAAAAAAGTAGCGACTTCAAGAATACCGGGTCCATTAAATAGATCTCGTTCATCTCCTCTAATATCCTACATTTTTGTTATTCTGGCATTATAAGTTTTACTCTTTTTCGATAAAAACCGAAGAAAATAAATGCATATTTTGTGTTTGGTGTACCCAATGATTGAGTTTGAATTTCTCTCGATTTTAAAAGACAGTAATGTAAGAGTATAAAGACATTGTCACTCATCCTGAATTAGCTCGCTTACATCAAAGTGGTATTTTTAACTTTTTTTTTTTTTACAGTTATATTTTTACCTCTTTAGATTTATAAGATTTTAAGAAAATCTTATATTACATCCATTAGTTTATTTTTTTTAGGTCAAATACATTTAGAGGTTGGTTAGATTTCACGTTTGTAACAAATGAATCGTTTAAGGTTTTTAGAAATAAATAAGTCATTTAAAATTTTAATTTATTGCATCGTCGCTCTTCAGTTATTCTCAATTACAAAAACATTGACGTGACCGTTAACTTAGTGATGTGATATTGAACGCAGAACGATGCATTTTGGCTAATAACAAGATGTATCGTTTTGTACCACCTCACTAAGTTAATAGTCGCGTCAGCATTTATGTAAAGGAAAATAAATAGAAAAATAACGTTGCGCCGTAGAGTAGAATCTTAAAGACCTATTTATTATTTAAAAAACTTAAAGACCTTGCACAAAACTAAAGGACCCTGTAAGCATTAATTTATTTTCATAATATTGTTTTTAGTTTTTTTTTTTTTTTTGAGAAAATAATATTGTTTTTAGTTATTTATTGAGGCATTGCAACATCATGGTTGGTTTGATTTTGGTTTACAATGGAGTAGAGATTGAACCCAGAACCGCATACATAATACTCAAACCCCTCATGAGACCAAACCTAATGACTTCATTTTTGGTTTGATTATTTAGTAACTATTTGAGCCGTCATTTTTTAAATTAAAATTCATGATGGTTTGAGGCCGTTTATTACAGTTTTTCATAGAAAAAAAAAATTGTTTGGTAAAAATATTTAATTTTAAAAATTACATTTGTTTGTTATTGATTTTTAAAAAATCTAAAAATAAAATAAAAACTTCTAAAATCGAGAAGCCGCTAAAGTAATTTCTCAAATATAGTACAATATTTTTTTTTAGAGGAGAGAGAAAACAAACTAGTGTTAAAAGGTGGAAATTATTTTGTAATCACTTTTACATGTTGTATCCAAACAAACTAAAGATTATTATACCATGATTCGATCCTTGTCACTACAACTGCGATCGGGAGAGGATTATAACCACTTGATGCCAGAAATGACCCTCGTACCAGATTAGGCGGTGAAAACAAAACAAAAAAATCTAAAGATTATTTTATTAAAAAAATTCTTTAAATGGAATGCTTAAAGAGTGCCCGGGGCACTCGTTAGCAAGACCCTTCTATAAAATGTTTAAAAACTAATATCTAAATTATTAAATATCAAAATCACATTTTTTTAATTGCTTTTACTAATATAATTTATGAGATGTGAAGGGTAAACTTTTCTTTTACTGCCCAATCATCTACCCATTGATGGACGAATAAGGTGAAAGTTTAAACTCGACCACTAAATCTGTCTCATTTTATGATAGAAGGATTTGTATTCTCTACATTTAAATTCCGTAAGTTTACTTACATTCAAGTAAATATTAATCGTGAGGCAGACCAAAACAACCCGTTTTTGCCCCTAATATTTCCTTCCTTCTCTTTATACAAGAGAAACATAACTAAGTACAAACTACAAACAAAAATGACATTATTTTGATAATCATATTATGAAACTTGATCAACTTATTTTTGTCAAATTTGTAGATGAAAATTTTATTGCCGATGGCACATTGGATACAAGTTTAGATTGGATTTCAGGAATAAAAGATATGAGACTAAAAGACCTTCCAAGTTTCATGAGAGTCACTGATATAAATGATATCATGTTTGATTTCTTTCGTTACGAGCCACCAAATTGTTTAAGATCACCAGCAATCATCATTAACACATTTGAAGACTTTGAAGATGAAGCTCTCAACACTCTTAGAGCCAAAAACCCAAACATATTTAGCATTGGCCCTCTTCACATGCTTGGTAGACATTTTCCTGAAAAAGAAAATGGTTTTAAAGCTAATGGTTCAAGTTTTTGGAAAAATGATCAAGAATGTATAAAATGGTTGGATAAATGGGAACCTTGCTCAGTACTATATGTTAATTATGGAAGTATAACTTTTATGACAGATCATCACTTGAAAGAATTTGCTTGGGGAATAGCAAATAGTAAGTTACCGTTTTTATGGATAATGAGACCTGATGTAGTAATGGGTGAAACTATTAGTTTGCCACAAGAGTTCCTAGATGAGACTAATGAAAGAGGATACATAACTAATTGGTGTTGTCAAGAACAAGTGCTTTCGCATACATCGGTTGGAGGATTCTTAACTCATTGTGGTTGGAATTCGACACTGGAAGCTATTTCTGTTGGTGTGCCGACTATTTGTTGGCCTTTCTTTGCCGAGCAACAAACAAATTGTAGGTATTTATGTAACACTTGGAGAATAGGGATGGAAATTAACCATGATGTGAAAAGGGAAGAGATAAAAGAACTTGTGATAGAAATGATGAAAGGAGAAAAAGGAAAAGAAATGAGACAAAAGAGCTTAGAATGGAAGAAGAAAGCTACAATTGCTACTGATTTGGAAGGATCATCGTACAATAATTTCCTTGAGTTAATCAAAAGGATTCTTCATCAAAATGCTATTTGAGTCATATTATAATCAGTCTAATATAAAAGGGAGTATATTATTCTATTACTTTTAGTTAAAATATTTCTTATGAGCTCAAATCATTGTCATGTTGAGTTTTCTAAATTTGTTGTTATCTTGGATTAGCGTAAGGAGTATGTGTTTTTTTTTCATAATGTCACAATTGTATTCACAAAGACTATAAAATATTGGTGTTCATGCATTTGCATTAATGATTGTAAGTTGTAACTAATGTTGCTTCATTTATCTTTTATCAAAGTTATAGATCTTTACAAAAATAATTTTGTTGGTTTTGCTGTGTTTTTTCGGTCTTGCAATTTGCTTGGAGTAAAGTATTTAGGCAGATTGTAATACACCAATAGGTTCAAGATGATAGTACATTAATGATTAATTTGAGTAGAGATAAGTCTTAATTGTAACTAGTTTAGTGATAGCTTAGAGTGCAAGTAATGATCCTATGTGTAAACTGTTTTAGTGATAGCCAGTGGCGGGGTTAGGATATTTCTTTTAGGGGGGCCGTGTTTGTAAAAAAAAAAATTATAGAAGGTCATGTTTGCAGGGAGCTTTTATGGTACAATAGAAAAATCACAATGTACCAGTATGATACGATATTTCTGCAAATGCACAGACTTATCGTGTAGTTATAAAAGATTATCGTTCCTTCAGGGACTATTTTTCCAAAACTTCGCTTATGTTTTTAATATAATGTAAGGTTAAGGCTAAATATTAATTGGAAAGGGATTATAAAATAATTAATTTAATTTAAACAATTAGATTTAACTAAACTGGAATGTTACTTTAAGTCGCTTCAATGGGTTCGGTAATTAAATTGCATTTAGAAATAATGTTACTTTTTAACAAACTGATATTGATTTAAAAATACGCTCCTCACACTTTCGCGCTGTTGGTTAATATCGTAAAGTTATAAAATAAATGCTTCACTCTCGCTCTCACATTTACTTATAAAAATAATTTTTGAAAATCAATTCAATTTAATTAAAAAGATCTAGTTTTCACAAAACAATATTAGTTTAAAGACTGAGGTCTCACACTTTCGCGCTATTGAACTAAATCATAAAATATAAATAAATACTTCACTTTCGCTCTCATATTTAGTTTATAAAATATTTTTTGGAAACTAATACAGTTTAATTAATTTTAAAGAGCTGTCGCGGTGTTTAAAATTAATGTCCAGTTTTTACTATCTAGTATAAATCTCACACTCTCGCGCTGTTGACTTACACTTTAGTTAATTTTCACTTTCGTGCAAAATTATAGTGTATCGTTTAATTAAAAACTAAAACAGAAAACTAGTTTGTTTGAAAATAAAGTTTGCAACTTAATTACTAAACCCAAATCAGCTTCTTATTCACATTCCAGTTATATTAAATTAGTTCGACATAATTATAATTGAAAACATCATGATTAAATAAATAGCAATTAATTTAATTAAGAACATAACAGATACCAATAAAATAATTGAAACTGAAATTAAAATAATAGCAGTGGGTAACAATTACGGTTAACAAATAAATAATAAAAACAAAGCAAAAACAAGAAGCTAAATACCATATACTGTGTGTGACACTATATGGTAGTGAAGTAGCAAATTTAGCAAAGTCACATATACTGTACTGTTCACGTAATCAATTGCTCAAACAGTATAATCAAAAATAAAATAATAATAATAATATAAGATTTAACGTACTGTATCAATGGCAAAAATAAATAAACTGATCGGAATTTAAAATATTGAACTGAATTTAATATATAAAATAGAGTAACTTACAGATAGCAACTGGAATGAAAGCAAAAACACCAGAATAACAATAGCTTAAAATCTCAAATAATGCGTGAAAAGCCGAAGAAAAATAACAGTGAAGGCTCCTCTATATATAGGCTCTGTGAATTAACAGTTGAGCCTTTTTTTCTCTCTTCATAATAGGAATTTATGTTGCCTATACGATGGATCCGGTACAGAGAGGAATATGTGGAACAGTTTGTTGAGTGAATATAGCTTGTGGCTGGTGGCCACAAGCCACGTGCCCAGCGCCTTGTTCAATTATCATAGGAGAAAGTTGTTTCTCTGTGGGGACCACGTCTCCCTTTGAAACTTTCTTCTACCCACGTGAATGAAAAAGAAATGCTGGTGGTCACAGGCATCATGGCCAGCGCCATGTGCTGTATGTGAGGTGGTGGACACAAGTGCCATGGCCAGTGCCATGCACTTGTGTCTTGGCTATTGTTTTGACTTCTAGTCCCATAAAACTCATGTTTTGCTAAATTTCGGCTGCATCTGTATTTCAATAAAATGTAATAATTATTTTATTGATAACACAATAATTTAGAGAAAATATTAAAATATTAAGACAAATAATATTAAATAAATAGTGCATTTTTCGGTGTTATCAAACTCCCCTAAACTTGAACCATTGCTTGTCCTCAAGCAAAAAGATATATCATTTAGTGATAGAGAAAACAAAACAAAAAGATTTTCCAAGAGTAACATTTTTAATCTCGACCAAATCAGAGAAACTAATTTATTTATCGTACCAAAAATATCATGGAAACACAAATCACAAATGAACATGAATTTCTTCCTTACATAGACCGTTCCGAATTATTTTACTATATCTGAACTTAACTCTCATTTCTTCTTTCGTTATCCTTTTTTAGCCCGCGGTAATCACATTAAGCTCGTTATCTATTCACACACACATGGTAGTGAGCTTGTTAGTGATTATGACCCGATTCTTTTTCATATTATTTATTTTTCTCTTTTCTTACTTTTTGTCATAGGATATTTTATATCTTTGAGGTATTTCGCATTTGGGCTAAATGACCGGGTGAGGGTCATCTGACTTAGAGTGCGTAGTCCCTTTTCAGATTTATACATCCTTGATTTTCATTTTTCATTCAAAGTCATTCACTTATATTCGTCGACTCAACTACTTAGATAGTGATCGTAGATGGTGCCGACTACCTATGGGCTTACTCAAGGACTAGTAAAGTGTCAAGAAATTTAAGTTCAGTTTCTAGCAAATATCCAAATTGATCTACATAATTAAGAAATTTAAGGTGTTAAAATGATATAGCTGGTACGAAAAATATACTTAATTTGAAAGTTCAGTCTTAATTACGTTTGTGACTTTGGAATCTCAAAATTATTTGTTGCTCAAAATTTTTGTTATGGCTCAAAATTTTGGGAAAAATTAAAAATACACCGAAAAAAATTTATTTGCAGAAAGGAAAACTAAACTAGAAAGTGAAATTAATACTGAAAAGTAAATAAAAGCAATAAAGTCCTCCCCTCAACTTAAATCCAACAGTGTCCTCACTGTTGCGACTCATGTTAAGGATTGGAGCGGGAAACCTGGAGATTCACGCCTATATGCAACTGACAGGTGCAAAGCCATCAATCTCTTTATTTGCTGATAAACAAATGAAAACAAAAATATTAAATTGAAAAATCATGGGTTGCCTCCCACGCAGCGCTTTGTTTAAAGTCGTTTAGCTCGACTTCTCAAACCTTTAAATCAAAATGGCGCCTCTTCCAAACTCACATCGTTAACATTGTGCTCAACATCCTTAGGGTTCCATTTGAACATGTCCGACCATCGCATAGGTGTTTTCCTTTTTCCTTTCTTTCTCTGTGAAATAGACGGAGGTGTCTTATCTTGAAAGATATTATGTTCTGGGGGAGCTTTTAGTATGTCAGGAGGGACTTGTTCAGAGGGGAATTTATCGACATTTCTTTCAATTATGTCGAGTCGACAACAAGAGTTTTTCAAGGTAGGGCTTTCCATGAATTGAGACATTATGAACTCGATTTTCTCATCTCCTACTTCGAAGGTGATTTTCCCTCTTTTTACATTAATTATAGCGCCTGAAGAAGCTAGGAAAGGTCTACCTAACAGAATGGGGATATCATCATCCTCCTTTATGTCCATGATGACAGAGTCAGTAGGGATAAACAGATGACCGATTCTTACTGGAACATTTTCCAGAATTCCTACTGGGTATTTGATGGTTCTATCAGGCAGCTGTAGGGACATCTTAGTAGGTTTTAACTCTCCAAGTCCGAGCCTTTTGCAGAGAGTCAGTGGCATTAAACTTACACTTGATCCTAGATCACAGAGGGCTTTATCTATGATATGTCTACCAATAACGCAAGGAATAGAAAAGTTTCCTGGGTCCTCGAGTTTTGGGGCGAGCTTGTTTTCACTAATAGCATTGCACTCCACTGTCCCAATGTTTTCAAGCTTTTTCTTGTTTGACAGAATTTCCTTTAAGAACTTTGCATAAGAGGGTATTTGGGTTATAGCCTCAATGAATGATATGTCGATATGAAGCCTTTTTAGCATCTCGATAAATTTTTCAAACTGCCCTGGATTCTTAGGTTTAACAAGTCTTTGAGGAAATGGAATTGGAGGCTTGTAAGGAGGAGGGGGTACATATGGTGTTTCCTTTTCATTTTCCCCTGCCTTCTTAGACTTGAGTGTTTGTCCACTGTCAACTATCATTGATTCATTCCAAGTATCTTTTGTAGTGTCCTTCTCTACACCTTTTCCTAGGTCATGACTTCTAACTATTCCAGCAGGGGGATCCTGTAACTCTTTTCCGCTTCGCAACATTATAGCATTAATGTGTCCCTTAGGATTAGGTTGTGGTTGGCCTGGGAATGTTCCGGCTGGGGGAGCTATAGCTGCCTGCTGTTGGGCCACTTGAGATATTTGAGTCTCTAACATTTTGTTGTGTGTGGCTATAGCCTCTACTTTGTTTGCCAGTTGCTTAATTAATTCATTAGCATGAATGTTTTGATTCATGAGTTGAGTGTTTTGATTCATGAATTCTTTATTTTGCTGAGTCTGGCATAGGATAAAATTTTCCATCATAATTTCCAGATTTGACTTATTAGGTGGATAAGTTGCAGCTTGTTGTCCTACTGACTTTTGAAAACCTGGAGGTGTCTGATTTGGAGGAAATAATGCATTATTGCTCTTGTAAGAGAGATTAGGATGGTTCTTCCAACCAGGATTATAAGAGTTTCCTTGGGCATAGTTAACTTGGTCGAGTCCGGCCAATAATTGACATTCAGAGGGTGTGTGTCCAGGAACTCCACATAGTTCGCAGTTTGGTTGTATCGCGGCTACGGTAGCTGCGGGAGGTAGAGTTAGGCTATCTAACTTTTGAGAAAGAGCGTCTACTTTCGCACTGACATGATCTATGCCGTTTACTTCGTACATACCGCCCTTTTGCTGGGATTTTTCTATGGCAGCGCGTTCGCTTCCCCACTGATAATGGTTCTGAGCCGTGTTTTCTATAAGTTGTGTGGCTTCTTGATAAGGTTTATCCATTAGAGCTCCACCAGCAGTAGCGTCTATGGTGAGTCTAGTGTTATAGAGCAGCCCATTATAGAAGGTATGGATTATGAGCCATTGTTGTAAACCGTGATGTGGACAGAGTCTCATCATATCCTTGTATCGTTCCCATGCCTCGAAGAGTGATTCTCCATCTTTTTGCCTAAATCCGTTGATTTGGGCTCTCAACGTAGCTGTTTTGCTTGGCGGGAAGTATCTGGCCAAGAATTGTTTCTTCAATTCGTTCCATGTAGTGATGTAGTTCGCAGGTAGAGCTTGAAGCCAAGCTCTAGCTCTGTCTCTTAAAGAGAACGGGAAAAGACGGAGTCGTATTGCTTCGGGTTCGACACCATTGGCTTTTATCGTGTCTGCGTACTGCACAAACACTGACAAATGGAGGTTCGGATCCTCCGTAGGGAAACCAGAGAATTGATTTTGTTGCACTATTTGCAACAAAGCAGGTTTCAGTTCGAAGTTCCTTGCTTCGATGGTAGGGGGCGCGATGCTCGAATCAGGTTCTTCTTCGGAAGGGACGGCGTACTCCTTAAGAGGACGTTCGCGGTTCGCCATCGGTAAGAGTTCAAATTGTTTTTGGAATTCACGAATTCGTTGTTGTAAACGAAGAAAACGTTCTATCTCAGAAATAGGTTGTTCTAACTCGGCCTCGGAAGATCGAGTGTTAGGCATACAACCTAAGCGGAGGAAGAACTTAAAGGGAGTGCCTTAATCGTTACGAATTAAAAACTAAATAGCGAATATTTGGACTAAATTAGTCCCCGGCAACGGCGCCAAAAACTTGATGCAATATTTTTCCAAAACTTCGCTTATGTTTTTAAAAGATTATCGTTCCTTCAGGGACTATTTTTCCAAAACTTCGCTTATGTTTTTAATATAATGTAAGGTTAAGGCTAAATATTAATTGGAAAGGGATTATAAAATAATTAATTTAATTTAAACAATTAGATTTAACTAAACTGGAATGTTACTTTAAGTCGCTTCAATGGGTTCGGTAATTAAATTGCATTTAGAAATAATGTTACTTTTTAACAAACTGATATTGATTTAAAAATACGCTCCTCACACTTTCGCGCTGTTGGTTAATATCGTAAAGTTATAAAATAAATGCTTCACTCTCGCTCTCACATTTACTTATAAAAATAATTTTTGAAAATCAATTCAATTTAATTAAAAAGATCTAGTTTTCACAAAACAATATTAGTTTAAAGACTGAGGTCTCACACTTTCGCGCTATTGAACTAAATCATAAAATATAAATAAATACTTCACTTTCGCTCTCATATTTAGTTTATAAAATATTTTTTGGAAACTAATACAGTTTAATTAATTTTAAAGAGCTGTCGCGGTGTTTAAAATTAATGTCCAGTTTTTACTATCTAGTATAAATCTCACACTCTCGCGCTGTTGACTTACACTTTAGTTAATTTTCACTTTCGTGCAAAATTATAGTGTATCGTTTAATTAAAAACTAAAACAGAAAACTAGTTTGTTTGAAAATAAAGTTTGCAACTTAATTACTAAACCCAAATCAGCTTCTTATTCACATTCCAGTTATATTAAATTAGTTCGACATAATTATAATTGAAAACATCATGATTAAATAAATAGCAATTAATTTAATTAAGAACATAACAGATACCAATAAAATAATTGAAACTGAAATTAAAATAATAGCAGTGGGTAACAATTACGGTTAACAAATAAATAATAAAAACAAAGCAAAAACAAGAAGCTAAATACCATATACTGTGTGTGACACTATATGGTAGTGAAGTAGCAAATTTAGCAAAGTCACATATACTGTACTGTTCACGTAATCAATTGCTCAAACAGTATAATCAAAAATAAAATAATAATAATAATATAAGATTTAACGTACTGTATCAATGGCAAAAATAAATAAACTGATCGGAATTTAAAATACTGAACTGAATTTAATATATAAAATAGAGTAACTTACAGATAGCAACTGGAATGAAAGCAAAAACACCAGAATAACAATAGCTTAAAATCTCAAATAATGCGTGAAAAGCCGAAGAAAAATAACAGTGAAGGCTCCTCTATATATAGGCTCTGTGAAGTAATAGTTGAGCCTTTTTTTTCTCTTCATAATAGGAATTTCTGTTGCCTATATGATGGATCCGGTACAGAGAGGAATATGTGGAACAGTTTGTTGAGTGAATATAGCTTGTGGCTGGTGGCCACAAGCCACGTGCCCAGCGCCTTGTTCAATTATTATAGGAGAAAGTTGTTTCTCTGTGGGGACCACGTCTCCCTTTGAAACTTTCTTCTACCCACGTGAATGAAAAAGAAATGCTGGTGGTCACAGGCATCATGGCCAGCGCCATGTGCTGTATGTGAGGTGGTGGGCACAAGTGCCATGGCTAGTGCCATGCACTTGTGTCTTGGCTATTGTTTTGACTTCTAGTCCCATAAAACTCATGTTTTGCTAAATTTCGGCTGCATCTGTATTTCAATAAAATGTAATAATTATTTTATTGATAACACAATAATTTAGAGAAAATATTAAAATATTAAGACAAATAATATTAAATAAATAGTGCATTTTTTGGTGTTATCACAGTATAATGAAATACATTCACCAATGGCTACTTGACATGTTGTACAAGCATTGACAGGTGTAACAATTAAGTTTGCCAACATTTATATATTTTACACCACAACACATTCATATTTTACACTTTTCACCATCCAATTTTTTTCTTGTAGATTTTCTTGTTCATTGTGTTCATTCATTCCTACAACATCTTTCATCTTTCATTCATCATGTTTCATCTTTCATTTTTTGTCCGCAATCAGCACTTGCATAACCACTGCGATAAAGACTCTCCACATTCAAACCGTATTCATCTCTCTTTCTGTTTATGGTTTCGACGCACTTCTCTCAGCCGACCAGATCCTCCGGCATGCACTACAAGAAAAAAAGAAATTAGCGACAACCATATTGAGGCAATTAGTTCTCAACTGCCGCCGCTCTTGTGAATAGTGGCTGTTATTGCGGTGTTTTTCCTCTGTCTCTGCTAATAAGCAAATACCGACAGTCAAATTGAGGCAGTTGCTACTGAACCGCCGCCGCTCTTGTGTATCCGACTGTATTGAGCTTTGAGAGAGAAGAGATGGAAGTGGAAGAAGGATTTGGCTAGTTATTGGGAAAAATGGATTTGTTCTTCGTGTTCTGATAGATGAATGTTTTGGTTCTTGAGAGATAGATGAATTTACTAGGAGATAGATGAATTAATGATTTTTGAAATATTAAATTAAATTTTAAAATATAATTTGTATCATTTATGGGTTAAATTTGTAAAGAAAAATGTATCAGTACTTTTAATTTAGTTGACTTCTAATATATAATATATAAGTGATGATGTGGACAAAAGACACTCTTCTATTGGTTAAATATTCTATTGTACCCGTACATTCAATTTTGACAAATGTACTGTAGAATTTGCCCATGTTTGCAACATAAGTGTATCATTTTTCACCATAACGCTTCGTTAATAGTGTTATAATTTGTTCATTTTAATTTTACTTGCAAACTAAGTGTTCAAATTTCACATTTTGCAATATTGAAGTGTTTTTTGTTAAAAATAGTGTTAAAAAAATAAACTGTCAGCCTCAAGGATCAAACACAGATCCCTTGCGCTGCATACAAGGTTATTTGCCACTAGGCCACTTTGCTTAATTAGTTTAAATTGCAATGCATATATATATAATATGATCTTAAATTATAAACATGTGTATAAATACCTACAAAAAATGAAAACTTTGAAACTTGGGGCGGACCATGGCCCTGCCCAGCCCCTTAACTGCTCCGCCCCTGGTGATAGCTTAGAATAGCTTGGCTAGAACATGATACACAAGACTACTCCTATATATTGTAAACTGTTTTTGAACAAGTAATCATTATGATTTTCCATCTTATTGCTTCATTTCATAATAGATTGTGTTAAAGTCATAGATGAGAAAGGATGATTAACTAACTTGTCTCCTAAAGCTACCTAACTTCCTCAACTTCCATAACTGCCATAACAGTTTGGTTTTAGTTAGTTGGAGTTAGTTTTTAGTTAGTTATTCATAAGAAGAGTTGAATCATTTTGTGTATAAATAAGACATGGCTTAGTCTTTGTAAAGTTAGTTTTGTGATAATAAAATTTCTCTTCTTCTTTCTCAATTTCTTTCTCTGCAAATCATGATCACAGAATCATGTTCATAGCTTAGGCAATTTTAGTTTCTTCATTGTTATGCAATAATGATGATTGATCTCTACTTTTCACATGGTATCAGGAGCAATCTATATTGATCTCCACCATTGTGCTTTCTTTGCCTTCGTTTCTTTCGATTACAAAACTCCCAAGATTTCATATTTTCATCATTTTTTTTCTAGTTGCATCTTCATCTTCTTCATGGCTGCAGCAAGCTCTTCTGGTAGTGTTCATGGCGGACAAGCGTTTGGAGCACAAGCTCTTCCTCAGAACAAAGGGTATCAGAATGATATATTGAACCCTTACTTCATGCATCCAAATGAGAACCCTGGTAACATTCTTGCTACTCCTCTTCTATCCGGTCCAAACTACCATTCTTGGTCACGAGCTGTCACAGTTGCTTTACGCTCGAAACACAAGATCCATTTTATCAATGGAAGCCTTCCACGCCCACCAGATGAAGATCGTGATTCCATAGCTTGGGACCGATGCAACACGATGGTAATGTCTTGGCTTAGCAATTCAGTTGAACCTGAAATTTCTCAAAGCATTCATTGGATGGACACAACCACTGAGATATGGAAAGAACTCAAGGAGAGGTTCTACCAAGGCGATGTGTTTCGTATTTCTGACATCCAAGAAGAGATCTATACTCTCAAACAAGGTGACAATTCTATATCCTCTTATTACACTAAAATGAAAAAGCTATGGCAAGAGCTAGATAATTTTCGCCCAATTCCTGAACATTCATGTCATGACGCATGCCAAGTGATTGTAAAAATGCGTGAATACAGAGATAGTGACCAAGTTATTCGTTTTTTAAAGGGTTTAAATGATAACTACTCAGCTGTTAGGTCACAAATTATGCTTATGGAACCTCTTCCAAATATTGGCAAGGTGTATTCTTTACTTGTTCAACAAGAAAGACAGTCTATTCTCTTTTCTGATGAACCAAAGATTTTGGCTGCTTCTGGTTATAATGGCAATGGCAGAGGTTCATCATCCTCACGAGGAAGAGGGGAACGTGGTGGAAAACCATCATATGGAAGAGGTAGAGGCAAAGGAAACAAGGTCTGTACTTTTTGTGGAATGACTAATCATGTTGTAGATGAATGTTTCAAGAAACATGGGTTTCCTCCTCATATGCAAACCAAGGGTATAGTGAACAATTGTCACTCTAATGGTGCTGAAGAAGATTCCAAATCCATTGCTTATGAAGAAGATAATGGTGACATGGATGCAGGTAAGTTGTTTTTCACACCTGATCAGCACAAAGCTTTGCTGGCTCTTCTCCAAAATTCTAACAATGTGTCAGCTCATAGCATAAACCACATAACCTCTCAGCCATCATCTAGTACAGGTATTCTTTGCACCATTCCTCTCATTTCCAAACCAGATGACTCCTTTATCTTAGATACAGGAGCAACAGACCATGTTTGTCATTCCCTCAAATATTTTCAGTGCATGAAGAAAATTAAACCTATGAATTTGAAATTACCAAATGGTACACTTGTTTCCACTGATTTAGCTGGAACTATTTTCTTTGACAAAAACCTGTACAATACAAATGTCCTATATTTTCCTGATTTTTCATTCAATTTAATTTCTATCCCTAAACTCACACAAAATCTAAATTGTTTTCTAACTTTTGATGGAAATAAATGCTTGATACAGGACACATTATCCAAGAGGATGATTGGTGCAGCTAAGATACATCATGGATTGTACATCCTCACTACACCCCTAACCAATCCAGTTTACTTACCAGTCAAGCAATCCTATCAAGCCAGTCAACAGTCTGTTAATGCTATAGAAACTTTAGAAAAAGATAGTGTAGTGAAGAATAAGGATAGAAATGATGATTGTATTTTGTGGCACATGAGATTTGGCCACACCTCTTCTGATAAACTTGTTGAAATCAATAAAATGTTTCCTTTTGTCAAAGTTTCAAAAACTGATTTGCCTTGTGATATTTGTTTTTATGCTAAGTGTAACATCCCGTTTTTTTAATTATTTATTTGATTTAAATTATTTATTTAAATTCCATGTTGTGTGATTTATTTAAATATGTGGCTTTGGTGTAGTGGTGTGAATAGAATAGTAGTGTTTTTAGGAGGTGTAAATAGAGAATTTGAGTGGGCTTATGAGAGAGGGCAATTTAGTAATTTGAGAATGAGGTTTTGACCTAGGTATAAGTTTTGAAAACTTAGAGAGAGAAATAATTTATCATAAGTTTTGTGAAGAATAGAGAGAGAGAAAGCTAGAGAAGAAGGAGAAGAGCATAGAAGAAGGAGCTAAGAGGGGAAGATTGGGGAGCTAATTCTTGAAGAATTAGAGGTAAGAGAGTAGTTTCATATAATTTGTGGGTGATAAAGAGGGAGGAGAAATCATGTTCTCTTTACCCAAACCCTCTCAGCCTTTGCTATGCTTAAAGTTAGCATTTTTATGTGTCTATATGAATCAAAATGCTTCCTTTTGTAATGATTTCGTGTTATCCATGTTATGTGATGTTAAAAGTACTTGTTGATGATTTCGATTTTGAGAATCAAAGCATGTTCATATGAAATTATGAGTTTTTGAGTTTTGAATGAAAAATATGCATAATCTTTGATTGGTGATGATTTTGGTGTTTATAAGAGATGAAACTTGTACTTCTATGTATAATAACATGCTTATGATCTAAAGAAAACATCTTTTTAAAACTGGAACATGTTTTGGGTGATTTGGTGGTGGAATCCGAACAGCCACGAAAACAGAGCAGCTATTTCTGGGTTTCGTCGCTGAGCGGGAGCTAGCGAGAGCTAGCGAGGGAACTCGTTGGGCTCGCCAGTGCTCGCCAGCCAACCCTGTTCTGTCTGACTTGCTTCGCTGACGGCGAGAACTAGCGAGAGATGGCGAAGGGTTGCCAGACTTGCTCGCTAGGACTCGCTAGATGGCGAGTAAGCTTCTGACTTGCTTCGCCAGAGCTCGCCTAGCGAGAGCTAGCGAAGGCAGTCAGATTTATTAGATTATTAATTGATGATGGTGATAGTTTGGTGTATAGGTTGCTAGTCTTATAGTGATACATAAATGATGATAATATTTATGTGAGGGTTGTGTGATGGACGATGATAAATTGAATTGATCTCCATTATGTGCATGCGTTTGAATGTGTATGATATGATAAGATGGATGACGATGCTTGTTATGTATTTGTTGAATATGCTTATATGTATATGAAATATTGATGGTGAGTTGGTGATATCATGTATTTATACATGAAGTGTTGGTGAATATATAAATTGATTTATATTGATGAAATGACGTGACACATTATTCATGCATAAGTTGTGTCAATTGATGGTGATGATAGATGGTGAAGAGGATTTTTGTATCCTATATTGATGGCGAATGGTACCACATATAGACGTGTCTAGGACATACATGAAGGTGACATTAGATGCATTAGGAAGGTGAATCTTATTTGTGTTGATGTGATAATGACGTGATATTTGAATAATGGCGTTCTCATTAATTGTGCATTATCTTGTTGATTGTTACATATGAGATAATTATATGTGTGTGACTTATTGATGGTGATAAATTGATATTGCATGAGTGTTAGTATGTGAATAGTGAATGGATGTGTATAGGATTGCATTATATATGTTGAACTGGATCTAATGTTAGTTATCTACTTTCATTTATTTCAATGCCGATTATGTGTACTAACTCTCTATTTCTTTTATAATGGATCGTTGGGCGATTCAGATTCTCAGGCGTGAGGATTTGCTTGCTTAGGAGGAGTACCCGACATCGTTGCCAAGTATTCGGGGTGAGGATATGTGTCTTACTATTAGCGTAGTACCCGTGTCTATTTGCTCTGAAGGATTTGTAACACCATGTTGGGGGTTTTTTACTTATTTATTGGGTTTCGCCTAGAGTTGTTGTTAGACCTTATTTATATATGACGGTGTAAGGCTTATGCCAAGTACTTTATTTCTTATTTATTTGATGATGAAGCACTAGTAGGTGAATTATGTGGATGTTGACTTATCATTGTTGGAACTAAACGAATATTCAGTTGTTGACGTATCTATGGTTTTATTACTAGAATCATGACTTGTATGATGAGGTCTCATTATTATTTTCCGCTGCAATGTATGTGAAGCATGATATATGTTTAGCTTATATGCTATGGTTAAATGATGATTTTCACATGTAACGCTCTTCTTGTGTCTACTTGCGTTTTATTTATTTATTTGGTCGAAATTTTTGGTAGATATAAGTGGGGTGTTACAATTGGTATCAGAGCAAGGTCGATTCATTGGAATCAATTAGGCTTAGTAACCCGTTGTACAACATGTGTAGGGTGCACTGTTTGTACTTTTGTTGTAATGTTGTTTCTTGATTGGATTGACTGTTCAGGACCATGACGTCGGCACATGCTAATGCTCAGATCGCGGAATCACTTGCTACTTTGACTCATCTTTTGGCAAGAGGTGATGATCCGGCTAGGGATGGAGAGAAGCGCTTGGATATGTTTTTGAAGCACAAGCCATCTTTCTTTATTGGAGGTTTTAACCCGGATGGAGCGGTTAAGTGGGTTGAAGAAGTTGAGATTATCTTTGATGCTATGGAGTGTGCTAATGAGAACAAGCTTGCATTAATTGGGAACCTATATGCTTAGGGAGGAGGCAAACCAATGGTGGAAGAATGCTAAGTTGAAGCTAGGTGATAGAGGTGTTGTCATCACTTGGGAGATGTTCAAACGGGAATTCTTCAACAAGTATTTTCCGGCGGATGTGAAGAATAAGAAAGTGGTGGAGTTCACGAAGTTAGAACAAGGGAACATGTCGGTAGCGGAGTATGCGGCTAAGTTTGAGTCCTTGTGTGCTTTTAGTCCTCACTATAATACCCCGGAGGCGGAGAACGACAAATGTGTTAAGTTTGAGAGTGGTCTACGCCCCGACATCAAGCATATCATTGGATTTGCGGAGATTAGGAACTTCACTACTTTGGTGGCTAAGGCTAGAATTTGTGATGAAGATGGGAAGGCTAAGAGTAACTACTTCAAGGCGGTTAGAGGAAAGAGTCAAGACCGTGCCAAGCCTTATGAAGTTAAGGGAAAAGGAAGTGCTAGAGGTGGAAAGGGAAAAGAGAAGATGGATAATGACAAGTGTTATAGGTGTGACAAGATTGGACACTGTTCTTTTGAGTGTAAGAAGGAGAAGGAGGTGTGCTATAATTGTGGGAAGGAAGGACATAGGTCTAAAGAGTGCAAGGCGACTACCCCTACTTGTTTTAATTGTGGTGAAGAAGGTCACAAGAGTCCGGAATGTAAGAAGCCAAAGAAGATTACCGGGAAAGTGTTTGCTTTGAATGGAGAAGGAGCTGATCAAGTTGATAATCTCATTAGAGGTACGTGTTTCATTCATGACACTCCTTTAATTGCGATTATTGATACCGGAGCAACACATTCTTTTATTTCTATGGATTGTATGAAGCGTTTGAATATTCCTATTTATGAAATGTCTAGTTGTATGAATATTGAGACTCCTGCTAGTGGTTCGGTTATTACTCTTCTTGTGTGTCGTAATTGTCCTGTATCTGTGTTTGGTAGACATTTTGGTATGGATCTGGTATGTATTCCACTTAGTGGTATTGATGTTTTCTTTGGGATGAACTGGTTAGTCTTTAACCAAGTTCATATTAACTATTGTGAGAAGACTGTGATTTTCCCGAAATCGGAAGGAGGTTTGTCCTTGATGAATGAAGAGGAGGTGAAGGAATCTTTGAATGATCACGGAGAGTTGTTCATGGTGTTTGGATCATTGAAGCTTGAAGGTAGAGTTAAGTTGGAAGAGATTCCAGTTGTTCGTGAATTTTCGGATGTATTTCCAGAAGATATATCTGATTTACCACCTGAAAGAGAAGTTGAGTTCAGTATCGATTTAGTACCTGGTACTAGCCCGATATCAATGGCACCATATCATATATCGGCATCGGAATTGAACGAACTGAAGAAGCAACTCAAAGAGTTATTGGAAAAGAAGTTCATACGTCCAAGTGTGTCACCGTGGGGTGCACCAGTGTTGTTGGTTAAGAAGAAAGAAGGGAGTATGAGGTTGTGCATTGATTATCGTCAGTTGAATAAGGCAACGATCAAGAATAAGTATCCACTTCCGAGAATAGATGATTTGATGGATCAACTAGTTGGAGCTTGTGTGTTTAGCAAGATTGATTTGAGGTCCGGATACCATCAGATAAGAGTGAAGACGGAGGATGTTCCTAAGACTGCTTTCAGAACAAGGTATGGCCATTATGAGTATACAGTGATGCCTTTTGGAGTTACGAATGCCCCTGGTGTTTTCATGGAGTACATGAATAGGATCTTTCATTCATTTTTGGATAAGTTTGTAGTAGTATTCATTGATGATATTTTGGTTTATTCTAAGTCGGAGGAAGAGCACAAAGAGCATCTGAGAATTGTATTACAAGTCTTGAAGGAGAAGAAGTTATATGCCAAGTTGTCTAAGTGTGAATTTTGGTTGGAAGAAGTAAGTTTTCTTGGTCATGTGATTTCTAGTGGAGGTATAGCGGTGGATCCTGCAAAAGTCGATGCTGTAATGAAATGGGGAACACCTGAGTCTGTTTCTGAGATAAGAAGTTTTCTTGGATTAGCTGGCTACTATAGAAGGTTCATTGAGGGATTCTCGAAGATGGCGTTACCGTTGACTTTGTTGACTCGGAAGGATCAAGCGTTTGTTTGGGACGAGAAGTGTGAGAAAAGTTTTCAAGAGCTTAAGAAGAAATTGACTACCGCGCCTGTGTTGATTTTGCCTGATGCCAAGGAATCTTTTGTAGTGTACTGTGACGCATCGAAGTTGGGACTTGGTGGTGTGCTCATGCGAAAAGGAAAAGTTGTAGCTTATGCGTCTCGTCAGTTGAAGGTTCATGAGAGGAACTACCCCACCCATGATTTGGAATTAGCGGCCGTGGTATTTACTTTGAAGGTATGGAGGCACTACTTGTATGGGTCAAGATTTGAAGTGTTTAGCGATCACAAGAGTTTGAAGTATTTGTTTGATCAGAAAGAATTGAATATGAGGCAACGAAGATGGTTAGAATTCTTCAAGGATTATGATTTTGAGTTGAGTTATCATCCCGGAAAAGCTAATGTGGTAGTAGATGCTTTGAGTCGGAAGACATTGCACATGTCTTCACTTATGGCAAAGGAGTTAGAGTTGATTGAAGAATTTAGAGACTTGAGTTTGGTATGTGAAGTCACCTCCAATAGTGTGAAGTTGGGAATGTTGAAGTTGACCAACCCTTTTCTTGAGAAGATTAGAGAGTGTCAAAAAGAGGATGAGAAATTGATGAAGAGAGTGGCACTAGTAATTGAAGGACAAGAGAATGATTTTAAAATGGATGAGGATGAAATAGTGAAATTCCGAGGAAGAGTTTGTGTACCCGATGTGCCCGAGTTAAAGAAAATGATTTTTGATGAAGGTCATAAAAGTGGATTAAGTATTCATCCTGGATTGGTTAAGATGTATCAGGACTTGAAGAAGTTATTTTGGTGGCCTAGAATGCATAAGGAAATTGCGGAATATGTGTATGCTTGTTTGGTTTGTCAGAAATCGAAGATTGAGCATCAGAAACCGTCTGGTTTGTTGCAACCGTTGTTCATACCGAAATGGAAATGGGATAGTATTGCTATGGATTTTGTTGGAGGGTTACCAAAGACGGCAAAAGGGAATGAAGTAATTTGGGTTGTAGTCGATCGTTTGGCGAAGTCGGCTCATTTTATTGCTATCAAGGTTGGAACGTTGGTACCCAAGTTAGCAGAGATTTATGTTGAGCAGATTATAAGATTACATGGTATTCCATCTAGTATTGTGTCAGATAGAGATCCGAAGTTCACTTCTAGATTCTGGGAGAGCTTGCAAGAAGCGTTGGGAACTAAGTTGAGGTTGAGTTCTGCTTATCACCCTCAGACGGATGGTCAATCCGAAAGGACGATTCAATCTTTGAAAGATTTGTTGAGAGCGTGTGTTTTGGAACAAGGGGAAAGTTGGGATTCATGTTTACCTTTGATCGAGTTTACCTACAATAATAGTTTTCACTCAAGTATTGTAATGGCTCCTTTTGAAGCTTTGTATGGGAGAAGGTGTCGTACGCCCCTTGGTTGGTATGAATCCGGTGAGACTGTAGTGTTGGGTCCCGACATTGTGCAAGAGACTACGGAGAAGATTAGAATGATTCAAGAGAAGATGAAAGCATCTCAGAGTCGGCAGAAAAGTTACCATGATAAGAGGAGGAAGGATGTGGAATTCCAAGAGGGAGATCATGTTTTCTTAAGAGTGACTTCTACTACCGGTGTGGGGAGGACATTGAAGTCAAAGAAGTTGACATCGAAGTTCATTGGACCGTATCAGATTTCGGAGAGGATTGGAAAGGGAGCTTATCGGATTGCTTTGCCAATAACACTATCTAATTTACATGATGTGTTCCATGTGTCACAATTAAGGAAATATGTTTCGGATCCATCTCATGTAATTGAATCAGATGATATCCAAGTGAAGGATAATTTGACTATTGAAACTATTCCGTTGAGAATTGAAGGAAGAGAAGTGAAGAAGTTAAGGAATAAAGAGATTGCATCGGTGAAAGTTATTTGGGGAGGTCCCGCGGGAGAGAATGCAACTTGGGAGTTGGAGAGCAAGATGAAGAATTCGTATCCCGATTTGTTTTCAGGTAAATTTTCGAGGGCGAAAATTCTTTAAGGGGGGTAGATTGTAACATCACGTTTTTTTAATTATTTATTTGATTTAAATTATTTATTTAAATTCCATGTTGTGTGATTTATTTAAATATTTGGCTTTGGTGTAGTGGTGTGAATAGAATAGTAGTGTTTTTAGGAGGTGTAAATAGAGAATTTGAGTGGGCTTATGAGAGAGGGAAATTTAGTAATTTGAGAATGAGGTTTTGACCTAGGTATAAGTTTTGAAAACTTAGAGAGAGAAATCATTTATCATATGTTTTGTGAAGAATAGAGAGAGAGAAAGCTAGAGAAGAAGGAGAAGAGCATAGAAGAAGGAGCTAAGAGGGAAAGATTGGGGAGCTAATTCTTGAAGAATTAGAGGTAAGAGAGTAGTTTCATATAATTTGTGGGTGATAAAGAGGGAGGAGAAATCATGTTCTCTTTGCCCAAACCCTCTCACCCTTTTCTATGCTTAAAGTTAGCATTTTTATGTGTCTATATGAATCAAAATGCTTCCTTTTGTAATGATTTCGTGTTATCCATGTTATGTGATGTTAAAAGTACTTGTTGATGATTTCGATTTTGAGAATCAAAGCATGTTCATATGAAATTATGAGTTTTTGAGTTTTGAATGAAAAATATGCATAATCTTTGATTGGTGATGATTTTGGTGTTTATAAGAGATGAAACTTGTACTTCTATGTATAATAACATGCTTATGATCTAAAGAAAACATCTTTTTAAAACTGGAACATGTTTTGGGTGATTTGGTGGTGGAATCCGAACAGCCACGAAAACAGAACAACTATTTCTGGGTTTCGTCGCTGAGCGGGAGCTAGCGAGAGCTAGCGCGGGAACTCGTTGGGCTCGCCAGTGCTCGCCAGCCAACCCTGTTCTGTCTGACTTGCTTCTCTGACGGCGAGAACTAGCGAGAGATGGCGAAGGGTTGCCAGACTTGCTCGCTAGGACTCGCTAGATGGCGAGTAAGCTTCTGACTTGCTTCGCCAGAGCTCGCCTAGCGAGAGCTAGCGAAGGCAGTCAGATTTATTAGATTATTAATTGATGATGGTGATAAGTTGGTGTATAGGTTACTAGTCTTATAGTGATACATAAATGATGATAATATTTATGTGAGGGTTGTGTGATGGACGATGATAAATTTAATTGATCTCCATTATGTGCATGCGTTTGAATGTGTATGATATGATAAGATGGATGACGATGCTTGTTATGTACTTGTTGAATATGCTTATATGTATATGAAATATTGATGGTGAGTTGGTGATATCATGTATTTATACATGAAGTGTTGGTGAATATATAAATTGATTTATATTGATGAAATGACGTGACACATTATTCATGCATAAGTTGTGTCAATTGATGGTGATGATAGATGGTGAAGAGGATTCTTGTATCCTATATTGATGGCGAATGGTACCACATATAGACGTGTCTAGGACATACATGAAGGTGACATTAGATGCATTAGGAAGGTGAATCTTATTTGTGTTGATGTGATAATGACGTGATATTTGAATAATGGTGTTCTCATTAATTGTGCATTATCTTGTTGATTGTTACATATGAGATAATTATATGTGTGTGACTTATTGATGGTGATAAATTGATATTGCATGAGTGTTAGTATGTGAATAGTGAATGGATGTGTATATGATTGCATTATATATGTTGAACTGGATTTAATGTTAGTTATCTACTTTCATTTATTTCAATGCCGATTATGTGTACTAACTCTTTATTTCTTTTATAATGGATCGTTGGGCGATTCAGATTCTCAGGCGTGAGGATTTGCTTTGCTTGCTTAGGAGGAGTACCCGACATCGTTGCCAAGTATTCGGGGTGAGGATATGTGTCTTACTATTAGCGTAGTACCAGTGTCTATTTGCTCTGAAGGATTTGTAACACCATGTTGGGGGTTTTTACTTATTTATTGGGTTTCGCCTAGAGTTGTTGTTAGATCTTATTTATATATGACGGTGTAAGGCTTATGCCAAGTACTTTATTTCTTATTTATTTGATGATGAAGCACTAGTAGGTGAATTATGTGGATGTTGACTTATCATTGTTGGAACTAAACGAATATTCAGTTGTTGACGTATCTATGGTTTTATTACTAGAATCATGACTTGTATGATGAGGTCTCATTATTATTTTCCGCTGCAATGTATGTGAAGCATGATATATGTTTAGCTTATATGCTATGGTTAAATGATGATTTTCACATGTAACGCTCTTCTTGTGTCTACTTGTGTTTTATTTATTTATTTGGTCGAAATTTTTGGTAGATATAAGTGGGGTGTTACACTAAGCAGAAAAGATTACCATTTCCTATTAGTCAAAATATTTCTAAAAGTGTTTTTGATCTTGTCCATACGGACATATGGGGTCCTTTATCCATTCCTTCTATGTCTGGATATAGGTATTTTTTGACTATTGTTAATGATAAGAGTAGGTTCACTTGGATATACCTAATGAAATTGAAGTCTGAGACAGCACAGTTGGTTAAAAACTTTGTGTCAATGACTCAGACTCAATTTCATTCCAAAATTAAGTGTATAAGGTCTGACAATGACAATGAATTTAAACTAGCAAATTTTTACAATGAACATGGTATAGTTCACCAATGTTCATGTGTTGGAACTCCACAACAGAATGACATTGTGGAAAGAAAGCACCAACACATCTTAGGCACAGCTAGAGCCTTACTTTTTCAATCTAATCTTCCTAAAATTTTCTGGGATTATGCCATTGGTCATGCTGTACACATAATTAACAGGTTACCTACACCTTTCTTATCACACAAGTCACCTTATCAAATCTTACACAAACAATTACCTGATATTTCAAAACTTAAATTTTTTGGCTCTTTATGCTTTGCTACTACTTTATCAGCACATAGAAAGAAATTAGATCCTAGATCTAGAAAGTGCTTATATCTAGGTTTCAAAACTGGTGTGAAAGGCCATGTGCTATTTGATTTAAAGACTAGAGAACTGTTTTTATCCAGAGATGTAATTTTCTTTGAAAACATTTTTCCTTATCATGCTTCACAAAAGAATGTGGACAAATCTCAGTCATCATCACACAATTTACATACATATGATGATCCTTTTCTTGACTCTGACTTCTATCCACTTAACACACACAATTCTCATGACTTAACATCAACACCCAGTTTGAACCCTACAGGTCCATCACACTCTAATCATCACTCCCCATATATACCCAACCATAGTGTTGACCATCTCTCTCAGTCACACTCTCCCTCTACAACTTCTAACTATCCCACACAGCTTACTTCTTCTGCAAGTAATCCATCTAACACAGAACCTGTCAATCCACCTTCATCTACTACCCTGACCAATAAACCCATAGACCATGTCCCTTTAAGACAATCCACTAGAAATTGCCATCCACCAACTTACCTTCAAGATTACTATTGTAATCACCTGAGTAATACAATCCATGATTCATCTGGCAACATGCAACCATCCTCTTCATGTAAGTATCCTATCTCATCTTTTATTTCTTATCAAAATATCTCTTCTGCACACAAACATTACTTGCTTAATATTTCCACCATTTCTGAGCCCACATGCTATGAGAAGGCTATTTGTGATGAAAATTGGAGAACTGCCATCCAAGCTGAGTTAACTGCTTTGGAGAAAAATAACACCTGGAAACTTGTTCCATTACCTCCTCACAAGCATTCCATAGGCTGCAAATGGGTATTCAAACTCAAGTTACATGCCAATGGGACTATTGAGAGATACAAAGCTAGATTAGTTGCAAAGGGTTATACACAAACTGAAGGCATTGATTACTTAGATACCTTCAGTCCTGTTGTAAAAATGACCACCATCAAGATGCTTCTAGCTATTGCAGCCTCTGAGAACTGGCCTCTATACCAGCTTGATGTCAATACAGCTTTTCTACATGGAGATTTGAATGAAGAGGTGTATATGCAACCTCCTCCTGGTCTGGCTCTTTCAAATCCTAACTTAGTTTGCAAGCTTCAAAGGTCATTATATGGTCTCAAACAAGCTAGCAGGCAGTGGAATACCAAGCTCACTGAAACTCTCACTTCATCTGCCTATGTTCAATCCAAATCAGATTATTCTCTTTTCACAAAACAAGCTTCAACAGGTTTTACAGTCATTCTCGTTTATGTTGATGATCTTGTTTTAGGAGGGACTGATAGTACTGAGATCCAAAACATTAAAGCTCTACTGGATGCTAAATTTAGCATCAAAGATTTAGGATCTCTAAAGTATTTTCTAGGATTTGAAGTAGCTAGAACACAAGCTGGAATTTCTTTATGTCAGAGAAAGTATGCCCTTGATTTGATCAAAGATACAGGACTACTTGGTGCTAAACCTTGCAACACACCCATGCAGCCACAGCTACAATTACACAAATCTTCTGGTGAAGCCATATCAGATCCTACTGTGTATAGAAGACTCATTGGTAGATTGCTATACCTTACTCACTCTAGGCCTGAGATAGCTTATGCAGTAAGTAAACTCAGTCAATTTTTAGCTGCTCCAACCAATGAACATATGCTGGCAGGATTACATGTCCTAAGATACATTAAGAATAGCCCTGGACAAGGATTGTTTTTTGACTCCAAATCATCCTTGACACTTAAAGGTTTCTCTGACTCAGATTGGGGAGCTTGCCCAGACACTAGAAGGTCTACAACTGGTTTCTGTTTTTTCCTTGGTACATCTCTTATCAGTTGGAAAAGCAAGAAACAAAACATTGTGTCTAGATCTTCATCAAAGGCAGAATACAGAGCTTTAGCCCAGACAACTTGTGAAGGACAATGGTTGAAATTTTTGTTACAAGATTTTCATATCTCACATCCTACACCTATTGTCATCTACTGTGATAACAAGTCAGCACTCCACATAGCTGCAAATCCTGTTTTTCATGAAAGAACAAAGCACATTGAAATGGATTGCCATGTGGTGAGGGAAAAAGTTCAAGAAGGTCTCATCCATTTACTAGCTGTTCCTGCAAAAGAGCAAGTTGCTGATATTTTGACTAAGTCTATACATCCAGGTCCTTTTTATATGCTGCATGTCAAGCTTGGAGTGATTGATATCTATTCCAACTTGAGGGGGGATGTTAAAGTCATAGATGAGAAAGGATGATTAACTAACTTGTCTCCTAAAGCTACCTAACTTCCTCAACTTCCATAACTGCCATAACAGTTTGGTTTTAGTTAGTTGAAGTTAGTTTTTAGTTAGTTATTCATAAGAAGAGTTGAATCATTTTGTGTATAAATAAGACATGGCTTAGTCTTTGTAAAGTTAGTTTTGTGATAATAAAATTTCTCTTCTTCTTTCTCAATTTCTTTCTCTGCAATTCATGATCACAAAATCATGTTCATAGCTTAGGCAATTTTAGTTTCTTCATTGTTATGCAACAATGGTGATTGATCTCTACTTTTCACAGATTGCAATCAAATAAAATTCTCAAAGTGCAATGGATGGTCACGACGGATCTAAGGGTAAGGCTACAAAAACAATCGCCTTAAACCACCAAAAATATAAATGATTTACTCTACAAAATGTGTCATATTTTATTTTTTTGGGTACATCAAACAAAAGGTCTAATATTTTATTAATTTAAAACTAAAATTAACAATGTCATTAAAATAAATAATGTCTCAACAATTATTGTAAGATAAAATTGGAGATTGTGGTATTATATGAAATGAAAACGCATTTACTTGTTGAACCAATTATGTTTATCGGAATAAGCTCATATTGGAAATACCGATATGTTAGATTAGATATTTGATGACTTCACGTCATTACTATGTTTCTTACCACATTTCAGTTTATTTTAGTTAGTATTTGCCATGTTTTCCGTAAGAAATAAGGAGAAAAAGAATCCTGACAAATTGGCTCTAAGCACGAAGATTTGAAGAAAAAACAAGGTAAAAAGCTGAAGCTGGCGCACCGGCGCAGGTAGCATGGCGCGCGGCGCCTCGAAGAGGCTGGATAGTCCTGTCGATTCTGTGAAGTCGCGCGGACGGGGTGGCGCGCGGCGCCACTGCGTAACCTAGGTCTATAATTGGTTTATTCTTCACAATTAGGATTACAGAATTTGACGGCGAAAAAAGGCAACTTTTGAGATCAAGTCTCAGAGCTAGTTTTCCTTCTTGTAATGAATTCTTTCACTCTTATTATTGTTTATGCTTTGATTATGAGTAACTAAACTCTTTGATTGGATCCTAGGGGATTCTAATTATTATTGTCTTGAACCATGTATTTCATATGATTTGTTAATCGAATTACGAAGTTAGTATTCATTCAATTGTCTCTTAATCTTAATGCTTTATACAAAGTCGCGAATTGTATGATGATTATAATTGTTTGTTTACTAAAACATTAGAAACAAATTGATTGACCTAGGGATAATTGTTCAATTAACTTGTACTTTAGACATATTGGTTTGTTAATTGAGAATTCAAGGATTAAAGGGCAAAATCCTAAATTGATTATAGGTCATCCTAAGACATTAGGGATTGATAATCAATTTAGAGGATTATGTACCAAGACATTGGACATAGTTATTTAATTTAATCGAATCATGAAACTAAGTTCGTAGTTTGTTAACAAGCAAGGAATACCAAGACAATAGTAATTAGATGAACCGAAAAGGTCCAATCGCTTTCGCATCTTGAAAGAAAACCCTATTTTATTGCTGTTTATTTTCTTAAGTCTGAAACCTAAAAACTCCCCCCAATTTATTTTATTGCAAGTTTACTTTCGTATGATACCAATTACTCGAATTTGATTCGGAACAATCCCTGTGGATACGATAATTTACATACTTACTTTGATACTTCATCAAATGGCGCCGTTGCCGGGGATTGTTGATTGAATCAACAAGGCAATTGGACCATACGATAGTTAATTTTTCTTTTATTTTTGATAGTTAATTTTTCTTTTATTTTTCTGTCATTAATATTCCAAAAAAATAAAAATAAAAATAAAAATAAAAATAAATTTAATTTTCGCTTATTCTTCTTAATTGCAGTTGCTGCTAAAGGTATTGTTGTTTTTGTGCATGCGAGGTAACGCACAGGAAAAACTATTGTACGATCCTGAGATTGAGAAATCAGCAAAGAAGCACAGAAAAGCTGCAAGGTTAGCCCGAGAAACTGCTCGGCTAACTAATACCGCAGAGAAACAAAGCGACACAGAGGGGTCTAGTCCAATCACTTCGGACGACGAAATACGTACGATGGGTGACGAAAACCCACCGCCGCCTCCACCTCCAGTGAGAACATTGGGTGACTACGGGCAAAATAACGGAAGGAATGCTAATCTTGGTTTCCAACCGGTCAACCCAGTGTCCTTCGATATCAAGAACACGGTGTTCAACGCTCTCAAGGAAAATCAGTACTCGGGGGCTGAATCACAATGCCCAAATCTTCATCTTGAGCACTTTGATGAGGCATGTGGATACACGGATCCACCCAATGTGTCAGAGTCCGATAAGAAGCTGAGGCTTTTCAAGCTATCTTTGACAGGGAGAGCTAGAGATTGGATTGACACTTTACCTCCCAACACCATCGCAACATGGGATGAGCTTGCTATCAAATTCAAGGAAAGGTACTTTCCTATCCGCAAGTTTCTAGAGAGGAGGAACGAAATCACAACTTTTGAACAAGGTGAAGCTGAATCCTTGTATGATGCATGGGAGAGATTCAAACTCTGTCTGAAGAAGTGCCCAAATCATGGGCTTGATAACACCCCACAGATGCAGCACTTCACTCAAGGTTTAAGACCTCAAACGAGAATGCTTCTAGACGCATCAGCTGGTGGATCATTAAGAAACAAAGTGGAGAGTCAAGCCAGGGAATTGATAGAGAATATGGCTCAAAATGAGTATCGAGTTCAGAATGACCGGGGTCCCAAAAAGAAACCGGGAATGTTGGAACTAGACACAGGGACTGCACTCCTAGCTGGGCAAAGTAAAATGAGTAACAGCATTGAATCTCTTCTGAAATTTTTTACTAACCAATCTGTTTCTCAAGCACAGGTTAATGCTGCTCAAGGGGTCACTTGTGATTTCTGTCACCAAAATCATGCAAATGGTGAATGTTTCCCTGCAGGTTCCGAGGAGGCTAATTATTTAGCAAACTTCAGAAAGAGCAACCCCAACAACAACCCCTTCTCCAATACATATAATAAGGGGTGGAGAGAGCATCCAAATTTTGGTTGGGGTGGAAACACGAGTCAATCTCAGCAACAGACTCCTCCCCCTCAAAACAGTCAACAAAAGAACTCTTCTCCTTTGGAAGACACGCTGAACCAATTTATCAAGTTCACTCAACGAGGGTTCGAAGCTATGAGAATCAGTTAGGACCAGCTGAAAGCCAATCAAATTCAGATGCAAGCAAATCAAGACATTGCCAATAAGAATACTGAAGCTTCTATTAAGAATTTAGAAACACAGATTGGTCAATTGTCAAGACAGTTTGCAGCTACTCAAAATAAGGGCTTTGAAGGTTCTACAAAGGACAATCCGAGGAATGAAAGTTGCATGGCTATCAACCTGAGAAGTAGAGAAGTTCCTTCACCGGAAGTTGTAAGCAAGAAGAAGGGTAAGTTGAGGGACGCAGGAGGAGAAGAGAGAGAGGCAGAGAAAGAAAGAAATGAGAGTGAGGGAGAAGTTGAAAAAGAGTGGGAGATAGTGACTGAATCAGACAAGGAGAGAGACGAAATAGTTGAAAAGAAGAAAGGTAAAAGTGTGGCAGTACAAGAAGATCAAAAGGAGAAAGAAAGGTTAATCCATGCTAAGTTACCATCTCCGCGCAAAAAGAAGGCTAAGGAGGAGGATCCTACACAGTTCAACAAGTTTATGAAGATGCTTCACAGCCTCCAAATGAACATCCCTTTTGCGGAAGCGTTAGAACAGATGCCCGTCTATGCCAAATTCATGAAAGAACTCTTGACCAAGAAACGAAAACCTCTGGATGATGAGACGGTTAACATGACCGAAGAGTGTAGTGCAATAATTCAGAAGAAGCTTCCACAAAAGAAGAAGGATCCAGGAAGTTTCACCATCCCATGCTCTATCGGGAACTTGCATGTTAGAAGAACCTTATGTGATTTGGGTGCAAGCATCAATCTGATGTCGTTGTCCATGATGAAGCGCATCCCAGGTGCGGTAGCCCAGCCAACAAAGATGCAATTATCCCTTGCCGATCGATCAATTACACATCCATATGGAATTCTGCAAAATGTCTTGGTGAGATGTGCTGAATTTGTGTTCCCGGCCGATTTTGTGATTTTAGATATGGAAGAAGACGCTGAAGTTCCTCTTTTATTGGGTCGACCATTCTTAGCCACCGGGAGAACTTTAATTGATGTTGAGAAGGGAGAGATCATGTTCCGTTTAGATGATGAACATGTATGCTTCCAGGTGTTTGAAGCCACAACATTTGGGGGACCAGTACCCGAATGCTTCAAGGTGGAGGTACTAAAAGAGGTGGTAAATGATGCGCTAGAAGAAAGAGTGGAAGCGTGACATTGAACTATTCCTTCAAAACTTAGATGAAGATTGTGAGGAAGGAGAACCACTAAGTCTAGAAGAAGCATTGCTTACGGAGAAATTGAAAAAGGATGATGCTGCGTTGGTTTGGAGTTCGGACGGAATAAATTCTCCCCTATGCTGGCACAAAAAGACTACAGAGGCAGAATTCAAGATGAGTATCAATGCTTACTTGGAAGGAGCAGACTTGAAATATCCTCCCTAATGAGGGTGTCGGACGTCAAGCATCGGGACGTTAAACAAGCGCATGACCTATAGGTCACGGACCGTCAAGCTATTGACGTTAAACGAGCGCTGATTGGGAGGCAACCCAAGGTTAGTCTCACTACCTTTTTACTTGAATTTAATTTTGTCTTTTATGAATGTTTGTGTCTTTTTGAAAATTTGTGCACTATTGAGATTTGTTTGGTCTGAAATATGCGAAGTCTGTTAGGTTAGCGTCTCTGAAACATGATTGTGTGATTTTCTTGTTGACTACATTGTATGCTTGAATGTTATTAGAAAGGCTGAGGAAATTTTTCAAACATTGACCACTTGATAATCCGGCCTAGCCGTGAGGATTCGAGCTTAAACACTGAATTTTTTTTCTTGTTATGAGAGATTCCACAGCCTAGCTAATTCTCTAGAACTTGCGTATGTTCTCTTTCTTGATTGATCGTTCCAAATTACACACCGAGGCAAGTTGTTTTTACCCTGAGCCTTTTTGAAGCCACCTTTAATAATATATCCTTCGTTAACCCCTATGAGTTGAAAGAAAAAAGTTATTGCTTGTTGAACCCAATTTTTCAAAAGAAATGAAAAACAAAAACAAAAAAAAGATGATTTTCTTGGAGTTCAGACACTTAAATGATATTTGAGTACATTGCTCATTATAAGTTTGGGGTTGCTTTTGGAATTAGCAACTTCATCAGTTTGGGGTGGCGTACTAGAGAACTGAAAACGAAAAAAAAATTTATAATAATATATGATGATGAATGAAAAGAAAAAAAAAACAAGAGGTATTTCATACACCTCTCAAAAAAAAAACATATATGTGATTGAAAAATTTTAAGTTCTCTAGTATAAACCGCTAAGTGTAAAGGGAAAGAAAAATAAAAAAACTGCATTGTTTAGAAAAGGTGATCTTGAAAACTCCAAGTTTTTTTGCTTACCATCCAAAAACATCCACCTTTAAACCGTAGCCCTGTTATAACCCTCAAGTCCTCTAAAATGTGTGAATTTGTTTGTGTGTCGATCGATTGTAGAATGTTTGCAAGCATATGGTTGAATAGCTATGACTGTGTTGATTGAGCGTATTTAACCATCTGAAACAGGAGAGAAAGTGAGGGAGTGGAGTGATTATATTTGGTCAATTTTTGCAAAAGGTTCTTGCTATTCTAATAATATTCGGTGTGCATGTGTAGTTATAATAGGAATGATCATAGGAGTGTTGATTATGATGTTTGACTTGACTGACTTTGCTGATGTGATTAAACTGTTAAGATAGTGTCATGTTTTCCAATAGATGCAGATATTCCTTGAGGACAAGGAAAAGTTCAAGTTTGGGGTTGTGATGACTTCACGTCATTACTATGTTTCTTACCACATTTCAGTTTATTTTAGTTAGTATTTGCCATGTTTTTCGTAAGAAATAGGGAGAAAAAGAATCATGACAAGTTGGCTCTAAGTACGAAGATTTGAAGAAAAAACAAGGTAAAAAGCTGAAGCTGGCGCACCGGCGCAGGTAGCATGGCGCGCGACGCCTCGAAGAGGCTGGATAGTCCTGTTGATTCTGTGAAGTCGCGCCCGGCGCGGACGGGGTGGCGCGCGGCGCCACTGCGTAACCTAGGTCTATAAATTGGTTTATTCTTCACAATTAGGATTACAGAATTTGACGGCGAAAAAATGCAACTTTTGAGATCAAGTCCCAGAGCTAGTTTTCCTTCTTGTAATGAATTCTTTCACTCTTATTATTGTTTATGCTTTGATTATGAGTAACTAAACTCTTTGATTGGATCCTAGGGGATTCTAATTATTATTGTCTTGAACCATGTATTTCATATGATTTGTTAATCGAATTACGAAGTTAGTATTCATTCAATTGTCTCTTAATCTTAATGCTTTATACAAAGTCGCGAATTGTATGATGATTATAATTGTTTGTTTACTAAAACATTAGAAACAAATTGATTGACCTAGGGATAATTGTTCAATTAACTTGTACTTTAGACATATTGGTTTGTTAATTGAGAATTCAAGGATTAAAGGGCAAAATCCTAAATTGATTATAGGTCATCCTAAGACATTAGGGATTGATAATCAATTTAGAGGATTATGTACCAAGACATTGGACATAGTTATTTAATTTAATCGAATCATGAAACTAAGTTCGTAGTTTGTTAACAAGCAAGGAATACCAAGACAATAGTAATTAGATGAACCGAAAAGGTCCAATCGCTTTCGCATCTTGAAAGAAAACCCTATTTTATTGCTGTTTATTTTCTTAAGTCTGAAACCTAAAAACTCCCCCCAATTTATTTTATTGCAAGTTTACTTTCGTATGATACCAATTACTCGAATTTGATTCGGAACAATCCCTGTGGATACGATAATTTACATACTTACTTTGATACTTCCTCAATATTCATTTGTCTGATCACGTGCTCCAGGATTTGAGGCTCTCAATGGGGGCAAATCTCAAACAAGCGTATTGTAGAGTGACGACATGATGACAAAGGGGACTTAGTTTATCTATTTATAAGATCACAACATTAGCTAGTACCACCTATCATGTATTCTAGAGGTTAGACTTACACTTTATTCTACACAAATCAGAATTAGCGTCCAGAAGTCCATTATTATTGATCATAATTATCGAGTCTAAGTATTATTAAATGGATCACAACAACATCAATCCATTTTTATTAAGACCAAAACTCAATTGATCGCAGTCCACAAAATATTAGAAAATATTCTAACAATTGTTACATCAATTAAAATATAAATAATAAATAAAATCGATTCCATTCATTTTTTTTAGCCAAATAGTCAAGTAGTCGGAATTTCAAAAATGGTAACAACAAAAAAGTATGACACTTAAATTTTAACATGGAAAACTTCATTCAATGCGGGAGATTAAAAAAATGAGTGATTCACTTTAAAATATAAAAGAGTAATATTAATTGTTAATTAAAAATAGATATTATAAGAATTTAGATCATCTAAAGTGAATAAATTTTTTAAAAAAAAATCAAGGTTATTGGTCAAATAGTTTAGTGGATAGAAATTTCACTCTTAGGGTGAATAAGTGGGATGATCGAGATTCGAATTTTGGCCCCCTGCATATATAATGCAATGTACTATCAACTGAGCTAAGTTCACGAGACGATAATTTGTTACCTATAATATCTTTGATTCATTAATCAACGATTTATGGATGACAAAAAATAAAGATGAATTGAACACGGAAATGGATCCAGTGTAGTCAACTGCATGCAGCAGGTATATACAGATTGTTTGATAAAGGTCGAACGGTTAAGATTATAAGTTTAGATTTTAATTACTTTTTAAATATAAAATTAAATTTTAAATCTAACCGTCGGATCTGACATTGAACGACTCAGATGTGCCTAAATGCATTTCAGCCAGAAAGCACCTCCTGCACTCAATCGTGGTAGATTGAACACTAAACAGGTGAATAGTGTGAGGTGCCATTAGAAAATGTAGTTGGATCCAAAATTAGGCCACCAATAAGACATCATCGTCCACAAGAATTGATGATATTGGCGATGCAAACTATGCAACTCTGTTTTCTCACTTGTTTATACAAAAACAACTTTTGCGAACGGAATAACTGAGACACACATTATTACTACTCTACTACAACAGACACACACAACAGTTGTTTGTTATAAATCTTCCTTAATTTCTCCGTCCAATTTTTCTCTTATAAACAAATAAATTCATACACTTTTTCTCCAATCCCTTCATTTCCATTCTTCTTCTCTGATCCAATGGCGACCCTTTTCCAGGGATTGGCAGCTGTTACCCCTTTGTCTCCATCCAATTCCATTGAATCCAACAAGTTACTCTTTTCTTCTCGCAGATCTCTCTCAGGTTTGAATTTTTTTTTTTGTTAAGTGGTTTTTTATTTTGGGTTTCTCTTATAAGTAAATGGGGTTCTTGTATATTATAGGAAAACTCATAAATTTAGGGTTTTTAGTTTTCACTTTTTAAGGGTTAGTGTTAATGACTATAAATGTTGTTTTTTTATTTTTAAATTTTTTTGTAACTGATTTCAGAGAGGAAAGGAAACAATTTTGTTGTCAGATCTGATGCAAAGGTGAACAAGGTTTTGAAATCAGGAGCAGCTCGTAAGCATGAATTGTTGATTCCTAATGCAGTTGCAGTAAGTTATTTCATCACTCTTACTCCATTTTGGTTGTAATTGAATGGTGTAATTAAGTTTGAAAATTGTGTTTATTTTGTTGTTTGTTTATAGACACAAGGAAGTAGTTCCGTGGCTTCTGCATCAAAACCCGGGTATGTCTCCTTCCTTGGTGATGTACTTGTTATGTCAATTTAATCTTCTTTTTTTTTGTTATGTAAGATGTGCCTATGTTAATGTGTTTATGCTTTTGCTGATAGAATGAGTTCTTTGTGTAATTAATGTGTATATTGATATTATGTTATAAATTTCTTCCTAAAATTATATGTAATATATCTAATAATGTAGTCTTACAAAGTATAAATACTAGGTCTATGATTCAATGGGGAGTGATATGGGAAAGTTTTTCAAAATCAAACAATAAAATCTACATGCATTGCACAATTTGTACCTTTGTGTTTTTGCTTCAGTTAAGAATGGCTTTAGAGTATACTTGGTATAGATGTAAAAAGAAGGGAAGGCTAAAACAGTTAAACAGTTAATTCACTTAAAAAAGTCATTTTTCTAAAAATGCGGTATTCCGTACCCTACTAGTACTCGTACCTAGACAACGCTAATTTTGTAAAGTGTAGATATAAAACCTTTTACCTACTTTCAACAAACAACTTAAGCTTTTGTGGTGGTTGGTTCATGAATTTTTAGATCACCTGCGAGTGTGACGAAGTGGTCATGCGTTCAGTCTTTGTTGCTTTCATTCTTCTAAATAAACGTTAAATTTTAGTGCTAGTTAGGTGGGCGTGCTCATGTATTATACATGTTTCATGTCCAAAGTGTTCTTGCTTGAGGTGTTATGTTACTATAAGACTATTCATATGCTTTTACCTGTTAGCATAAGTTTTTGGTTAGTGTCTATCTAGTGCTGGCATTTATTTTCTCTTGTTGGTTTCATTGATTGGCTGAAGTTGCTAAACATGTGCTGTGCATTTTGTTCTTAGGCATGAACTTCTCCTTTTTGAAGCCCTACGTGAAGGTTTGGAAGAAGAAATGGAAAGGGATCCTACTGTTTGTGTCATGGGTGAAGATGTAGGTCATTATGGTGGATCTTACAAGGTGACTAGAAACCTGGCTGAAAAGTTTGGTGACCTTAGAGTTCTGGACACCCCTATTGCTGAGAACGCCTTCACTGGAATGGGTATTGGAGCTGCCATGACTGGTCTGAGGCCAATCATTGAGGGCATGAACATGGGATTTCTACTTTTGGCATTTAACCAAATCTCTAACAATTGTGGAATGCTGCATTACACGTCCGGAGGTCAGTTTAAAATACCAGTTGTCATTCGTGGACCCGGTGGAGTTGGACGGCAACTTGGAGCAGAACACTCGCAGCGGCTGGAGTCATATTTTCAATCAATCCCTGGTATTCAGATGGTAGCTTGCTCAACACCTTACAACGCCAAGGGTTTGATGAAAGCTGCAATTCGAAGTGACAACCCTGTCATACTTTTTGAGCATGTTTTGCTTTATAACCTCAAGGAAAGAATTCCAGACGAAGAGTATGTATTGTCGCTGGAAGAAGCCGAGATGGTTAGGCCAGGGGAGCATGTCACAATATTAACTTATTCAAGGATGAGGTATCATGTCATGCAAGCTGCAAAGACATTGGTGAACAAGGGATATGACCCCGAAGTAATTGATATCAGGTCTTTGAAACCATTTGATCTTCACACAATTGGGAATTCAATAAAGAAGACGCATCGGGTGCTCATAGTGGAGGAGTGTATGCGAACGGGTGGAATTGGGGCTAGTTTGACGGCTGCCATTACTGAAAACTTCCATGACTATTTGGATGCTCCTATCATATGTTTATCCTCTCAGGATGTGCCAACTCCATACGCTGGAACATTGGAGGAATGGACCGTGGTCCAACCTGCTCAAATTGTTACTGCAGTTGAGCAGCTCTGCCAGTGATTATTCCGAAGGCATGGCTTTATTGAGATTTTTTTTTTTGGTAAATCTATTGTTCTTGTTAAGTTAAACTAGAATATTCATCATGTTATTTTCTTTTCGTCATTTTACTCTCACTTCTGAAGCCTAAACACCGTAACTTAATATCGGTATTTAATTTATGATATCCTTTTCATTTTTTTAGATTCATCAGGTGCACCTAGAACTGGGCAATAATTTGAATGGATGCTAAAGTTGTCTGTTATAGGTCTTTTACGTTTCACTTGTATTGTATGGATGTAATATTTTGTTTTAATAAATTTTGAATATGTTCTATTAAGTTATGTGCTCTTATTTGTAGCTTGTCTGTTTGATACCTTGATATTAATCCAACATCTAATTCAATCCTAAAAAACTACTGTTCCTTACCTCATCAAAAATATTAAACAGGCCAAGTCTAACCTGAACAAGTGATTCATGTGGTGCATGGTGCACAAGTCTCGAATAACATTATAACGAATACGAATTTTACAAAATTGACAGTTGGATTGAAAGATTATATCATATAGATCATCCATAGAAATTTTTAGAAAAATTGAAAATCATTTGATATGTTATTGAGATCCATCAAAATCAACAGTTTGTGAGACCCATCAATAAAAGGTACCACAGATTGCTGTATGTGAGAATGGAGTGACCAGCTATTCCCATTGCAGTGACTATTCCTAGCAGTTGCACATTGAGCTACAGTATATTAGTATATTTGGAATGAGAGTTTCTTTTGGCACCCCTTTTACTTCTCGCGCGCCCTTCTAATTTCTTGTTTTATGTTTTCGCTAGTGGACATTATAAAAATAAGAAGTTTGAAAAAAAGACACCTCTTAACTTGAAATTTCAAGTTTTTCCGTTTCCACTACTTAAGTAATGAATGTTATAAAAATGAAAAATTTGAGAAAAAACACACTCCTAACATGAAATTTTCAAGACTTTGCACGTCCGCCACTTAAATAGCGGAAGAGATATTTTGATAATTTCATTGGGGCGCGCAAGAAAACTCAAGGGCTGCCAAAAGAAATTCTTAGGAATTGGCTTATTGGGCCAAGTAATTCTCAATACTGACAAGAAACAACTAGGCCAACTCTGATAAGGTTTTTGAACTCATGTGTACCATTAAATGAAGGTGAAGGTCATCAAATTTTGATTAGTTTCTTCAAACAGCTAATTATAGTAAGAAGCCTCCTTGAAGTCTTGAACTGAGATTATGTCAACAAAAATTGTCTGTTTTGGTAAGTTTCATCGAAAGACTTGGCATACTGTGGTAGTGTTAACATAAGGGGAAAACAATCAGTTTAGTTCTGAAAGTGTAATTCACTGTCATATTGGTCCTTGAATGTATCAAAATTACAAATACATCATTAGTGTCTCTTTTGTCTGTAATTTTATATGGACTAAATTGACTAACAAAAAACACATTTGAGTATCAAATTGACTAACTAAAAACATATTTGAGGATTAAAATAACTAATAAAAGAGACACCTGTGAACCTAATTGCAATTTCGATGCATTCAAGGACGAATGTGACAACGAGATACATTTTTCGGAATCAAAATGGTGGTTTGCCCATATTTTAAGAGAGTATCATGATTGTAGTTAAAAATCCTGAACATATGTCCTTGATTTACTCTTAAGTTTAAATTGCGGGCAGCCTAGCCACTTGGAGCCAAATTCAAAGGGATTTGTTTTTCAATAAACAAAACAAGAGTAACATAGAAGGCAAATTATTTAATTGTACATAGGAAAAAAAAAAATGACAGATTGTTATTATATGTATACATACTCTCCTCCAATATAATCTTTTTTGTTTGAATACCAACAATGAAGAAAAATTTGAATTCCAACAAAAATGGAGGAAGACAAGATAATTTAACTTTAACCTACATAACATGATGAATAAAACATTTATGTACAGTATATTGTAGCCAAACCTGAGTCTGATGCCAGGTCATGGATGAGACATGCTAAAACATGTCTTGCAAATATGCATGTATATGGTCTAAAAATAATTGGAGGATATTGCTTTCTTTTTCTTTAATATAAATTTGGACAAAAAGTAATTAATATGCCTCATAGATCATGGTCATAGACTCATAGGCCATGTAATCAACTGAAATTGTATTTAATATATTTTCCAGCCAAGATGGCTATACCCTTTTTCCTATTTATTTTGCTACTGTTTTCTGCTAAGTGAGCATCAAATCTAGGCATGTGGAAAAATGAAGGAATAATATCTTCATGTGATTTTATTGGTAACACATTTTTGTGGATATTCACATTACACACTGATGAAGAATCATTTAGCAATTGTGTTTCATCTTCAGCCACAAACATAGTTTAATTAATAGCTAATAGTGTTTTCCACTTTTCCTAATTTCCATGACAGAGTATACTACCAGTCAACATAATTTCCAAGTTGTTAATAATTTACAGATGCAATATCAAATACAATGTAGCTTTGTAGAATTTAAGTTGCTAATTTTGGACTTAATGCTCAATAATACAATGATGTATAAGTTACAACTAATATAAGACAATGATATGATTATGAAGATTCTTATCTTAAATCTCAATCTTTAGCAACTTGGGTTACTGATCTTATTTACACAGTTACAAATGTTTCTAGTCCTAATTTTTCATGAGATTCATGTTCAGAGTTTCTAAGTAGCTTTTATTTTTGTTTAAAAGCATTTGGAAATTGCACAACTAAGCTAAAATATACACCAACTAAATGTGACATGGAATCAATAGTTGGTATAGAATATTAAATACTCCACCGAAAAAATCAAATATATCATTTGATTTTCAAGGTTACTTACCTATCAAGTATCAACACTTCAGATCAAAATTGTGTTTGGTGTTCGACCCTGAAACATGTCTGTGTCTGGTGTTCGACACCGAAACATGTCGTTACATCCAAACATGTGCATTGTGCATGTGTCATTTACATGTTCAATATTTGTGTCTGCATCATATGAGCGCTTTTACTTCCTATATTTAAATGCAGTACATGGCTATTCTAAACTTCTCAATAGCGCCCGCCCAAGAAAACCTAGTTTGAACAGAACACGTGCTATTACCACCCTAGACCAGTCATTCGGTCAACTAAATCTTTTTGTTGGAGTATTTCCATCGATGAGAGCGAAGTAACTTGATGGCACTTGTTCGGCTGCTCCTGGCATGAAAAATTATTATCTAAGCACTTTTTTCTTCAACAGGCCTACCAAAGAACGCAACTAGCCCCAACACATTAACAGAATATGCTTATCATGCATTTATTAAATTACATGCAGAATGACATGTTGGACCTGGCAGCAACAGTATCAAACCTAGATCTTTGTGGTTCTAATATTTCCAATTCTATGATGAAAGCCAGCCAAGACAGGTAACTTAGAGGAGAAACAAGACTTTTCCTTTACATAAGCAAAGAATTATAAGCTTATTTCAATAAAGAAGTTCTTAATTCTTACAAATTGAGTCTTAATCAAATGCAAGTAATTCACAACATGCAATGTATCTATGTCAACTATATGAAGTTACAATGACATAGCAAGTCACATGCAATGGTTCATTGCTGGTTGATTATTGCCAAAACTTGTTGTGTAAATTGATGTAAATAACTTCAACCACTTCTAGTTGAATATCCTTTCAGATATGATTTGTTTCCTTTCATGTCTGTGTAGCTACTGATCTAAACTTAATTAATTGTCAAGTGGAAAACCTGTGGTTCCAACATTCATTTTTTGACTCATAAAAACCTGTGTGTATTACATCCTTGAGATTCACTATGAGACTAATCATCAAGTTGGTAACGGAATATCTGATATTTTATACACCGAGTTAGACTGCCTCGCAATGCAGTATTGTCAGTGGTAAAGACAACAATTACATGAACCGACAAGAGTCAAAGTCTAGCAGAAGGAGTTAGATTCTTACGACGTTGACACCCAAGATTCGACTCTCAGCTGTGAAAGGTATCTGCATTTAGTGTCCGACATGTCTTAAATAAAATTACATCTACCGAAGATAATCTATAGAAAACAAAAAAGAAAGTAAATAATTATTAGTATGATCAAGAACAAAAGTTGATGTTCAAGTTGATAGTTAAGTTGCAAACTTTGGTTTTTTTAATTAATAGTTTCTCAAAGTCATGTATCAAGTATCAACCAACTTAAAGAATAGTCCCTCACATTCTAAAGAATAAAAGATGTTAATATAAAAAATAGTAAAATAAATAAAAAAGAATGATGTTAGCTTGATTAGGCAAACAAGAAGACAAAGAATGGTCCACATATATAATTCACTGCCTAATTTAATCTTCAGCCAAACACCATGTGGAAGACACAAAGAAATCAAATGGCAATATCTTGATGTAGATATTTTGATGATAAAATGTTATTATATACTCTGTTTTTGGCCACATAAATATAATGATCACCTAGCTAGTTAGTTAATTACCATGTGTTTCTTCATTGCCTTTGTCACTTAATCTGATTATTAATTGGGTTATCAAATTCTTACTTTTTCTTCTTCATAAAATTCTCAACTAAATATATATATATATATATATATATATATATATACAGAAACTGAAGTTTGAATTGAAGAGTGAAATTTTTAGCTGTTACTCGATAAAAATTTCAATTAAATAATAATATTTGTGGTGCCTAATTTGTGTATGATGTCATGGACAATCTGACTAAGATTGATGCAATAATTATAATAGTGATGATAAGTGCAATCATTGTAAAATCAATACTCCTACGAGAAAGAAAATTGAAAGACAGACAGACAAACAAACAAATTGGGGTACAAATTAGGACTAATTAATCTTGGACCCTCAGGCTTCACCTAATGTATGCCAAATTATTATCCTCTTCTCTATAATCAAAGTTGATGATTCCTTTAATTGCCAATCTTTACACATTTTCATGATTAATGTTTTCTTTTAAGCAAAAAAAATTCAATGCATTTCATTTATCACCAAATATTCAATACAAAAAGTTATAACATCAACATAATGGTGACTAGCCCAAGAAATGACGGTACCTATAAGAAAATAAGCCGCCATGTTCATTTGTCGCCCAACAAAATTTACCTCAAAGAAAGCAAACTATTTTTAATAACACCAATGAGCATACTAAATTCTGAGCCTCCTCCATTATTTAACTTGATGGCATTAACTAAGATTTGGGAGTCACTTTTAAATACAACACAATTCCAACCTTTACTAAAAGCAAGTTGCAATGCTTCTGACATGGTCAATGCTTCACCTTCTAGCACTGACATGCTTGAATTGTATTTCCTTGTGAGTGCACTTATGAATTTTCCATTGTTATCTCTGACACAGCAAGCAATAGTTATAATTTTCTTGATTAATTAGTCTCTAATAATCATGTAATTAATTAACCTTTTCTAAAAAAATATCTCTCTCTCTCCTAATTTTTCTGAAACTCAAACAAACCGGTGCATCACTTTTGTTTCATCTTCTCCTACTTCTAGTCTTGAATATTAAAAACAAAAAAAAAACCACACTCTTTAAGAAAAATGGATAAAGTATAAAAAAAATAAGTCATTTACTATTTTATCCTTAGTTTTATTTTCAAATCTTTGTACGGTTTCCAAGGTGTAGGCTTGCTTGTAGTATGAAAAAGTAAAATAAAGGGTAAAATTGGAATATTCAAAATAAATGTAATATAACTTTTTCTTATATTTAAGACTTTGTAAATTTTTTTTTGTTTCTTATATATGAGACCGGATGGAGTATATTCTTAACCGTCGATAATTCCGTTACATAACGGTGAAAATCAAAACGGAATAGAAGGTTGTAAATCTCGGAGCGATTTCCATCGTATGAAGTCTTTAATCTTCACCGTAATGATTTTTCAATTTCTCTTAGCATCTTTGACTTGTTCTTGTTATTCTTCTCTTTGATGATAATTTGCTTGATAGTGTTTGTGGTAGTGAAAACATGGTGGACGGTGATTTTGTAATTTTGAAGAATGAGAACTATTTTTTTTATTCGGTGTTTGAAAATTAAATTTACACTCATTGTTGTTGTTTTAGGATCAAAATTAGGAATGCAGATTGAGTGCAGTCGACTGTCCAATTCTGCTCAGACGGTTAGATTTTAAAGTAAGTTTTTGAATATTTTAAAAAATTAAAACTGCAACAAAATCCATACCGTCAAATTTAAATCAAACGGCCACAGGCTGTCGACTGCAGCTTGACTGCATGATAAATATCTTTGATGACCACGGTGAACAACAACAACCACATATGCATGCATGCAGATAAAAGAGGGAAGGAAACAGATTAGGTGACTCTTTTATAGTGACTGAAAAATTTGGTGAAATATATATAGGACTATGAGCAACAAAATTTCATATATATTATATATATAATATACCGAATGTTTTTTTTATAATATAACAAAAATTAATATATCGAGTAAAAAACCAAAAATTAATATATAATTATTAAACTAATGTTTTTTATATATACAACTTTTGTTTTTTTTTTTAATGGCAAAATAATATATATAAATATAACAAGAAGAAATGAAATTCTGGTCCGATACAGAAAACAAAAACAAAGAGCAAAAAGGAAAAATAGAGGAGAAAATCAACAATAAAACAAACCCAAGCAACTAAGGCAAGCACACCAAAAAGCTCCAAGACGCACTCCACCTGGTCTGAATGAAGGTCCAAACTCGAAGAGAAAGATAGGGAGAAAGAGTCGAATCAACCCAAAGCAGAGCCTGACAAGAAATCCGTATTCACCCCCTCTATCTAATCCAGCACAGGGAGGGTTCCACCCCCACTCATATAAGGAGCAAGGGTGACCCAGGGTCTTACTAGAGAACCAAATCCAAGAGGAGTGTTTAGCCCTATCTGTTAAAGCTACAAAATGAAGAAGAGAGGATAACTAACTTGTCTGTCAAGTCATCTAGCTCACATAACTTCCATAACTGATTTGCACTAGTTTGTTAGAGTTGGTTATTAGTTTGTTAGAGTTAGTTTTGATTCAGTTAGTTATGATTACATGCTATCTCATATGTATAAATAATGAGATCATTAGTGATTGTAAAATCAGTTTTGTGATAATGAAAAACTTCATCTTCTTCTCTTTAGTTTCACAGAATGCTCATAGTTTCTTCTCTAAGAGCAACAATGGTGAATTGATCTTCATTTTTCACATGGTAGAGGCAGAGGAAAAGGTAATAAGGTTTGTACATATTGTGGAATGACCAATCACATTGTTGATGAATGCTTCAAGAAGCATGGCTTTCCACCTCATATGCAGCAAAGAGGAATGGTTAATAATTGTCAAACCAATACCAATGAAGAGGATTCAAAATCAATTGCTTATGAAGAGGACAATGGAGACATGGATACAGGTAAATTGGTCTTTACTCCTGATCAGCACAAGGCTTTGTTGGCTTTTCTCCAAAATTCTAGCAATGTGCCAATTCATAGCATGAACCACATAACCTCTCAACCATCTACAAGTACAGGTATCCTTTGTACCATTCCTCTTATCTCTGAATCAAATGACTCCTTTATCATAGATACAGGAGCCACAGACCATGTTTGTCACTCCCTTAAATTTTTTCAGTGCATGAAGAGAATTAAACCCATCAATATAAAGTTACCAAATGGTACACTTGTTTCCACTGATTTAGCTTGAACTATATTTTTTGACAAAAACCTGTACATTACTAATGTCCTATATTTTCCTAAATTTTCATTCAATTTGATTTCTGTCCCTAAACTCACACAAAATCTAAATTGTTTTCTAACATTTGATGGAAATAATTGTTTGATACAGGACACATTATCCAAGAGGATGATTGGTGCAGCTAAGATGCATCATGGATTGTATATACTCACCACACCCTTAACTAGTCCTGTTAGCTTGCCTGACAAGCAACCCTGTCAAGCCTCTCATCAGACCATCAATGCTTTAGATACTTTAGGTAGCCATAGTGAATTTCAGAATAAGGATAGAAACAATGATTGTAATTTGTGGCACATGAGATTTGGCCACACCTCTTTTGATAAACTTGTTGAAATCAATAAAATGTTTCCTTTTGTAAAAGTCTCTAAAACTGTTTTGCCTTGTGATATATGTTTTTATGCCAAGCAGAAAAGATTACCTTTTCCAAATAGTTATACTGTTTCTAAAAGTATTTTTGACCTTGTTCATATGGATATTTGGGGACCTCTCTCTATTCCATCCATGTCAGGGCATAGGTATTTTTTAACTGTTGTAGATGACAAGAGTAGGTTCACTTGGATATACTTAATGAAATTAAAGTCTGAAACATCACAGCTAATCAAGAATTTTGTGTCCATGGTTCAGACTCAATTTCAAATCCAAGTCAAATGTATTAGGTCTGACAATGGCAATGAATTTAAACTAGCAAATTTTTACAATGAACATGGTATAATACACCAGTGTTCATGTGTTCGCACTCCACAGCAGAATGGTATTGTGGAGAGAAAGCACCAACACTTGCTTGGCACTGCTAGAGCCTTATTGTTTCAATCTAATCTCCCTAAAATTTTCTGGGATTTTTCCATTAGTCATGCAGTACATATAATCAATAGATTACCTACAACTTTCTTGTCACACAAGTCACCTTTTCAGGTTCTTCATTACCAGTTACCTGACATTTCAAAGCTCAAAATTTTTGGTTCTTTGTGTTTTGCTACTACTATAACAGCACAGAGAAAGAAATTGGACTCAAGATCTAGAAAATGTGTTTATTTGGGTTTTAAAACTGGTGTTAAGGGTCATGTTTTGTTTGATTTAAAAACTAGAGAATTGTTTGTGTCTAGGGATGTAATTTTCTTTGAAAGTATTTTTCCTTATCAAGTTACAAATCAGACTGTGACCAAATCTCAGTCCTCATCACATAAGACACATGCTTATGATGATCTTTTCTTCAAATTTGACTCTTACCCACCTAGCACCAACAGTCACCATGATTTACCCTCAACACCAAACCTCACCACTACTGACCTATCCACATCTAATACTCATCATTTATCCATAGCCAACCATGATCATACCAATATTTCTCCTTCACATAATCCATCTGCAAATTCAAACCATCCTACACAGATTACTTCTTCTACAAGTAATCCTTCTCAACACAGCACTACCATTTCTACTTCATCCACCACTCTTCCAACAGCTATACCACCTAGAAAATCAACTAGAAATTTCCATCCACCTCCTTACCTTCAAGATTACTTTTGTAATCAACTTAGTACTACAAATCATGATCTATCTACTAACATACAATCATCCTCTTCATGTAAGTATCCTCTGTCATCTGTTATTTCTTATCATAATATCTCTTCTGCACACAAACACTATATTTTCAATCTTTCCACCATATTTGAACCCACATGCTATGAAAAGGCCATTTGTGATGAAAATTGGAAATCAGCCATCAATGCTGAGTTGACTGCTTTGGAAAAGAACAAGACCTGGACACTTGTTCCCTTGCCTTCTCATAAGCATGCCATAGGTTGCAAATGGGTGTTTAAACTCAAGTTACATGCTAATGGTTCTATTGAGAGATATAAGGCTAGACTAGTTGCCAAGGGGAATACACAGACTGAAGGCATTGACTATATGGATACTTTCAGTCCTGTTGTGAAGATGACAACCATCAGAATGTTTCTAGCCATTGCAGCTTCTGAACATTGGCCTTTATACCAGCTGGATGTTAACACAGCTTTTTTACATGGGGATTTGAATGAAGAGGGGTATATGCAACCTCCTCCTGGATTGCTACTTCCACACTCAAATCTAGTTTGCAAATTGCAGAGATCTCTATATGGGCTTAAGCAAGCTAGCAAACAGTGGAATACTAAACTAACTGATACTCTCACATCATCTGGCTATGTTCAATCCAAGTCAGACTACTCCTTATTCACAAAACAAGCATCAACAAGATTCACAGTTATTCTTGTTTATGTTGATGACCTTGTTTTAGGGGGGACTGATAGTGTTGAGATACAAAATATCAAAGCATTACTGGATGCCAAGTTTAGTATTAAAGATTTGGGATTACTCAAGTATTTCCTAGGCTTTAAAGTAGAAAGAACACAAGCTGGAATATCCCTCTGTCAAAGAAAGTATGCACTTGACTTAATTCAAGATGCAGGTCTACTTGGTGCTAAACCTTGTAGCACACCCATGCAACCTCAGCTACAGTTACATAAATCATATGGTGAGGTTATTTCTGATCCTTCCACCTATAGAAGACTCATTGGCAGGCTACTCTATCTCACACATTCTAGGCCAGAGATTGCTTATGCTGTAAGCAAACTCAGTCAGTTCCTTGCTTCACCAACCAATGAGCATATGTTGGCTGGTTTACATGTCCTTAGATACATCAAAAATAGCCCAGGACAAGGACTGTTCTTTGACTCCACATCATCCCTAGTTCTCAAAGGTTTCTCAGATTCTGATTGGTGAGCTTGCCCAGATACTAGGAGATCTACTACAGGGTTTTGTTTTTTCCTTGGAAGCTCTCTCATAAGCTGGAAAAGCAAGAAACAAAATGTGGTTTCAAGGTCTTCATCAGAAGCAGAGTATAGAGCCTTAGCACAGACAACTTGTGAAGGACAATGGCTGAAATTTCTATTACAAGACTTCAACATTCCTCACACTAAACCTATAGTCATCTATTGTGATAACAAATCTGCCTACATATAGCTGCTAATCCAGTCTTCCATGAAAGAACCAAACACATAGAGATGGACTGCCATGTGGTTAGGGAGAAAGTACAAGAAGACCTCATTCATCTACTACCTGTTTCATCAAAGGAGCAGGTTGCAGACATTCTGACCAAATCATTACATCCAGGACCTTTCTCCATGTTACATGACAAGCTTGGAATAATTGATATATATTCTAGCTTGAGGGGGGATGTTAAAGCTACAAAATGAAGAAGAGAGGATAACTAACTTGTCTGTCAAGTCATCTAGCTCACATAACTTCCATAACTGATTTGCACTAGTTTGTTAGAGTTGGTTATTAGTTTGTTAGAGTTAGTTTTGATTCAGTTAGTTATGAGTACATGCTATCTCATATGTATAAATAATGAGATCATTAGTGATTGTAAAATCAGTTTTGTGATAATGAAAAACTTCATCTTCTTCTCTTTAGTTTCACAGAATGCTCATAGTTTCTTTTCTAAGAGCAACAATGGTGAATTGATCTTCATTTTTCACACTATCCACCAGATCAACCACCGAGAAGGGTTTCCCAGAAAAAAATCACATCGTTGCGAGACTTCCAAATGGACCACACAACAGCATGCCAAACCAAAGAAAAGATACTCCTAGATCTCCTATCCACCCCCATCCCCAGAAAAGCCTCAAAATGACCCATAGGTCCCTCGGAGACACATACTCCCAACCTAACCAATAGGACACACTATACCAAGCCGAAGACACCACGGAACAAGAGATAACCAAACGTACATTTAAATCTATTTGTTATTAAAATATTTTAAAAAAATTCATATCAAAAGAAACAATTCATATTTTTATATAAAAAAACTAAGTCGTACAATTCACATGTCAATTGTACTATAGTAATTATATAGTTCAGCACGATTTCAAGGGGGAAAAATTGTAATGACGATAATACGACAATTATACTTCTCTGTTTTTCAGTTTGCAGCTTTGACTAAATGGACTTTTTCGTTATTTTTCTTCAGTTGTCACGTGAAGTTCATATGATGTTCATATGGGTATATACATTATGGACAAGAACTTCCTAATCGCAAGTTGGTTTAGTTAATTGCGTTTAAACTTAAAATCCAACTAACTAATTAAATACTCATCCTAATCAACAATTCTATCGTATTGTTATCACTTTATAAAATTATAATTATAAGTTGAAAACAATAATTATTAAAAAATTGATAATTCACGAAATCAATGTTTTATTAAAAAATTGGTCGGATAAAAGAGTCATACATCTCCCGTGAAGTTAACTCAGTTGACATGGACATTGTAATATTTATAGGGGGTCGAGGTTTAAACTCCGGTCATTCCACGTGGAATTTCTAGCCACACCAGACTACTTGACAAAAAAAAATCATACACAAAGGGAACAATTAATATTTTGTCTCAAGAGAAGATGAAAGATAGACACTATAAGAATATGATGTTCTGAGATTGTTTGGAAATATGATTTCCGAAAAATTAAGCTTCATGTTGATTTGAAAATCATGGCTCTTAATTTGAGGCATAATAGAATGGATGATGAATCTACGGTCTATTTGCAAAAGAACTAAGATGTTAGAATGTGTCACTCTTATCGTGACGAAGGTAATATGTGGGCTGATGCTCTTGCTATAATATGAGTTGCAAATTTGCAATCATAAAACCATTTTGATGATTTTATGAGAAATTGTTCAAATTAATTATTTATTCTTATTGATGTTAGGGGATACTGATCCCTTACTTAATATCACTAAGTTTCTTTTATTTGGACTTCGATCCTCTTTGTTCCAAAAAATAAATGATGTTCTGAAAACTTATGATCGAGAAAAAAATGAAAGACAAAGTTATAAAAAATAATATATTTTTAAAAACAATGAAAATGATATTTGGAATCATACAGCTTCGGTATAAAAAGTTTGTAGCTTAATATTAGTGACATATTTTTATCTCTTAATTATTTGATTAGTAGTTTAATCCATTGCTAATGTGTATATAAAAGATATACATTGAGATATAGTTGCATCCACAAATTTTTTTCATTATGCATTTTGTATTCTTTTGTTTATGGATTATTGTTTTTATATACTTTTTCTGTTTAGACCTTCTTAGTGCATCTTCTACCTTCTATTGGTTATGAAATTGAACGTGGAAGTGAAATTAGAAAGTGGCACTTTAAGTCAGACTTGTGGTATAGTATATCCTGTCCACAATTGTTTTCTAAAAGCTCAAGGCAAAGCACAAGAAAAACAACAAGTGAAAAATGACTTTTTGGGGGTCCATCATAGAAGTGGTCTTTTTGGCTGCAGTAGAAGATAGACAATTACTTTTTGGACATAAAACCTACGGTAGAGGCAAGTGGGACTTTTTGTCCCCTATTGTCTTCTATCATTTCACATGTAGTTTTCTATACATCTTAATATACATTTAGCGAGGTGTCAAAATGGGCCGGATTAATGGGTCGGGCCATAAGTCCACGGTCTTGAATGCGCCGGACCTTAAAAAACGTATCCCAAAATACTATCGGGCTTTTCTGGGCCAAACTCATTTAGCCCATATAGAAATCGGGCTGGGCTAGCCCATCGGGCTTTGGGCTGGTCTATTAGTCCACTATTTAATTGATAAAAACACATTTATGTTATTTTTGTAAAAATATTATTAATAAAAAATTATCATTCAATTGATAAATTATTATAAAAAATATATTTAAATGTTTAAGCTTAATAAAAACGTTATATTTACCTAAAACTAGAGTTTAATTGATATTTAGTGTTGATGTAAAACTTATTTACACTTGCATCAAATAATATCTCTATAAAATTGATAATTATAAAGAACTAATACATCAAAATGATATAAAAAATATTTAAAAAAAGAAAAAAAATAAAATAAAATGGGTCGGGCTGGCTCATTAGCCCACAAGGCCGGACCAGGGCTTGATAAATGGTAGCCCAATAATAATCGGGCCGGGCTGGCATATTTATTTTGTCTGACCCAGGCTAGGTCAGCCTATTTGACAGCTCTACCTTTAGCAAAGTTATGGTTGAAATTATTTCTTCGGCAAAATTGTATATGGTCGACCGATAATAGGTGGTCTAACAACAAAAAATTTTAAAACAAACTTAAATACCATCTTAAAATTTAGATTAAACCTAACTCAAATTATATGAACCAACTTATAAGATAATATTACACTCATATACACATATTCCTTCCTGTTTTTAAAAAGTTATGTCAACTTTCTAAAGTTATGGTGCATATCTTCAACAAAGGTCACCATAACTTTGTCAAATCTACCTATTCCTAGCTAACATGCACAAATAACACATGCTATATTTAAGGAAGTCGATTGTCCCCAGTAATAATTTCATCGGAGACAATCTCTTCCCTATATCCACTGATAAGTAAAATGAGTAAATATTACTATGAATATTTACTTGGTGAGAACAGAATGCTTGTAGACAAAAGGAGAAAAATGAGCATGTGCAGAAAAAAAAAATCAAAATTCAAAAAGAAAGTAAAAAGTAATTTTCTAGCAAATAAGTCAAATACAAAAAAAAAAAAAAAAAAAAACAGCTGAGCTTCATCTACTTAATAGTTAATACACATGAGAACTACTACAAAGCTACAAGCTGGTTTCTGAAAATTTGTGCTAAGAATAATAATAATAAGTAGCATTATTCATTATTTAATACCAACAAAATCTTTGTTCAGGAGAACCCCGGAAACTTTTATGCAAATCCCTCTGGTCATATTTCCCATATTCCCTTTTTCTTTATTTTTGAGAAAAGAAATTTCTTTTGGCTTATTCTTTTTTGGAATTTTTCACCATTGTGTGTCATTTTTGTAACGCCAAATCCTTAGCTTCCACAAAAGTGCCATGAAAACCATATGGCACTCTAGAAGGTAACTTAACAGTTGCTTCCACTTTCAAGTTCACGGCGTTTACTATCTCTAATTCTGATTTGCACCTCCTCTCATCATGCACTAACACCATAATGTACCCCTCATCCTCATTTTCATTTTCACACCCCCCAGATGGTAAGAAAAACGGTTCTCCACCGTACCTTTCATCTCCATACTTATGCATCTTCACCTCCCCAGTTACCAAATCTACCTTAGCAAACCCGGATACTTTAGGCCACGGTTCAGCAAATGCCAAATAAGCGAACCGGGTTTTTCTACCGATCTGGTTCCGGTTCACCATCCCAACTTCTAAATTCAAATTCGGAACTATACACCGGCGAGTTGATTTCCCTGTTTTTAGATTCAATCGTATCTCTGATAAAATAGTTTTCAAACTTTCATCGCTTTCATTGAAGATTGAATCCGGTGGCGTCATGCACGAACAAATAACAACAATTTCATCATTTTCTGGTTCTTCCCATGCATTCCATATATGAAAGCAAAAAGTGTCAGGTGATTCAACCCAAATGATGTTAGAAGCGTCTTTTGCATACTTTGGAAGTACCCCGAATCTCGATTTCTTCGCGCTGTCAAATTTCACCGGTGAACCACCTCTGATCAATTCTTCAAGCTTGAACACAACTTGATGATCTGGGATTACTACGAAATTCTCAGTGATCGCAAAATCATGCGTCATTGTTGAAGCTGGAAGACGAATTTCAACGTCAGGTGATTTTACTCCATTGGGGGTGAAATGGAAGTATCTGATGTACGGTCTAACTACATCATAGCTCAATGCAAAAAGTTCCCCGGAAATAGGATCGATTTTCGGGTGTGCGATCATCGAGGAATGAAGCTGATCATTGAAACTGTAACGGCCAATAGTTTGAAGATCACCGGAGGGAGTGATTTTGAGTTCATAAGGAAGATCATCTTCCGACATTGCAAGGAGTTTCCCATTGAAGAAGACAAGGCTGGTGTTTGCAACACCGGAGCCATTCCGATGATCAACGATACCGCAAAGACTTCTAGCGTAAAAGAGCATAAGCTTTGCGATGCCAGAATGGCCATGGAGTTCTCCTATGACTTTCGGGAACATCGCACGACCTAATTGTCGCTCCTGAATGAGTCTCTCTGTTTCAATGAAGCGGCATGCATAACTTGCAACACCGTCATTGATGGTGACGACATGAACCATGCCATCACCATCGAATAGATGGTGACCTGAAACTGGCTCGAACAATGGGTTCGCGCCATTACGGACATAAACACCGTTTACACAATCGGGTATTGTGCCAGTGATAGGAAGAGAGTGAACTACTGGTTGTTCTGGCACTGGAGCGAAGTTTCCGCTGATTTGAATTCTTGGGTCCGAGGTTTTTGGAAATGGATGTTTTAACTCGCGTGAAAGTAACGCGCTTTCAAACATGTTTAATGCCATTGCTGCTGCTTTTTGTATTGGGTTCCACTGTGGTTTTTTTGGGACATTTTCTTCTTCGGTAATTAAGGGTTTTTTGTAGGGTTGTTTTGGGAAATCAATTACTGAAGGAGAGTGGAGAGCACATTCAAGTACTTTTGTATTGGGCTTCTTCATCAACTTTAGGGTAGACTCATTGTTGTATAAGCTCAAACCAAGAAAAGATGAAGAGGAGAGGGAGTTTGAGAAATGAGATTTATTACTAGTAGCCCATGTGCTTGAGATGAGTGCTGGTGAAGAAGGTGCCATGATCATGGATGATTTCTTCAAGGGAATAATTAATTATGAAGAAATGAAATGATCGTGAGAAAGAAAGACAGAAAATGAGATTGAAAAGTGATGAGAGAATTTGAGAGGGGAAAATGAGATTTATTAGTTAGTATTGTTTAATTAAATAAAATGCTAATTACTTCCTTCGATCTCTAATATAAGAGAAGTTTTACGTTTTACATTCAATGAGAATCTAATGTATTTAGTTCATATTATTAACTAGATACATTAAATTTTCAATGAATCTAAAAAGTAAACTTTATCTTATATAAGAATCGGACAAAATAGTTCCTTTTTTTTTTTACTAAGACAAAATAGTTCCTTAACCTTAAAACTTGTGTAGTCAATATAAAACTTGGTATATTTTTTAAGAACCATAAATGGTAGTAGTTTTTTATAAATGTATTCAATACATTGAAAATTGAACTATTTAACTTTTTTTAAAATAATTTCTTAACATAGAAATTGATCTATTTGGAAATTGTGAATTTTTTAAGAGACTTAAATGGGAATTTTCTATAAAAAATTGTGCATTAAATTGAATTATTTGACTTTTTAAAAAGTAATTTCTTAATACAGTATAACAATTGAACTTTTTGGAAAAATTGTGTTTTCTTTAAGAACCTTAAACGGTAAGTTTGTATAAAATTTTGTGCATTCAACATTGGAAATTGAACTAATTGGCTTTTTCAAAAAGATTTCTTACTGAGTCAAAAAAAAAAAGATTTCTTACTATAAATATTGAACTATTTGGAAATTGTGCATTCATTTAGAACCTTAAATGGTACCTTTGGCCAAATATAAAAAAAAAAAAAAAACTTTTTAGATACATTGAAAATTTGATGTATTTAGTCTCAATTATGGACTACATACTTTCGACTTTTAATGTATGTAAAAACTTTTGATATAGAAATTGAACAATTTAGAAATTGTAAATTCTTTAAGAACCTTAAATGGTAATTTTTTTATTGTGTATTCCGTACTTTGAAAATTCAACTATTTGACTTTTTCAAAAAAAATGTAAAATATAGAAATTTAACTATTTGGAAATTGTGCATTCTTTAAGGACCTTAAATAGAAAAATCGTGTATTCATTACATTGAAAATTAACCTATTTGACTGATTCAAAAAAATAATTTCTATATATAGAAATTGAACAATTTGGAAATTGTGCAACTTAAATGATACTGTAATTTTTTATAACAGTTGGTAAATTCAATATATTGAAAATTGAATTATTTAACTTTTTCAAAAAATAATTTCTTAATATAGAAATTGAACTCAGAGAGACAACTAAGAATTTCTTTTAATCGTTAATGATATTCTCCTTCTTATGTTATTTTGTGCAAACTTTGAAGTTAAGTTTATTCGGAGACAATTGAATTCGGTTGTTCATACGCTAGCTATGACGGCTAATTCCTGAACTAGTTTCCATAGATTTGAGATTATCTCTTCATGTATTGAACTTTTGGTGATTAATGAATGCATTAAGCTTGTTTCATTAAAAAAAATATATAGAAATTAGAACTATTTAAAAATTGTCTATTCTTTCTTTTTTTTTTGACTAAAAATTGTCAATTCTTTAAAAACCTTAAATGGTAACTTTTTATAAAAATTTGTGCATTTTTTTGTTTCCACCACCAGCATCTGGTCTACTGTACTGTCTAATCAAGTTTGGTGGTCAGTTCTTGCATGAAGTGGTTCCAGCCCCTTTTTCAATCGCAGTTATGAGTGCTCGAATTGTGGTCCTTCCTACGAAGTTCAACGCCAATTACGACTGACACAAGTAATGCATTTGAATTTTTTTTGGCCAAGTAACCTAATGGCTAGAAATCCACCTTTAAAGGTGAATAAGTGGAGTGTCCTGAGTTCGAACTCGGACTCCTGCACAATGGTGATATCCCTACCAACTTAGCTAAAATCACGAGATGAATTATTTAACTTTTTAAAAAAACAATTTCTTAATATGAAACTTTTAATACTAATTAATAATAATGATAATGATTTTTTATTTTTTCTTATACATAATGATAATGATTTTCAGGAGGGAGTGTGTGTGCTTTGATGATTATTATTATATGGAGGTCCACCTCATATGATATATGTAAGGGAAGACCACGTGGTGGATTTGATTGTGGCTTTTAAAATGTACCTGGTTGTGGGGCACAGGCATTCAGATTTGGACTTGGATCTTCTCAATTTCATTTCTCAACATCTCTCTGAGAGTTGTCAAAACAGGCGGTCCGACACGTTTCAGGCCGATCAGGACGGGCTTCGGACTACATCGGGTCAGGCTAAAAAAGTCGGGATGAAAAACGGGCTCGACAAAGTATGGCCCAAGCCCGACCTTATATGGGTTTCGGGCTTTCGGGATAGCCCGCATTTTTATTTTATTTTTCCGATAAAAAAAATAGAAAATAGCAAAAAAATGTTTTTTTTTTTTGTTTTAAATTTTATTGTTTAGCAAAAAATTTGGCAAAAGAATATGCATTTATATTATACATATATGTATAGGATCAATTATTTTTTCACAAATTAAATTAAATCAATATTGCATTTTCTACACAATAAATAGGGACTATTTGTTTTCACAAATTAGACTCAAATATTCAAACCTACATTGCATTTCTAGCAAACAAAATCAAAACACATATAATTATCAATCATCCAAAATAACACAAATTAAATCTATGCATCACATATCAAGCAGCAATAACAACAACAAAAACCAAAGTCTCTTTACTAATAATACAACAGTTTCTTTTGCCGCACTATGAGTTTCTCGCGCGCCCAATTTTTAGTCATCTGCTACGAGTTTCTCGTGCGCCCTATTTTTACTCATCCACTACGTACGAGTTTCTCGCGCGCCCTATTTTTACGCATCCGCTACTTACAAGTTTTTCGCGCGCCCTATTTTTTGTCATCTGCTACAAGTAGTAAAAATGAAAAATTTGAGGAAAAAACACCATCCGCTACTTAAGTAGCGGATAATGTTTGAGAAACTCGTAGGATGACAAAAGAAACTCTCATAATACAAACTAAGTTCAAATCATCCAAACTAAATTACTTATATTTATTTTTAAAATTATTTTATTATAATTTATTCGCGCTTGCGGGCCGCCCACGGCCCATTCGGGCTAGCCCATATTTTAAACGGGCTTTATCGAGCCAGGCTAAAAATTCCTGAAACAATTCGGGCTAAGATTTAAGGCCTAAGCCTAGGAAAAAATCGGGCTTGGCGGGACGGCCCATTCGAGCTACCCCATTTTGACAGCTCTAATCTCTCTCCTTCCTCTATATCTCTCTTTTAATTTCAATCTATCTCCTCATTAAAAAATAATAAACAAAGTAAGAGAGAGAGTGAAATTAAGAGAGAGAGAGAGAGAGAGAGAGAGAGAGAGAGAGAGAGAGAGAGAGAGAGAGAGAGAGAGAGAGAGAGAGAGAGAGAGAGAGAGAGAGAGAGAGAGAGAGAGAGAGAGAGAGAGAGAGAGAGAGAGAGAGAGAGAGAGAGAGAGAGAGAGAGAGAGAGAGAGAGAGAGAGAGAGAGAGAGAGAGAGAGAGAGAGAGAGAGAGAGAGAGAGAGAGAGAGAGAGAGAGAGAGAGAGAGAGAGAGAGAGAGAGGATCCAATTTGTTCGGTTTCGGCTTAGAATTGCTAGTAGACAGTAGTAGCGGCATGAGCTGTCAAGATGAGCTAGCCATAATGAGTTGGCCCAGAAAGCTCGATTTTTTTTTTCCGGGCTTTGGCCTTAATAATCCTAACCCGAATTATTTTCGGGCTTTTAGTCCGGCAGATAAAATCCATTTAAAATGAGTTAGTCCGAAATGGCTACGGGCGGCCCGCAAGCCCGAATAAAAAAATTTAAAAAATAAATATATGTAACTTGTTTTGAATTATTTGTATTATGGGAGTTTCTTTTGTCATCGTACGAGTTTCTCAAACATTATCCGCTACTTACTTTTTCCTCAAATTTCGCGTTTTTACTACTTAAATAGCATATGAGCAAAAATAGGGCACGTGTCAAACTTGTAGGTAGTGGATGAATAAAAATAGGGCGCGCGAGAAACTCGTACGTTGGATATGACTAAAAATAGGGCATGCAAGTACAAAATTTAAAACAATTTTTTTTTTTTTTGACATTTTCAATTTATTTGAAAAAAAATGCAATGCGGGCTAGTCCGAAGCCCGTGTAGGTCCGGGCTCGGACCACACTTTATCGGACCCATTTTTCATCTGTGTTTTAAGCCCGACCCGATGTAGTCCGGAGCTCGTTCGGGCTGGCCCGAAATTAGTCGTGCCACCCATTTTGACAGCTCTAATTGTGACAACAGAGAGAAACTCTTAGTTGGACACACACCCAACACCTCATCTATTAATTATTCCTTTTATCTTTAAATTTTTTAAAGTGATGTGAGTGTGCCTAAACAAAAATTATTTTTAGATGTGCCTACAAAAATATTTCTCGAAACCTCTATGTTTGGGAGAAACATAATTTTGTGGCTAAGCTAGTCCCTATGATCTCGGTGGACGGTGGTACTTATTTGTGGTATACTTGGTGATATGGGGGACTAGAATCACGGTCGTATCCTTATACGAGATAGAGCGAAGATGACAAATGTTTTTTTTATTGGCAAATTGTTAGTTGTTAGTATATTACAATGTTATGTTATTTTTCTCTTTACCAAGGTTTGAACCTTGGACCTACAACTTCTTAACTCTTAGTTCAACTAACATAATCAGTTGAGCTACTCATCCCATCCAATGATGACGACTGTTCTACGTCCCTAAAAAGAATTATGTTCCGATATGACAATGTCGAATATGGAAAAAAATTGACAACATACAAATATTTTCAAAAGATCAACATTGGTATAGAATTTCTATAACATTAATTATATTATTTTATATGCAAACATTTGTAAAATATTTACACCGCTATCGTTAAAGATTACATGATCTTTAATGATAGCGGTGTAATCTTTAATGATAGTGTTGTAAATTATTCACAAATGTTTGCATATAAAATAATTTGATATGTATATAATTTCTATAATGATAATTTAAAAATATTTATAAGTTTTCAATTTTTTTCCATATCATCTTTATCATATCGGGCATAATTTTTTTTACGTAGATAGAAATACATAAAATCAACAATGAATGTGGTACAGATAATTGACAAGTTTACAAATATAAAATGAATTAATATGTTAAATAAATCATATATTAATGTTAATATTTAAAAATACTCTCGAATCTTTAAAATTTTATCTTATCAAGACATAAAAATTTGTTTCCACATAAGAGTGGAACATAAAACACACTTTAATTTAGTTTTATTTCTATTTATATATTGACTTTTGATGACTTCACGTGATTACTATGTTTCTTACCACATTACAGTTTATGTTAGTTAGTATTTGCTATGTTTTCCGTAAGAAATAAGGAGAAAAAGAATCATGACAAGTTGGTTCTAAGCACGAAGATTTGAAGAGAAAACAAGATGAAAGGCGGAAGTTGGCGCACCGGCGCAGGCAGCATGGCGCGCGGCGCCTAGAAGAGACTGGAAAGAGCTGTCGATTCTGACTAGTCGCGCGCGGCGCGAACGGGAAGGCGCGCGGCGCCACTTCGTAACCTAGGTCTATAAATTGATTTTTTCTTCACAATTAGGATTACAGAATTTGACGGCGAAAAAAGGCAACTTTTGAGATCAAGTCCCAGAGCTAGTTTTCCTTCTTGTAATGAATTCTTTCACTCTTATTATTGTTTATGCTTTGATTATGAGTAACTAAACTCTTTGATTGGATCCTAGGGGATTCTAATTATTAATGTCTTGAACTATGTATTTCATATGATTTGTTAATCGAATTACGGAGTTAGTATTCATTCAATTGTCTCTTAATCTTAATGCTTTATACAAAGTCGCGAATTGTATGATGATTATAATTGTTTGTTTACTAAGACATTAGAAACAAATTGATTGACCTAGGGATAATTGTTCAATTAACTTGTACTTTAGACATATTGGTTTGTTAATTGAGAATTCAAGGATTAACGGGCAAAAACCTAAATTGATTATAGGTCATCCAAAGACATTAGGGATTGATAATCAATTTGGAGGATTATGTACCAAGACATTGGACATAGTTATTTAATTTAATCGAATCATGAAACTAAGTTCGTAGTTTGTTAACAAGTGAGGAATACCAAAACAATAGTAATTAGATGAACCGAAAAGGTCCAATCGCTTTCGCATCTTGAAAGGAAACCATATTTTATTGCTGTTTATTTTCTTAAGTCTGAAACCTAAAAACTCCCCCCAATTTATTTTATTGCAAGTTTACTTTCGTATGATACCAATTACTCGCATTTGATTCGGAACAATCCCTGCGGATACGATAATTTACATACTTACTTTGATACTTCATCAACTTTCTTGTTTTTAAGGGTGTATTTTTATTTTCTGTTTTGTTTTGGGAATGTTAGATTTATGACAAATATCTTTGTTATTTTTCATTTACTTTTAACTTATATGAAGGGAAAGTTGATCTACAAGCTCAACATGTTAAAAAATAATAATTTAAAATTTAAAAATAACTTGTTTAATATGCACAAAACAACATTTGATTCAACAACACATAAGAGCTGAAGAAGTGTGTGAAAGTAAAAATTGTTAATTTAATTTCAAAGTTTTGATATTTTATAACTTATAATTAAAGAACCTTTGGTCATTTACTTAAAGTCACAACCTTAGTTTTTCACAGTAGGTCATTTATCTTATTTTTTTTGTAACACTTTGGTCTTTTATCTTTTTTTTGTAACACTTTGGTCCTTTATCTTTTTTTATTTGTAACATATAGGTCCTTTATTTTTTTTATAAATAAATAAGATAAGGGACCAAAGTGTTACAAAAAATGGGACTAAAGTGTTACACATAAAAAAGATAAAGGACTAAAGTGTTACAAATAAAAGATAAAAGACCAAAATGTTACAAAAATAAGATAAAGGACAAAAGTGTTACAAAAAAATAAGATAAATTAAGGACTTACAGTGTAATTTTGCCTTTTTTATACTTTATCCATTTTTCTTAAAGGATGTGCTTTTTTTTTTTGTTTCTAAGATTCAAGACTAGAGGGAGTACTTAGTTCGAATCTCATCGGTTGTAAAATAACCGCTATTACGTACCGTAGTATATTGTTTTTACAATGATTTCACTTATCATCACTTTTATAATTGTTGCATCAATCTTAGTCAGATTGTCAATGACATCAGACACAAATTAGTAGAGCTGTCAAAATGGCTAGCCTGTCAAGCTTGATTTTTTTCTGGGTTTGGGCCAATTGAAAATTCTAGCCCGGATTATTTTCTGGCTTTTTAGCCCGGTCCGAAAAAATCCGTTTAAAATATGGGCTAGTCCGGATGAGCCACGGGCGGCCCGCAAGCCCTAATAATTATAATAAAAAAATTAAAAATAAATTTAAGTAACTTGTTTTGGATTATTTGAACTTAGTTTGTATTATAAGAGTTTCTTTTGCCGCGCGACGAGTTTCTCAAATATAATCCGCTACTTAGGTAGCAGACGGTATTTTTCCTCAAATTTCTCCTTTTTACTACTTAAGTAGCGGGTGAGTAAAAATAGAGCGCGTGAGAAACTCGTAGGTAGCAGATCAGTAAACGTAGGGCACGTGAGAAACTCATAGGTAGAAGATGAGTAAAATTAGGGTGCGCGAGAAACTCCTAAGTAGCGGATGAGTAAAGATATGGCGCACGAGAAACTCGTAGATAGCGGATGAGTAAACATAGAGCGCGCGAAAAACTCGTAGATAGCGGTGAGTAAAACTAGGGCGAGCGAGAAACTTGTAACTAACGAATGAGCAAAAATAGGGCATGTGAGAAACTCGTATAATTTTTTGCCAAAATTTTTGCTAGACAACAAAATTTTAAAAAAAAAAACAATTTTTTGCCATTTTCATTTTTTTACCAGCCCGAAAGCCCACCAACCCGTACCGGGCCCGGCATGGGACCAATTTTTATAACCCATTTTTTATGGTGCTTTTTACACGGGCCGCCAGTTTTTACATCTCCAAAAATTAGGCAGTCCATATATTATTATTTAACTGAAAATTTTATAAAGAACAAAATTAAGAATTTGATAACCCATTTAATAACCAGATTAATTAACTAACACATGGTAATTAACTAACTAGCTAGGAGATCATTATGCGGCCAGAAACAGAGTATATAATAACATTTGATTTCACATATATATTGCCATTTGATTTCTTTGTTTCTTCCACATGGTGTTTGGCTGAAGATTAAATTAGGCAGCGAATTATATATGTGGCTAGCTGCAGTAGAAGAAAGACGATTATTTTTTGGACATAAAACCTACGATAGAAGCAAGTGGGACTTTTTGTCCCCTATTGTCTTCTATCATTTCACATGTAGCTTTCTATACGTCTTAATATACCTTTAACAAAGGTATGGTTGAAATTGTTTCTTCGGCAAAATCAAAATTTATTTTTATTATTATACAATAATGATAAAAATAGGCATAACAAATAATAATACAATTATACAATGCCACCATTTTGTTTTGCTAATGCAGCAACGTGCTCTTTAATTTGATTATTGTCGGATGAGTCAAATTCTACAAACATTTTGATTTGGTTTCCCACTATTTTTACAAATATTTTTGATTCTTTTGAAACACTAGCTAGCATGTTGTGCAGAAAAAATCAAAATTTAAATAAGTAAAAAGTAATTTTCTAGCAAATAAGTCAAATACATACAAAAAAAAACAGAAAGCAGCTGAGCTTCATCTACTTAATACACATGAATACTACTAAAAAGCTACAAGCTGATTCCTGAAAATTTGTGCTGAGAATAATAATAATAAATAAATATTAATATGATTTAATACCAACAAAATCTTTGTTCAGGAGAACCCCGGGAACCTTTATGCAAATCCCTCTGGTGATATTCCCCATTCCCTTTTTCTTTATTTTTGAGAAAAAAATTTCTTTTTGTCTTATTCTTTTTTGGAATTTTCTTACCATTGTGTGTCTCATTATAACACCAAATCCTTAGCTTCCACAAAAGTGCCATGAAAACCATATGGCACTCTAGAAGGTAACTTAACAGTTGCTTCCACTTTCAAGTTCACGGCGTTTACTATCTCTAATTCTGATTTGCACCTCCTCTCATCATGCACTAACACCATAATGTACCCCTCATCCTCATTTTCATTTTCACACCCCCCAGATGGTAAGAAAAACGGTTCTCCACCATACCTTTCATCTCCATACTTATGCATCTTCACCTCCCCAGTTACCAAATCTACCTTAGCAAACCCGGATACTTTAGGCCACGGTTCAGCAAATGCCAAATAAGCGAACCGGGTTTTTCTACCGATCCGGTTACGGTTCACCATCCCAGCTTCTAAATTCATATTCGGAACGATAGACCGGCGAGTTGATTTCCCTGTTTTTAGATTCAACCGTATCTCTGATAAAACAGTTCTCAAACTTTCATCGCTTTCATTGAAGATTGAATCTGGTGGCGTCATGCACGAACCAATAACAACAATTTCATCATTTTCTGGTTCTTCCCATGCATTCCATAAATGGAAGCAAAAAGTGTCTGGTGATTCAACCCAAATGATGCTAGAAGCATCTTTTGCATACTTTGGAAGTACACCGAATCTTGATTTCTTCCCACCGTCGAATATCACCGGTGAACCACCTCTGATCAATTCATCAAGCTTGAACACAACTTGATGATCTGGGATTACCACGAAATTCTCAGTGATCGCAAAATCATGCGTCATTGTTGAAACCGGAAGACGAATTTCAACGTCAGGTGATTTTACTCCATTGGGGGTGAAATGGAAGTATTTGATATAAGGTCTAACTACATCATAGCTCAATGCAAAGAGTTCACCGGAAACAGGATCAATTTTCGGGTGTGCGATCATTGAGGAATGAAGCTGATCATCGAAATTATAACGGCCAATAGTTTGAAGATCACCAGATGGAGTGATTTTGAGTTCATAGGGAAGATCATCTTCTGACATAGCAAGGAGTTTCCCATTGAAGTAGGCAAGGTTGGCGTTTGCAACACCGGAGCCATTCCGGTGATCAACGATACCACAAAGACTTCTAGCGTAAAAGAGCATAAGCCTTGCGATGCCAGAATGGCCATGGAGTTCTCCGATGGCCTTCGGGAACATCGCACGACCTAATTCTCGCTCCTGAATGAGCCTCTCTGTTTCAGTGAAGCGGCATGCATAACTTGCAACACCGTCATTGATGGTAACGACATGAACCATGCCATCACCATCGAATAGATGGTGACCAGAAACTGGCTCGAACATTGGGTTTGCGCCGTTACGGACATAAACGCCGTTTACACAATCGGGGATTGTGCCAGTGATAGGAAGAGAGTGAACAACAGGTTGTTCTGGCACTGGAGCGAAGTTTCCGGCGATTTGAATTCTTGGGTCCGAGGTTTTTGGAAGTGGATGTTTTAACTCGCGTGAAAGTAACGCGCTTTCAAACATGTTTAATGCCATTGCTGCTGCTTTTTGTAATGGGTTCCACTGTGGTTTGTTTGGGACATTTTCTTCTTCGGTAATTAAGGGTTTTTTGTAGGGTTGTTTTGGGAAATCAAATATTGAAGGAGAGTGGAGAGCACATTCAAGTACTTTTGTATTGGGCTTCTTCATCAACTTTAGGGTGGACTCTTTGTTGTATAAGCTCAAACCAAGAAAAGATGAAGAGGAGAGGGAGTTTGAGAATTGAGGTTTATTACTAGTAGCCCATATGCTTGAGTTGAGTGCTGGTGAAGAAGGTGCCATGATCATGGATGGATGATTTCTTAAAGGGAATAATTAATTATTATGAAATGAAATGATCATGGAGAAAGAAAGAAAGAAAGAAAGAAAATATTGATTGAAAGTGAAGAGAGAATTTGAGAGGGGAAACATGGAAGAGGCAATTGGATATAAATAGAGTGGGGGAAGTGTATGATTAAGATAGAGAGAAGTTTTTTTTAATAAAAGGTGTATATTTCTTTTTAATTTTGTATTCGATTGTTGTTATTATTATTATTTCTTTCTTATTATAATATTGTGGGGACGGGCAAGTTAAAAGAGAGAGAAGTGTCTGTTTTTTTGTGAAGCATAATTTTGTATTCCACATGTTGCTGCTGCTTGGTCCATGTGTTCTGTTATGCCTTCAAAAGACCATTGGGGCTCTGCATAATCTTGCACCTGGTTTCTGTTGTTTCTATAATACTTTCTTGTATTATAAGATTGGGTTGGCCTCTGCATATATAATCTTGCAGTTGGTGTCTCTGTAATATTGTCTCGTTTGGATTAGGCAATAATACTTTTGCTATATTTATTTTTCAAACCACCAAAATTAGTAATTAATTATTAATCTTAATATTTTTCATCTTTACCATAATTTGAACTCGTGACCTTTAACTCGTTTCACACCGGGATGAGAGACAATAATACTTCTACAATTTAATACTGTATTACTATCCAATCTGGATTTTATTAGTCATCCTGATATTTATTCACCCAAAAGAAACTCTATTTATCCATAATATAATTATTTCTTAATCATACAACAACTTACTATATTCATTTTTTTTCCTTCTTCATATATATTATTAGCCATTATTTCTAAATATTGTGGAAATCATCATTTATAGCCATTGTGATGAGTGGTGGATTCACGACTCTTCCTACCTCATAAATTTGCAATTTCTATGGATAATTTCTTTTGTCTTGGAATTATCCCTTCTCAACAAGGGGTGACAAATTGTGGCTCACGAGGGCCGGGAAATCATTACAATGATCTAGGAGTACCGACTAATTTTACCTGATCAGAATCTACATAGTCGGTTGTGGTTCACTATAGTATAGTTGCGCTGAAGGAAAATTATACTTGTAGATACCCCAACACTTAAGTCTGTATTCACGTAAAGTGAATGTTTTAGAGGGTAAGAATGGAATATATTATCCTTATGTGTGAGAAGGTTTACATAGTCTCTAGTGCAGATCCAATGTTATTAATATGAGGACGGATACAATAGTAAATGTCAATCATTTTGATGTCAATAGTTACAGAAGACCGACTACCTTGACTGGTGGGCAGAGAGACACGATCTTGGGCCTACGTCTAGTTGGGCCGAGTTCGATGTAGGAGAGCAGATATTCTCGAAGGCTCAATCCTAAACACTAACTATATAGAAAATACAAGTTCTCTTACTCATCAACATGTATTTTTCATCTAACTCGTGACTTCTAACTCACATTTGATACACCAATATAAATAAATGATATTTTTAATATGGACCTTTTGGAAAATGGTTTAAAAGTGGACATGCATTTGAGATTAACTTGGTATAATAGATTAATGCAATTTTTTATTTTTATTGAAAATGTAATTAATTTTATAGCAAGCCCATGAAAACACAAATGAAATATGTGGTAGCAAGTGGCTTTATGAAGTCCACTTCACTTAGCAACTTCTTTTTCTGTTTTATGCGTTTACTTGGCTTTTAATATTGTATTATGAGCTTCTTTGTTGTGCATTAAAATTAGAAAAGATATTTTTCTTGATAAGACTGAAGAGGAAAGGAAGATGACATGTTTGATATAAGTTTTTTGGCTCTAACTTATTGTACAAAATTTGCTTTTAAGATGAAAGTGTCCATTTGTTCAAACAAAGAAAGAAGAAAGAAGAAACAGACTATTTTTAATAAAAAAATTCAAGATATTTGGTGGAAACTATTGAGAGAGAGTTGCCTTGAAGATGGTTAATTATCAAAGAAGATTTTAATGAATTTAAGAAAGTTGAACCCTTTCTTCATCAACAAATGTATTATACTCCATTAATTATTGGATTAAATATGTTTTTCCGTTCATATAAAATTAACGAATTTTATTATTATTTCTATATAAAAAATCAAATAACCCATTTATGTCTATTTTATTTTCAATGTCAGGATCCTTTTATGTTTAAGATGTGATTATATTATGTCTATATATTACGTTAAACTTATATAAGCTATTCAAAAAATGTCAACAACGTATCAAAATTTTGTCAATTAGCGACTCAAAACAAAATAAAAATTTGGAATAAAAACATATAATATTTTTATAAAACGAAAAAAATCATTAATTTTATAAACGTCATAGAAATATTTAACCCTTAATTATTTAATTCTCTAACTTCAACTAATAATTAAATCAAATTTACATATCGTTGAATTTTCACATATGGAAAGTCATGTTGGAGTTGAGAAAAAATCGATTATTAGTCAATTTCGAGTTTCCTTATCAAATTATCCATATAATAAAAAATAATATAATTTATAAAGACAAGGACAAGAATGAAAATAACAAAGTAATAGGCAAATAGTATTATAATAAATTGATGAATTATGAATAGACCCTTAGGTCCCCACAATTGGTCGTGCATAAATGTATGAAGAAGCTATAGGGAATTGAAGAGCTTGAATTGAAAGATAGAAAAAGACAGCATTAAAGCCACATAGAGGATGAGGAGGGTAATTGGTTTCCTATTTTGGAGTTATGTGGGCACGTACCTATTGAGCATTATGGATGTGATCCATAGACAAAGCCATGGTAGCCAATTTTGATAGACACAACACAAGACATGCAAGTGTGTGATAGCAAAGATTGATAGGTATTGCTTATCACTAATATCAACCAGCATTCACCATTGTGATCTGTTTATAGTTTAGATTGAAATAACAAACCAATATTGTCTTGTGCACATGGAGAGAACGGCTCCTACTTTTTGGTAACATTATAGTATAATATACCTTTGTCTTTAGCACACTTTAACAATATAGAAAGCCATGTTAGAACTTCTCTTTTATGAGAGAAAATGATTCTCTTATTCATTGAATTGGAATATCTCAAAATATAGCATTCACCACACCCCATTGAACTAAGCTAGAAAAATAGTAGTGATGTGTAGATTGACTCCAAAACTAGCTATAAAATTCTCTCATCCAAATGAGTTATCCATTTGCAAGAGTTGTGAATCAAAGACATGCTCACTTATTTAAAATACTCAAATTTCTTCTCACTTGTATCAATTCATGATTGGTGCACTCTCTTTTTAATTTAGTTGATTTGACATTTGAAGAAAGGTCACATTCTTAATTTAGTTTAGTTTTATGTCTATTCATCATTCATCATATTAGTGGTGTACCATTGCTTGGAACAAGTTTGGCCAAACTTGTATTCAACCAAATTTTATCAATTTGGCTTGAGTTAAGTTCCCTTAATTATCACTCATATAAATACAATAGAGTTGATGATCAAATTCAGGACATCTAACATACTACTAAAATCATTTACCACTAGATCAAATCTAGTGACTTAATTGTTTCTCATATTTTTGAATCAACAAGTTTGTTTTCTACACAAATTTTACAAATTTCTTTCGGTGGCTCATGTTTATAGATTTATGTATCTGAAATCAATTTTCATTCTATCCAAAACAAACCCACTTTGAATTTCAAAGGGTTGGTTCATGTCTTAATCAAACTATAAAACACCTACACCAAACATTTTGAATCGAGTCATCTCATTGGTGACTCAATCATACTCGATCATACTGGCAATAACCCTAATTCCTATCGCTTTTATAAAAATTAGTTGTTTTAAACTTCATATCCTAACACGACACACACCACACAAATCGTGATTTTATATTTCAACATTTTAACACGGTGGTGCGACGAGGTTGCCAGCCCTCCGCACCACCGTGTTTCAGATCAGTGTTGTGGTTTCAGATCGGTTCTTTTTCCTCTGCGGTGCGTTCTGCTTCACATTTTTTCGGTTTCCTCTGGGTTGCATTGTTGGCTCGTGTCATCACCTCATCTCGCCGGCGCTAGGTCGCATTTTTCCGGCGAGTTTTGTCACCGGTCGTGGACCCTTTTCCGGTGAGTTTTAGGCCGTTTTTCGTTTTGTTTGGCTCCTTCCGTTTTGGTTCTGTTTCGGTGTTGGGTGCCATTTCAAAAAAAAAAATTTGTTGTTGTTGGCTGTGGTGCGAAGGTTTTATTTGAGGGTGGTGGTTTTGTCGTCAGCGCTGTTTGTTTCGACGGTGCTTGTGACTGTTCTGGTGTTGTTAGTGGCGGATGCGTCATCACTTGTTGTTTTGGTGATTGTTGGTGTTAAGATGGGGGTGGCGGTGGCGGCTGTAGGCTTTGGAGTGGTATTGTGGTACTGAGTTGTTGATGCGGTGGTGTTTGGAGTTTTCAGTTTTGGCGTTCTTTATGTGTGTACGCGTGCTTCGGTGCATGTTCGATGTGGTGTTGGTGGTTGCGACGGATTTGTGTTAAAGTGGTGTGGTTCATGCTGCGTGTGATTGACTTTCGATGATACAAGATTCTTTGACTGTTTTCAAATCTGTTGAGATTTGCTAGATTCGTCTTTGAGTCCCTGTTGGTTCCCAAATCTGTTGAGATTTGCAGGTCTCTTTGTATCGGATTTGGCCTTTTCAACGTCGGTATTGGCTATTTTGGACGGACTTTGTGTCGGGACTTGTCTTCAAGGTTTTCTTGCTACCGTTGACCCATCATTTTTGGCTCGCGAAGCTACTTCTTGGATTCCGATGAGCCGATTAATTTTGATTCGAGATCGGGAGTTAGAGTCTAGGGGTGTCTTTGTAGGTGGAGTTGATATTTTCCTTGGTGGTTTAGAGGATGAGGATTGTCCTTTGAGTTTAGTCTGTGATTGAGTCTTTTAGGTAATGGTGTGTTGTATTGGTGATGTTGTTTTTGGTGGTGTTGTGCTACTGCACTTTGTTGCGGTAATTTTTGTATTATTTCTCTCTATTAGTATGTCTTATACTTATGGAGAGTATTATTAATAATATTTTGCCGATTAAAAAAAAAACATTTAACTAAATTTAAGCACTTATGGATTTACATTTCTACACAAAAAAATTCACAAATTCCTTTTGGTGGCTAGTATTTACAGATTCTTGTATTTGAAATCAATTTTCATTTTACCCAATTAATACAAACTCACATTGAATTTCAACGGGTTGTTTCATGCCTTAATCGAACTATAAAACACCTAAACCAAACATTTTGAATTCAAATCATCTAGTTGGTGATTCGATCATACTGACAAATAGCCCTATAATTCCTATAGTGTTTATACAAGCGGGTTATTTTAATCTTCATATGCCTTACACGACACACACCACACAATTCGTGATTTTAAATCTCAACATTTAAGTAAATTGTTAGAAATAATATAAATCCATTGATGTAGCCTTTCCTAACAGCTTAAGTTTTTGGGATAATCGGTTATTTGACATGGTATCAGAGCCTCTATGACTAAGTGGTCTAGAGTTCGATCCCCGCTCCCCTCACTTTCTAATTAAAAAGTGGAATTTAAGCATATGGTAGGTGGGCCTATGCATTATCCACGCTTCAAGCCCAAGTGGGCTCTTGCGTGAGGGGGTGTGTTAGAAATAATATAAAACCATTGATGTAGCCTTTCCTAACAGCTTAAGCTTTTGGGATAATCGGTTATTTGACATAAATTTAAACACTTTTAGATTCAATATATGAAAATTTTATACTACAATTTCTACACAAAAATTTCACATATTCCTTTTATTGGCTCATATTTGCATATTCACGTATTTGAAATTAATTTTCATTTTACCCAAAACAAAAATACTTGAAATTTCAATGTGTTAGTTTATGTCTGAGTCAAACTATAAAACACCTAAACCAAACATTTTGAATTGAGTGATTTGATTGATTGACTCGATCATACTGACTAATAGCCCTAATACCATCGCTTGCATACAAGTTAGTTATTTTAAACTTCATTTGCCTAACACCACACACACACACACCACAATTCATGATTTTAAATTTCAACATTTAACTAATTTTAAACACTTCTAGTTCAATATATAAAAATATTAAACTATTTCTACACAAAAAATTCACAAATTTCTTTCAACGGCCTATATTTGCAAATTCATGCATTTGAAATCAATTTTATTTTATCTAAAACAAAGCCACTTCGAATTTCAATAGGTTGGTTCATGTTTGAATCAAACTAAAAACACTTAAACCAAACATTTGGAATTGAGTTATTGGATTGGTCAACTCAATATATCGTACTGGTGAATAACCCTAATTCCTAGCTAGCTATCACTTTCTTACAAGTTAGTTATTTTCAATTTCATATGACAAACACCACACACACTCCAGTACATTATCATGTCAGTTACGTAACATTTCTAGCGAGTTTGGATCATGTCTTCACCATGATGATGCTTTTGCATTTTACTACAATTTAAGTCATTCATGTCCCAAACCAAAGCTCCACCACAAAAACTTTACTATAAACTCAGACAACGACAAACAAGATTGTATTATCCATTTTCGTACACTGATGTTACTGACTAACTCATTAGCCTTTTGTGTTGAAAGGACCTAACTAACTCATTAGCCTTTTGTGTTGAAAGGACCTAAACTAACTCATTATCCATTCTCGTACACTGATGCATCCCACATGTTTGTGAAGCTAGACATGACTTTTCCTTCCGTAGCTTATTGGCATCAACAAACAACACTACCATGTCCTGTGGACCGCGACAATGGCCTCATTATTTGGAGAAAGACCAAAACCTGTATTTATTTTAATTTTCACATGTATCAATATTTACCAACAAACAAACAAATTATAATTTTTACCAATCGTTAGTTGGTTCAATGATGATTTAGTCTTTACCAATCGTTAGTTGGTTTAATATAATGATGATCGACGCTGAACTTGGTAAGGAGGATCACGGTTCGATCTCTCACAACTGCAACCGTAAGGGGCAGGTGCCAGAATTGACCCCCTAACCAGATTAAACTCGTAGTGAAAACCAAACAAAACAAGTTATAGTCTTTTTCATTAGTAATTTTATGGAATAAATTGAACAACAAAAAAACCATTTGAATATTAAATTGAATGCATAAAATGATAAAAAAAAAACATATTCGATTATCAAAATGACTAAGAAAGTTACACTTTATAGAAGACCAAAATCGTGATTTAACCTTAGATTTAAAAAAAAAAAATATTTGTTATGGATTATAAAAAAATTGTAATCTTGATATCTTTGAAGTATTTTTTATAAAAGAACAGAGTTATAGTTTTTTTTAAATGGTTTGTTTATTAGAATAAAAATCATTTTTAAAAAACAAATAATTTGTTACCAATTTTTGTTTAAAGAACTTAGGCAAAACAGTTTTTCATTTAAAACTATTTTTAGAATTTTATATGGACTTTATTATTAAAAAAAAAAATCTATAACTAAGGGATGAAATTTTTTAAAATTAGTTTTTTGTATAAAAGAATAAATGTAACAAGCAGCCTCTTAAAGTGTTATTTAAAACTGGTTTTTTAATCTAGTTACATAACTTTTCTATGTTTTTTTAATGCATTCTTTTACATGCTTTGGGCATTTCCTTATAGTTGACAAGGCACAAATATACTCTGCTTAATATTTAATTGATGACAAATTTTGATAAAGACCACTATGATGGATAAGATTTCATTTTTAAGTTTTTAGTTTAGATTAAGTTAATCAAGTGGATTGACCATAATCTTTTGTGGAGCTAATTAGCATGGAATGTAGAATATATTAATAATGTAAATCGACAAGGTCAATGGTTCACTGTGGTAATTAAGCACTCAATTAACATAAGTGGAAACCAAGTGTATATAAAACGAACACTCATATTAGGCGGCAGCAATGCAATCATCATCAAACTTTAGTGCTAAAGATAAAGATAAATCTTACTACGTATGAAAGGGCGAGGTGTCAGGTGTGTATACTTTTTAAAACTCGAGGTGTTTAGTGTAGTTTTCCTAAAAAAAGCAAGTTTCACTTTAACTCATATTTGACATATTAATTACAACATACATCTCTCCTTCTACACAAATTTATAATAGTGCTCAAAATATTGGATTAATAAAGAAGGACCATATGCATAAGTTTAATAAAATAAGTGAGACTAAACCTGAAATTGAAACAATAGTATAACAAAATACTAGTATAAAAAAATTTATAAAAAATTTAGAGGGGACCGTGGCCTCTGCTGGTCCCCCTACTAGCTCCATCCATGTATATATATATATATCAGAACAATTTTCACTCCCCTCAATTATCAATGTATTTAGCCGGTAAAATTAGAAGAATAACTAGAATCTAGCTAGAGTCTAGAGAGATATGTTCGTTCAAATTAAAAGGAAAAGCACTCTATGGTTGTTGTTACTATTTTGTACAAAATTAGCCAAAGGCCAAAGCTCTCCAAAGTACATATATATGTTGTATGGGCATTAGGACGCAAATCATGTGATGTGGTCCTCTCCTACTTGCTTTAATTCACTATATTTTTAATTACTTACCCGAAAGAATGACCTATATTTTTAATTTTAATGGGTGGAAAAGAAGAGGAACATAACCACCAAATATTGAAAGATTCCTTAACAGATCCTTAAGACTAAAAAAAATACTTACAAGGGAAAGAACTACCAATAATTTACGTTGCAAGTATCGTGCAAGTATTTCCTTTGGGAAAAAAGGAATAAAAGTATATTTTCTCCTCTTTATATCTTTCTTTCTCATTTCCTTTTAATATTTTAAGTTGTCTTTCTTCTCATATATATACTAGTATATTTGTATTCCTTTAATTTCAGTATTGTGCATGTACGTACTCAAAGAAAAGGTGGTCAAATTCACCAATAAAATAAAGAATCTTGAAAAAAAATTCAATGAATTAGGCAAAAGAAATAGAAAATTAAGTAAGCAAAAATTGATAAAACAAAGTAAAGCAACTAATTATCTGTTTTAAAGGAGAGGACAACCAAAGAGAGATTTGTATTTAGATTGCATTTGGCTTCACGTAGCATGCAAATGTATGTGGACGATCTTAATTTGTGAGGTAGTTGGATATGTGTCATCTCAAAAGTGGGCCATCTTTCACATGAAGATGTTTGGTCAATTTGGTCAAATTGACTCCCATCTTATGGATCGATTTGATAATTAATATTTGGAGAATGTTAATATGTGTCCTATGTGCACATGTTAAGGAAGTAAAATTAGAAAGTATTTATTGAAATTAGTTGTGCATCTTATCTCTCCAGCATTAAATTTCTTGCATCATTAAATGCACAATTTCTATTTTAAGGTATCTTATCATGTGCCCTTAGGGCACATGTTAACACGACCCTTAATATTTATCATATCTTTGTCATTAAATGGTTCAAAACATGACTTAACTATAAAGATGAGAATGAATTTTCTCAAAAAAAGAAGTCTATTATGATTCTCAATTATTTCAATCTCCACCTTTTAATTTTTTTCCTTTGCTCTCTCCTTCTAAACTAATGGCTCAAAATAAAAAATAAAGTCACATGAGATAATCAATTGGTAGGGATATCGCACTATATGTGCAAGAGAAAAAAAAAATTCCCGTAAGGATTTGTGTAACTCCAAAAATTCTATTCACTATAGATTACTTGAAGGAAAAAAAATGAATACTCACAATTTTTTTTTTGACTCAAAAAAAAATGAATACTCACAATTAGTTCATTTATTTAGATAACATAACAACTCCAAATAAATATTAACTAAATAAATGAACTAATTGTGAGTATTCATTTTTTTTTTTTAGTCAAAAAAAAATTGTGAGTATTCATTTTTCTTCTTCAAGTAATCTATAGTGAATAGAATTTTACATTGAGGTAAATAAGTAGAGTGTCTGGAATTCGAACTTTAACTTCTGTATATAAAATGTGATATGTCTCTAGCTAACAACTGAGTTAAACACATGGTAACTTGCAAGTATTCATTCTATTAACTTAGCCAATATTATATCTGGATACTACGAAAATTGAAGTATAATAATTTATCAAGGGTAATTTACCATGAGTACAATAAGTTCCAAGATATTAGCCAAAATAAGTTTTGTTACACCAAGTGAACCACAACACAAAAATAGAAAAATGAACATTTTTAAGAGTGTATTAATTGAATACTGTATTTTGTTAGAAAACTTTAGATGAAGATTTCTTGCAATTATAAAAGATAATTTAATTTGGCCCTGTATATTTTTAGGGGGTGGAACCTCTTGTCCTATTTACCTATCTCTTTTCCTTATCTTTTCACTTGAATAATGACAATTCAACAAAATTTAAAATTTATTTTTAGGGGCCGAACCTGTTGTCCTATTTACCTATCTCTTTCACTTGAGAGCGAAGAATAGTATTTTAGCTTTAAACAGTCATAGTTGGTGGTCTAGTCATTTGCTTTATTTGGGCCTTGTGTAGTATCTTTATGGTTTTTGTATTGTGACTCTCTTGTAATCTTTATTAATATCCCTTGGTACGTCTTGTGTTGAGGAGATTCCGTGGTATATATTTAATCTTATTTTGGCTTGTTAAAAAAAAAAATAGTCGTCTTGGTCTTGGTATAGAGGAATATTGAGGGAAGAAACAATAAGAAAACAATGTATATAAGGCTATACGGATTAATAAAACTTACTCAAAGTGAACCTTTTTTTTTACTATATATGTTATCGTTTTTATTTTTATCATTTGTTTAAAGGATTCAATTTTCTTAACACTTTGAACAATTTGTTATCGGAAGACCTTAATCTTGTTAGTAAATTTAAACCAAATATCATTTGTTATGTTTTTGTTATTACAGTATAACATTTATTTTTTACTGAAAATTATAAAAAAAAATCCACCCTTAAACCATATTTTAGAGATCTATTTTAGACATATCCATAAAATAATTTTTTTTTAAATTATTATAAAGTCAAGGACTGTGTTAAAAAAAATCATAAAATCTAGGACTTTAACTTTAAGCCTCAAAAAACTATTCTTCCTTCAGGCCGGCCCATGGCCGAAGCAATGCAAGGCATATGGATTTAGGTCTGAAAACTTAATTAAGGTGTTTGAGTTTGCATTTTTTTTTTTAAAATAGCGAAATAATACTATATTAATAAATACAAAAATAGTAAAAGAAAAAACAGGAAAAAGAGATATCTAAAATATACTTCACATATGGCTTTAGAAAAAATAGACCTGCAAAGCCAAAGGCACACCGACAACAAAAAAACTAAATACCTCTAACCTCCCAACATAAGAAGATCTGGAACCCCCAGAGATGGAGACAAGGATCACCCACGAAGAATGCCAGATACGAGAGACCCCAACTAACCAGATCTCAAGAGACTCAGCTCCACACTCCACCAAAATCTATCGGTGTCAGCAAAAAATAGTTTGCATACCACACTCGTAAAAGGAATGTGGGGTGTCAGGATTTTTACCTAGGAATCATTTCTAAGATAAAATTTTCACCTTATCGACGAGATACTCATAAGAAAATATTCCTTCCGAAAAGCAAACTTCATTTTGCGAGTTCCAAATAGTTCACACAATTGTTTGTCAAATTACATCCACCCTAATATATTTTTCATACTCAAACCCAAATTTTAGAAAATCCCAAACGACCCAATGATACCACGAGGGGACACTCATTCAACATCCAACCACCTAAGAATAATATATTAGACAGGTGAAATTTTGTTACAAATTACAAACAAGTGATCAATTGACTCAGACCCTGAGCGCACATAAGGAGGAATCTACATCCGAAATAACACCCGACCGTCAGAGATTATGACGAGTCGGCAACCTATACTGAATAAGAAGTTGTTAAGAGAAGATTGTCACTTTTGAGGGGGCCCAAATACGCCAACTTAACTGAGAAAAAACCACCTAGGTGCCTCCAACACCAAGATTAATTAATCCTCTTGAGTTTGCATTTGATTTTTGTCAATTTGATCTCATAGTTTCTTTTTTTTTATACATTTTGTATTTTTTATCTATTCATATAGCAATCTTTATGAGGTGAATTGTTTTGTTAATATATATTCATATTTTAGATTTTGAAAAGAAGGAAAGAAAAAAAAACGACAAACTTTTGGACCTGGGTAATCAAAGAATATTTTCAAAGTAACTACTTCCTAAATACTTTCCACCGTTTTTTCTTTCCATGTGCACCTCATCTTGACCTACTTTAAGCTTTCATGAATTGATTTTCTTTTTTTTCTTTCCATCTCTAACCATCAATGAGATTAGCATTATTGAATAATGGATGCATGAACCAAATCAGGCATGTTAATTACCTTTAAGTGCGGGGAGATATGCAATTTTGACTAAAAAATTGCCCAGCTCCTTGTAAAGTATATATAACATAACATGTGATATTAGTATAGACAAGGTTTTATATCTTTTTTTTGTCAATTAGCCTAGTGGCTAGAAAATTCACCTTAAAGTGAATAAGTGGAATGTCCCGAGTTCCAATCCGGGCTCCTGCACATATAGTGCGATATTCCTACCAATTGAGTTAAGCTTACGTGATGAATCATTTAACTTTTTAAAAAACAATTTCTTAATATGAAATACTTAATAGAAAGTGTTAATTATATGCTTACTCTATTAGTTTTGTTAGTGCATGTTTAAAATTACATTGAATTACGGTGCAACGTGATGATCTTGTCAAACTCACTCAATTCAACATATTTGATTCATGAAAACTTACGTGCAGCTTGTCAATTTGTCATGAATCATGATATACTTTGTGCATACGGATTGGATAATGAGTAGTGGGAATTTTTTTTTTGGACTAATTCTTGGTGGCTATTAATTTGGGCAAACGTTATTTGCGTGGAAGCTAAAATTATACGAGGGAAATGGTACAAACCAACTCAAAGTATTTTTCTTTGACTTTAATTGTTGTGCACTGTCGGTGTAAAGTTTTTTTGCACATACATCCAATGTTGTGTTGCCACATCATTCAATGAATGTGACACATCATGTATTTTTAATCACCATACATGATGTGTCGATATATTATTGGACGCATGTGTAAAATAACTTTACACTGATCGTGCATATAAATTAAATTCTTTTTCTTTTATATGAGCAAAATCACCTTTACAATTTCCGCTAGATTCCCATTTTGCTTTCACGCAAAAATAAGTTAGCAAAAGGATTTAACCAAAGAAAGTATAGTGTCAATTACTACAATTTACAATATATTTATCTATTTTAGTTTTTAAAAATTTAACCGGTTTACATAATAAAAAATTGTGAGTTCAAATACATATAGTATTTTATCATCTGATTACTTTTAGATCAATATTGGCATGGGTAGGTATAGATCATCTACATAATTAATTACTTTTCTAGTGTGAGATTTCGATGTAAAAGTTGGAGGTATTATTCTAAAATATTTCTTGCTTTAGCAATTTATTAATTTCTCACCAAAATAAGACCAACTTAAAAATTTTAAAAAACCGTTGAAAATTTTGGATTTTGATTCCCTAAAGTCACATTTTCCAAATTTAAGGGTATTATTGTCTTTACAATAAACATAAATAAATTAAAAATGTAGAGAATTTAGGAAAAACAAATGTAGAGAATCCACATCCGAAAACTTTAATGAATCATTTTATACTTCTTTCTTTTTCTATTTTTTGACCAAATACTACTTTTTTATAAAAAATAAATAAATAAATTAAAAATTAAAAAACAAGATAGCAAACATACTAGTAATATATTTGAAGAGATGTATATTCGTAGACTAGAGTTTGCAATTCACTCCGTATCCAACAACAAATAAATTAGACATATGGGTTGCTAGCTACCTCACCTTACTGTGTCAAAATAAATTAGACATTCATAAATAAAATCCCCCACCATTTTTGTCAAATGGTGTTTTACATACAGATTAGCTTTAGTTTTTTTTGTAGATAATTCTACTTATACACAAGAAAAATGAAATCTATTTTAAAAGTAAGAACTAGCGCATAGCAATAACATTAGTAATTTTTTTTGTCAGAACAAAATATTATAGTTTTGTTTTCACTACTTTTTTTTTTCATGTGTTTATAGTATTTTGTTCGTGTGTTTTGCTTTCAGTTTTCACTACTTGCTTGCACTATAAACTTTTCTAGAACATGAAACATATTTCTGGTCAAAACATAAACACTTTGGTTTAGTCCAACTTTTTTTTTTTGGTTTAGTCCAACTGGATTAATCAATTAAGCTGACACAAAAATTAAAAAAATGAAAGGAAAAAAACACCTCGCTACTTATCTAGCAAACGACATTAGCTGGTTATCATATTAATTAGGCTGAAACAAAAATATTATCAGAAAACACAAACTCTTCAATAACAACAACATAGTATACATTGGAATGATGATTAGAAATATAAATAAAAATTAAAAACATACATTAAACATAAACAAGTCTATAAAAGAGATCAATTAACCGCTTCATCTCCATTTCTATTGGATTCAACCATGCACGCCACAATTTTATCATAGATCCTCAGATGAATTAAGCTTGAACAGATATCTTGAACAAATCTTACCAGGATCGTGTCTAACTCTATCGGTCCATTCGTGTTGTAATTAAAGAACATAAAAATAAAAAATAAAAAAACATGATTCTTGTTGGTGTAAATTCACCCATTAGTCTATTCATTACTAACTCAATGTCTTATATAGGCTACAAAGCAATGGGCCTAAACACAAAAGTAGCCCAATAAGCCCATGCAAAGAGTACCTAACAAACCCTCCCTTAAGATGATCTCTACAGACAAAGATCAATCTTAATACACAAGTCATATAAGGTATATAACAGAAGACAAAAGTTCAGACTAAAACAGACACAATTAGACACAAGAACACAAGGCATATAGCATATGCAAACTCAGCTAAACAGACACACTAGACATATGGCAAGCTATGACATAATTCTCAATCAATTGATGCTGTGAAGATCACACGCCCATTCCCTCCCTTAATTTGCAGAAACTCTCAATCTTCAGGGCCTTTGTCATAATGTCTGCAAGTTGATCTTGAGACCTGCAATACTTGAGCTCAACTATACCATCTTTGCTTAAATCTCTAAGAAAGTGGTATCTCACATCAATATGTTTACATCTCCCATGTAGAATGGGATTCTTGGAGAGCTTGATGGATGAACTATTGTCACAGTTAATGACAGTGCATCCAGTCTGTTTGACATTCAAGTGATTCAAAATGCTTCTTAACCAAATACATTGACAGGCACAAGAGGCTGCAGACACAAACTCTGCCTCTGTTGTTGACAAAGTGACTATAGGTTGCTTTTTTGAGGACCAACACACATCACTTTCTCCCATAGTGAAAACATACCCAGATGTACTTTTCCTATCATCATGATCTCCAGCATAGTCTGAATCACTCCACCCTTGCATAGTTAGATTGTTTTTAGCTTTGCACTTATATAAAATGCCAAAGCTTAATGCCCCTTTCAAGTATCTCAACACTCTTTTAGCAGCTGCCACATGCATTTCAGTGGGCCTTTCCATATATCTAGCAGCCAAACACACTGAAAAAGACATGTCAGGCCTAGTAGCCAGAAGGTACATTAAACACCCAATCATCTGCTTAAACATAGTAGCATCAGTAGCTCTTGCATTTTCATCTTTAACAAGCTTATATCCAGGCACAATTGGACTGCATACTTTGTTGCAATCTTCCATTCCAAACCTCTTTAATATCTCAGACCCATACTTCAGCTGATGAATGAATATTCCTTGATCACATTGATTAACTTCTACTCCCAAGAAATATTTCATTTTTCCCAGGTCAGTCATTGCAAACTTATCCTTCATAGATGCTTTGAATTCTGCCATCATTAGTTCATCATTCCCTGTGTATATGAGATCATCCACATACACACTCACAATCAAGATTTTTCCTTTTTCACCCTGTTTCACAAACAGTGTATGCTCATGGGAGCATTTCTAAAAGTTTTCTGTAATGAAGTAAGACTCAATCTTACTGTACCAAGCTCTAGGTGCCTGTCTCAATCCATAGAGAGCCTTTTTAAGCTTGTAGACTTGATTACTGCTTCCCTTTTGATATCCCAAAGGTTGATCAATATACACATTTTCCACTAATTCTCCATGAAGAAATGCACTCTTCACATCTAGTTGAAACACATACCACCTTTCATATGCAGCTAGGGATAGAATTGCCCTTATGGTGTCCCACCTTGCAACTGGTGCAAACACTTCACCATAATCTATTCCATGTTTTTGAGAATACCCATTTGCAACTAGTTTAGCCTTATACTTGTCTATCTTTCCTTCTTCATTGTACTTGGTTTTGAATATCCATTTCACACCTATGGATTTTGCTCCTTGTGGGAGGACAATCAACTCCCAAGTATCATTCTCTTCGATGGATTTAATCTCAGATTCCATTGCTTCTTTCCATTTCTGATGCTTAGTAGCTTCTTCATATGATGTGGGATCATCATGTGAACTGAACTTGGCTATGGCAAGGTTCTGAACAATTTGGCCTATCTCTTCTTGTTCTTGACCAGTCACATAGTCACTGAGATAACCAGGTGGTCTTCTAGTTCTAGGAGGTAGTTCAAGTTCATCAGACTCTGTACTGTCATATGTGTCTTGACTTGTGTCTAAATCACTGTTAGTCACATTATTTATATCATTTTCATTTGCTTCTTCTCCTGCATTGTTAACTTCATTCTCTATTTCAATGCCATTATTGTCCTCCTCATCAGGGACTTGTTCATTTGGTTTGACTCCTTCTTTCTTGTTCCAATCTCAGCCTTTGTGTTCTTCAAACACCACATCTCTACTAACAATTATTTTCTTTTCGGCAGGGTCATAGAGTTTGTAGGCTTTTGATTCTTCACTAACACCAAGATGGACACATGTTATGCTCTTGCCATCCAGCTTTGTTCTGTGTGCATCAGGGATATGAACATGTTCCAAACAGCCAAATATTCTAAAATGGTGAACTGAGGGCCTGCTTCCACTCCAAGCTTCCTCTGGAGTTATATCCTTCACTGCCAGTGTAGGGGATCTATTCATTACATATGTAGCCCAGTACATTTTTCCCAGTTATCATACTTCTAACCATGTTTAGCAAGGTCCTATGCTTTCTCTCAGATACTTCATTTTGTTGTGGAGTATAAGCTGTTGTCAATTGCCTTTTTATACCATGTGAGCTACAGAAAATCATTAAAAACATTTTATGTAAATTCCCCTCCTCTATCAGTTCTAAGACACTTAATCATGCAGTCAGATTCCTTCTCTACTAGTGACTTGTATTTTGTAAAAATATCAAATGCACTTGATTTTTCTTGCATAAAGTAAGTCCAAGTTTTCCTAGAGTAGTCATTTGTGAATGTAATAAAGTACATGTTCCCTCCATTGGAATGAGGACTGATAGGGCCACAAATATCTGAATGAACAAGCTCTAGCTTCTGATTAGCTCTCCAATTTGACTGTTTTGGGATACTTTCTCTGTGTTGCTTGCCAGACAAGCAATCTTTGCATTTGTCTTCTATGTCTTGCATTTCAGGTAACCCTTTAACCATGTGCTTCTTATTTAGAACTCTCAGCCCCTTTATGCTGAGATGAGCCACAAATTTGACTCATCATTTTTTTGCATTTGTAATCATCTGGGAAACATGACTGATGCAGTCACAATGTATATTTTATTCATAGTCATGTTGGTAGTCAATATCAATCCCTTTTCTTCATGAAACCATTGACACATATCATTTCTGAAAATCACAGTGAGACCCTTCTGTTGGAGCTGTCCCACACTTAGCAAATTGTTTCCCAAACCTGGAAGATAGTACACATCTGAAATGACATGAAGCTTTCCTTCAATGCTCAGCTTCACATTTCCCTTACCCATAACAGCCATTTTAGAGTCATTTCCAAGCTTAACTGATTCTCTAAAACTCTCGTCAAAGTCAAACAGCCACTCCTTGGTGCCTACCATGTGATTACTACATCCACTATCAATATACCACACTTCTTCTTTGTGTTCTGTATTGGAGTCAGAATAAGCCATAAGAAGTGTTTCTTCTTCATGTTGATACTCAGCATAATTCACATTGCCCTCCCATTCAGAGCATTCATTCCTATAGTGGCCAAGCTTGTGGCACTTGTAGCACTCTATGAGGTCCTTACTCTGTCTTCCTCTACCTCTTCCACGTGAAGCACTTCTTCCCCTTCCTCTACCAGCATTAGATACTTTAAGTGCTTGCTCCTCACTATGATCTTTCTGTCCTTTCATGCGTTGTTCGTGTACAAGTATACTGCTCTGTAATTCATCAATCGACATAGCTGTGACATCGTTTGATTCTTCTATAGCGTAAACCACATAGTTGAATTTCGATGGCATTGATCGCAAGATCTTCTCAACAACTGTAACTTGTTCCATTCTTTCTCCATGTGCTGTCATGCGATTTGCAATCACAAGAGTTCTTGCAAAGTACTCATTCACTGATTCACTTTCCCCCATTACAAGAATCTCAAATTCCCGACGCAAAGATTGTAATTGCGCACATTTCACCTTCGTGGAACCTTGGTATTTGCGACGCATCGCATCCCAAATGTCTTTGGCAGTATCGCGATTCAAGATCGTTTCCATAATAGATCTATCGATTGACTGAAAAAGATAGTTCTTTACCTTTAAGTCGCGAAGCTTGCTTTCATCGGCGAGTCGTTGTTGCTCCGCCGTAGGATTCACCGGAGCTGTGATGACTCCTGTTTCAATCAATCCCCAGAATTCCTTCGATCGGAGGAGATTCTCCATGAGCATCGACCAATGATCGTAGTAGCCGTCGAACTTGGGAATGGAATTCTGAATGACATTGGAGTTTTCCGCCATAATCGCCGTGAAAGGACGAAAAGAATGGTGGAAGAACGATGAGAAACGGTGGTGAAGAACGGTCTAACGGTCACAACAGTGGTAACGGTCACCGGAAAAGAAACTGTGTTTCTTGATTTTTCGTACGTGGCCTTTGGATCTGGGTTAAACTGATACCACTTGTTGGTGTAAATTCACCCATTAGTCTATTCATTACTAACTCAATGCCTTATATAGGCTACAAAGCAATGGGCCTAAACACAAAAGTAGCCCAATAAGCCGATACAAAGAGTACCTAACAATTCTCACATTGTCGTCATTTTGAAGTTTCGGGTCGGTGAACCTAACGCGTCCGTCTGATCCGACCGAAGAACGACGTCGTTCTTCGGCCGAAGAACTTAAGGTAGCCTATGTTGAGTATTGTCGAGAATACTCAACATAGGCTACCTTAAGTCGTGAAACCTATTCATAAGTTAACATGCGGACAAAGATAATTTGATAATTTTGCAGGGTGTGTAACACCCAACCCATTATTTAAATAATTCTAACTTTATTAAAATCTTTTCAAAATACGCAACGGAAAAATTACGATTTAATTATAAAATGTTTGGTTAAAGGTATTACAATCGACAACATACTTAACTATTTGATTAATTAGCCTAAACATTAACTATAAAATCATTCTTTATAAAATATACATTTTCCGAAATAAATACATTAAGTCATAAAGGACCATATATCCTAAATACAACTCTTTCCCCGTGTCACACTCAGAGCGGAGCTTCACCAAACACTTGGGCATCAACAAATACATAACCTGTAAACCTGGACCACCCAACGGTCCAGAAGTACACAAAACAGAGAGTTAGTAAATCATAACCAATAAAATACAAGTGTAAGCAATATCCTTAACACTTCATCATATTATCATGCATAATCTAACTCACATACATATTCTCAATCTTAAATCAAACATAAGATTATTCACATATACATTGAAACACAATTTGGAAACAATGCTTATCACCAATATTCAATCAAGCAACTCACACAACTTATACAAACCACACAATGTCACATATCAAATCATCAAATCATATGCACATCTTCCTAATGCAATCTAATGCCACAACTCATGCTATGTCACCCTAGACATATCTAATGCATGTGGTACCAATCGTCTTTATTAGAGTATCTCACCTCTAATATCCGTCTTTATCGAATAAATATAATTCGATATCCGTCTGTATTAGAATCATAGATTCTAATATCCCTAACTCAATACATGAATGCATGAATGATTCATGTACAACCACAAACACTTAATATAACACAATATTAAGTTCTACTCTATGATATGGAACACTATCTATATCCGTCTTTATTAAGATATATCACAAATCTTAATATCCGTCTTTATCGAACAAAATTCGATATCCTTCTTTATTAAGATAACACAATACCTTAATATACTTCTTTATTAGAATAACACAATTCTAATATTCTTCATTCATATACATACATATCATACATTCATCAATAACATCAACAAATCATTATTAATTAAAACATCCTCAACAATTTTAAAGGTATAGGAAGTATATAAAAATATAAGAAAACTTCATAAATTAAGCCTCATCTTATAAATCTAACTTCGGAATTGGAATCTACGCGAAAAATCGAGTGAAATAGGTTCCGGGTTCATAAACCGTCAAAAAGTCAACCAAAAGTCAACTCTGGTCAACCAGGGATCAGTCTCATGCGCACCGCACAGCAGTCAGTCTGCGCGCCGCGCAGGGATCAGAGAAACAGTTGAAAAAGCTGCGCGCCGCACAGGGATCAGAGTGACCTGCAGAAAAATGCGTTTTTGTGCGAAAAATCACTCATTTGACCCAAAATCACTTATTTTCAGTTCTAGAAATTATACCAAGCATGGATTATGTTCATACATGTTTAAAACACATTAAAAGTAACTTATTAACATTAATAATCACTTATTTCTCATGGATCTTGACATATTTGTAAAAACTCATAAACATTCACAAATCTTAACAAACATCTACAAATACCCATTTTTACCCATTAAAATTGTTCATACATCATGTTAAGAGTATATTAAACATACTATGAACATGAGTTTTCACTTTCATTAAGAAAAATCATCCCAAAAAACCCACGAAAATGAGTGGAAAAAGTTTGGGTTCGGAGAAATCGACATTCTCCCCTTTCTCTAGTCACTCACGATTATGAAAATTATCTCTCTTACCTTAGATCGACGATTCCACGCGATTTGCTCTCCAAATCCTCTTGCCCTAGCTCTCCCCTTCTCTTGCTCTTCCTTCTCTCTTCTTTCTCTCCAAAAAGACACAAATGTGACTTCTCTCTCTAACTCAAGCTATATATAGTCCTCCTCATTTTACCACTAAAGCTCATTAGTCCAAAAGCCCACTAATTGCTAATGTCTCACAAACTCGTATAATTAATTAATATTCTCGCTTATTAATTAATCGCCACAAAAGGAAATAATAATAATAATAATAATAAGCCACATCAATATATAAATATACACATATATACAAATAACGAATAAATGAAAATTGGGTCGTTACAGGGTGCGTGACAAATAGTGGGGAGTGCCAAAAAAAAAACTCCTATTATTTTATGTCCGTTAATGAACTTTTTGGGCCTTTCGTTTTTAAAGAAGCCTAGTTGGCTTCAAAATGCAAGAAATATATGAAGAATATACTCCTCACCTCGTCCCATACTCCCCATTCTCTTCAAAATTCCACTTTCTCCATCACGTTTTTTGTAAAATAGAGGAAATAATAATTAATTATTAGAAAATCCCATACAAATGAAAAAGTCAAAGTTTGAACTTCAATTAAAGTTCAAACATTGGCCATGACAAATCAGTTTCTCTTAGATTTGTAAGTGAATCTAAGTGTGTGAGTGAGGTTTCTCTTAGATTTTAGTTAATTTTTTAAAGTTAATTTTAGTTTATGCGGATTGCGAGCTAATTACTATTGACAGCCATTTCAAAAGAAAATAATAAAGTGAAATAATTAACACATTCGTCACAAAAAAAAAATTAACACATCCATTCAACCATAGGACAACATCTTTGAGCTGCATGAATTTGAAAGTGAAGTTTTCTCTTCTCACCTCCCATGTTTCTTTTTTACCTCCTAAAACGGTGAATTTTAAGGTGAGAAATCAATTAAGTCCCTCATCCGTGTACCATTTAAATTGACCATTAGATTAAATTAGATTATATGATAACACTTCTCAATATCTCACAAGATTATTAATCATTTTAACTCCAATCTCCTTGTTCACTGGTTTCTCCCAATTGTTTCCTTGTAATGATGGTTCTCCACCCCCATCTTCTACCGTCTAAAACAGCTATCAATATCCAATTTCCATTGACACCAATTTGATAAATCATCATCAATATCCAATTTCCATTGACGAAAAGTCCAATTTAGAATGTTTCACATTACTACTTTTATAGATTTTCTTCATACTGATACTCATGTTTACGGTTTACTATTTCCAATCCATAGAAAGCGTTCCTTTTAGAGGGGATTTTTAGTCTTTCATTAGTTTTTTCAAACAAATTATGTTGATTATGCAATGAATTTGATTTGGTATAGGTAAAAGAACCCTAATTATTACAATCATAGAATCAAAAAAAAAATTATAAAAGAAACATCACAAGAGAAAGATGAAAAACGTAAGAGAAGAAAACAATACACATATATGGTGTTCTCACAAGTCACCAATGATAGTATCACATTCGGATATAGGAAGTCAGAGACTTGCAATTGCAGAGAAGGGATATACTATTTTTTTAATGAAGGTGATATATGATCTCGTGTTGTAATAAAAAATGGAACCATTTAATCCAACGGTAAAGTAGTGTGGTACACCGGTGAGGGACTTAATTGACCCCTCACCCTAGAATTCACCTCCTAAAACACACAAAAATTTTAGTAAAATTTACACTAAAAAAATTCGGAAAACATTTTCCAAAATTTTCTGAATGAAAAGAAAAATTCAGGAGGTGAAATGAGAAACTTTTTTTGAAAGATTGAATGAGAAAGTTGTCCAAGGCCCACTGGAGTCTGTTGGGCAACAATGTTAGCATACGCCCACATTTATTGATTTAATTTCAAATCCATTTTGGAGGAATTTTTGCTACTTTTCAATATAACTAGACAGTGACTCGTGCTATCGCACGGGTTTTGTGGATTATCATATATGATATGAAAAGAAATATAACAAAAATTTCAAAATAAAAGTTCCAAAAATAAAAAGAATTCAAACGATATTGATGATAAAAATGATAATATTCAGTACATTTATATTTAGGTAAATAGGTTACAAAAGAACTACTGAACATTGCGAAAAACTTCTTTATAAAATTTGAAAATATTTATCGAATTCATAAAGTTTAACTTATACTTATGTCGGGTAGCTTTATAGTTAGGGTCGTTGCTAGCAACCATAAATTTTTCAATCACATAAGCACAACCTTCTTCAAGTTGCCCCTTAAATTTACTAATCAGGAATTTTCGGACTTTTCCACCCTAATAAAACAGAAATAGTAACTAATATTGATATATTAATTAATATGAATAATATGAACAAAATAAAAAATTAAATAACATGTATTTTAAATAATATAACAGGATATTTATTTATAATCAACCAAAAGCATTTGAATACTTCTATCCTCAGCGTGGTTTGCACGATTAGGTACGGTCCACAAATGAACAATACGAACTTTCATTTCGAAGTCAATTTTTTCAGCAACAACGGCAGAAATTGCAGTGTAGTTGGGTGAATTTACTACATCATAAATAATAAGTTAAAATAGTCTAATACTAACATAATAAAAATACGAATATGTTAGTTCTTGTTTTTTTATTCGATAAATAACTTAAAAAAGCATACACACTGTGTGTATATTTTCTTACAATAATAATTGAAAAATATATATTAAAAAATATACTATTTGTTAAAAAGATTACCGAAAATATTCTTAAACAAACAAAAATCAAAAAAATATAGTCTTGGTTAAAAAGATTATAGCAAAAAAATGCATAACAAACAATATTCCTAAAAAAAAAATATTCTAATACTAACATAATAAAAATACGAATATATTAGTTCTTGTTTTTTTATTCGATAAATCACTTAAAAAAGCATACACACGATGTGTATATTTTTTTACAATAATAATTGAAAAATATAAATTAAAAATATACTATTTGTTAAAAAGATTACCGAAAATATTCTTAAACAAACAGAAATAAAAAAATATATAGTCTTGGTTAAAAAGATTAGAGGAAAAAAATGCATAACAAACAATAATTAAGAAATTTGAAAACCTCTATTAGCCATATCCGTAGCAATAGTTGAAATGAAGATATTGTTTGATAAGTAAAAAAGTAGTGAGTAGTAATTTTTATAGTAAAATGTGGTTAAATGTGGTATATTTTTGGTAAGACATTAAATGAATATTATTTTCATTCCATGGTAATAATCAAAAGTCAAACATTATAAGTGTGTAATATTATAGGTAATTAAAGGTCATTTGAAAAAAAAAACTGTTTATAGCCGTGATTATAGGTAACTTGGTCAAACATTTAGAAACCGTTGTAATTTTATAGGTAATTTATTATAGGTAATTATATGTAATTATAGAAACCATTGTAATTTTGTACCTTTTTCAAAATCCGTGGAACAAATCCGTGATTATTTTTTTCAATTATAGGTAATTTGTAACAAATCAGTGATTATTTTTTTCTCATATAAAAATTAGTATTTCTTGCATAGTTTCATATAAAAATCTCGAAAATAAAATTAAAAACGAAAACATAAAATGGAACAAAGCAAAAAGAATGATTTGAAAAAAATATATATCATTATAATTACGTGTTGGAAAAAATAATCACAATGATTTGAAAAATATAAATAATTATAATTATATATTAGGAATAATTGAAAAAATATGTATTGGATTTGTAAAAAAAAAATCACGGCTATAATTCTAGGATCATGTCAATATCCCTTGATAGAGGATTCGGTAAAAAAATATATCACTATAATTATAGTTAGAAATATAAAGACGTAGTTATATAATGATGTATGCAAAATATATAAAATAAATTCAAATGGAGTAGTGTCAATTGAGCTAAGTAAATGTGAGAGGACATGGGTTCAAATTCTGGTGAAGAAATTTTTTAACATTTTTAATTACACTAGACACCGATTTGTGCTATCGCACGGGTTTTGTAGATTTTCATATATGATATGATAAGAATTATAATAAAAAATTTAAAATAAAAGTTTCAAGAAAAAAATTCAAACGATAGTGACATAAAAATGACAATAATTGGATTAGAACAAATAAGTTGGATTAAAAAACATAAATTGAATGTGTGATGAAAAAAGAAATGAAGTTGACTTTTAAGTAAACAAAATCAGACATTATTATTAAGAAAAAAAAATATATATTGGATTTGAAAAAAAAAATTGAATGTGGATCAAATAAAAGGAATATAGAGGAAAGACAAAGTACATACGATTAATATTCGTAACATATTTTTATATGTTATTAATATTAAATTTTAATTAAGGAAATATATATATATATATATATATATATATTGGATATTTTAAAAAAAATCAGGTAGATTAAATAAAAACAATTGGATTAGAAAGGAAAAAAAATAAAGATTGAATGTGTGTTAAAAAAATGGAGTTGATTTCCAGCGAAACAAAATTAGGCAATGAAAGTCATAGTTATTAGTCGTATAGATAATGATATAATAGATTAAATGTATGATGAAAAAAAGAAATGGAGTTGAGGTAAACAAAATCAAACATTATTATTAAGAAAAAATATATCTTGGATTTGAAAAAATATATATATCATTGAAAGTCGTAGTTATTAGTTGGTGTAATCAAAATATATTAAATGAATTTAAATAGCTTATTGGTAATTTAACTATATAATTGTGAGAGGACATGAGTTCGATTCTTGGTGAAGAAATTTTTAACATTTTTAATAATTAAATTAGGTTTAAGTAGGGTTAAATTAGAGTTACTTGGAGACTTAATTACTTTTATATATATAATGATAATGATACAATTTTTTGAGAGATTGAAAATTATAGAGGTTTTTATTAAACCATGAAGACAAAATGAGAATGAAACTGATGATCAAACATAAGATCTCTATCATACTATCCAAACTTCTCATAACTAAACCAAATTTAGTGGCTTCAGTGAGTATAAGTTTTGATTACCTTTTATTATATACAGGTTTTTTCTTTTCATGTTCTCTTCGGGCTCTTGATATTTATGTTGAGCTAAACTCTTTTGTCACCGGTAAAAAGGAAAAACTAAACCCTTTTGTTGGAGTTGAATAAATTTTTAAGATTCTTTAAAATAAGACACTTCCTTTTTTTATACTTTGGGAAGATTAATAAAAAAAAATATTCACCTGAACTTTTTTTATACTCCCTCCGGTCTCATATATAAGAAACAAAAAAAAAAAGGCACACCCTTTAAGAAAGTGGAGTAAATGATTAGGAAAAACATGTCATTTCCACTTTTACCCTTACTTTTTGTTTAAATTAAATTATTATTTATTATGGGGAAAAGTAAAACAAAGGGTAAAATTGGAATATTCAAAATAAATGTAATGATTGTAGTAACTTTTTCTTATATTTAAGACTTTGTAATTTTTTCTTTTGTTTCTTATATATGAGACCGGAGGGAGTACACAGAACAAATTGAATCTCTGACCATTTGTTTGAGAGACCTATAATCTTAGCACCAATTAAATAGTTGGATCAATTTATTATGGTGCACTCATCATTTTGTAATAGTATTAGCTTATAGGTGCACATGTGTCTTTCGGAAAATAAAACACAACGGTTCACTTTCTAAAGGGGCATATTATTTTGAAAAATAAATTGATGTTGTATTTATTTATGAGCCACTTTTTAGTCTTTAGCTATTTTATTGTACTAATTAATTATTAATAATATAAGAGGGTGGGTGAGTTAGTTGCAATTTTCTTTTTAAGGTGAACAAGTTGCGAGTTTCTTAAACGAAAAAATAAAGAAAGTAGTATCAACAAGTTGACCATGTTCCAAATTGTGTGCTATTGACTTTGAAACATTTGTTTCTAATGAGCCACTCTAGTTCCTCTAAGACTGCCCAAGCCCAAAAATATGACCATATGTTAATTACACGATAATTTAAACATCTACATCTGCATGCATTTTTCCACGTACACCCCCCCTGCAAGTAAGAAAATTACTACCCAGTAGAGAAACAAACAAAAAGAATTATAACAAGCTTATATCCGCACGGGTTATGATAAGTGAAATCCAAAGGCAATGACAGCTGATAAGCATATGGTGTACCAAACCATAGGGAATATGCCGCCATTTAATGCTTTATTTTAGATTAAATTGCATTTTTTTATCACAAACTTGCTGATGTATGTATTTGGTCTGGTCACTCAATTAGATTGTGATTACGAACTACAATGACATCAACATTATCTTATTTAAATCTCAATCACTTGATCATATAGTGATTAATTGCTCTCTTCGTTCCAAATTATATGTCACTTTGTCATTTTTATGCATATTAAGAAATGCAATTAATTAATGTTGTATGGAAAAGAAAAATTATGAATTAGTTTTCAAAATTGTCCTTCATTAATTGAGTGAGAAAGATAAATTGAAGAATTAAAAGAAGATAGAGTAATAAATGATTAAGTGTATAATAGGAAAAATAACATTAAATACTTCATTGATATTGTAAAACGACATACAATTTGGTACATATTTTTTCTTCAAAGTGACATAATTTGGAACGGAATGAGTACAAATTATGTTAACGTAAGTGTTGACGTCAGTGTTATCTTATCTAAATCTCAATCATCCAACTCATATCGTGACTATATATTATGTTAACATAAGCGCTGACTTCAGCGTTATCTTATCTAAATATCAACCATCTGATTAGATCGTGATTAAGGATTTCAACATTATCTTATATAAATATTAGTCATTAAATCATGATTACCAATTACACAAATGTTAGCAATATCTTATTTAAATTCTAGTCTCCCAATCTGATTATGGATTATGCTAACGTAAACGTTGACGTCAGCATTATTTCATATAAAATTTTGTCGTTCAATCAGGCTACAATTACGGATTAAGTTGATGTTGTTGTTGAAATTAGTGTTATCTTATATTAATCTCAATAATTCAATCAGATTACGGTATATGTGTTACACATACATAGGTGTGCGCTAATTATGTAATGAACACCCCTTGGTATTCACTAATGGAGGATAGTGTATCTAAAAGACACTGAAAACTGTATTGAACTAACAAATGAATTTCTTTCATTCAATTTGCTTGTCTTTACATTTCATAATATCTTTAGGGGTCATGTTAACATGTGTCCTTAGGGCACATGTTAAGATACCTTAAAATAGAAATTGTGCATTTAATGATGCAAGAAATTTAATGCTGGAGAGATAAGATGCACAACTAATTTTAATAAATACTTTCTAAATTTACTTCCTTAACATGTACCCTTAGTGCACATGTTAACATTCTCCTATATTTATTTATAACATTAGTACTCTACTAGAACCTTCTAGAAAGCGTGATTCACAACCTATAAAAATTATATAATGTAACTTGGGTCTATTCTATTCTCTGGAACCTACGTTAATTCATTACAAATTACATCAAGATTAAATTTTCTAAACCTTAATCATCCAATAAAATCGTTATTATAGTGGTGTTTGTCCTATCGTAAGATATATTGATGGTTAGAGTTTGCAAAGGAATCAATGTTGTTTTGGAGAGAAATTGATTTGGAGATTAGAATTTGTATGAAATAGGATTTAGACACCATTTTAAAGTAAGATGACTAAAAGAAGCACATATTCTCCACTTTGCTTTGTTGTATAAACCACCCAAAAAAAAAGAAGATAAGCTTGGCCTTGTTTGACTTCAAATTGAAGACCTCCTACCTAAAAGGATTCATATTCTCAGATGTTGATAATCGTTCTGGAAACAACCTCTTTTTGTTGTTGAGATCTAGAAACAACCTTCCACTAGACAAGTAGTAGGTACTAGATTATTCAAAAAAAAAAAAGTAGTAGATACTAGATACAAAAATGTGTTTAATTTGTCAATATAAAACAAGAATGTGTTTAATTAATACTACTCCTGTATATGACGATGACGAGGTATATTGGTCAACAACAAACATTTTGAGCTAGCAGTAATAACTAAACTGAGCGTTCATTCCTAACAAATTCACAGACAAAAACAACTTTTTAAAGGAACATACAAAAATTAAATTTTTTATCAAAAACAAACTAAAATTTAATTTCTGTCAAAAGTATTTAAAAAATCAATATTCATCTTATTATCAAATTTAATCTTAACTTAAAAAGAGAGATGTTAAATATAAATTTAAAAAAAATTATAATCAGACAGTTAACATATTCAAAATTGTGTTATCTTAATTGAACAATATAAAAATATTCGAATTATTTAATTTTTATTTTATATAATTAAAATTTTTGAGTTTTGCCAAAAAAAATTGTCAAATAGTTTAGTGGCTAAAAATTTCATCCTTAAAGTAAATAAGTAAAGTGTCCCATAAGTCCTAGCTCAATTGACAATATGCCGAAATTGTTAGATCGGACGTCGTGATCCGGGTTCGAACCTGAAATTTCACATTTATGTGAGTTTAATTTTAGTAGGTTACTACTTCATCTAAGACCCAAAAAAAATTAAATAAATAAAGTATCTCAACCAACTGAACTAAGCTTGAAAAAAAAATTAATTTCTTCATACGAATTTAAAAAATTAATATTTATCTTTTTATCAAATTTTATATTATCTTGAAAAGAGAAATATTAAATTTACTTTTCAAAAAAATTATAATTAGACTGTTAATATATTCAAAATTGTCTGATCTTGATCGATCTATCTAAAAATATTCGAATTATTTAATTTTTATTTTATATAATTAAATCTTTTTAGTTTTGTCAAATAAAAATTTCTAATTTTTTTTGTTAAATATCTTAATGACTAGAAAGTTCATCTTAAAGTGAATAAACGAGTTATGCCAACCAATTGAACTAAGCCTACGTGAAAAGGAAAAAGAAAAAAAGAAAACTATTTTTTAATAAGTTTCATATAATCATTAATTTTGGTCAAAAAATATAATCATGAATGACATTTATTATTTACTATTGTATATGTTCCATTTTATAAGATTTAGTTTGACTAAATATACTATTTATATGTCATATTTTGACCGTATTTTTTAAAGGTATATAAATGTAAATATTATTATATAAAATTTTGTTTGGTTTGTTTCAATGAATATTTTTAAAATATCAAATTTTTATAATTTTTATTAATATACAACTAAAAATATTCGTAATCAAAATTATGTATGGACGTAGCTAAAATTGTGAAAGAAATTTTGAGACGGAGTATTTATTTTCGAGTAAAATGTCAAATACCCCCCTAAAATTTGGAAATAGGCAAATACATCATGAATTGTAAAATGTGAATCAAATTGCCCCATGCTCCGTTTACTTTGTCTATTTTAATGAGGAAACAATGGATGAGACAAAAATGGATAAAGAGTATGATGTTGGTGATGGGTGTTTCTTGTATGGTCGTGAATCTGATGACTCAGATTGATCTATTGTGTGATTAGGATCTCTTGGTTCTGATTTTGGAAGCAATTATAATGATGATGAGCATGATTCTAGTGATGATAATTTTGTTATTTTGGTTCCTTGTTATTCACTTGGTTGCAAACAGGTTGAAAACTTAAACAATTGTGCTTTGAAGACTCAAAATAGACGGAGTAAACGGACCAGGAGACAATTTGATTGGCATTTTATAATTTTAGGAGAATATTTGTCTATTTCAAAATTTCAGAGAGGTATTTAACAAATTTTAAAATTTCATGGGGTATCGGGCAATTCACTCATTTATTGTGTATAGGAAAATTGGAAAAGCATTTAGCCTCCTAACCCTAATCCCCAACTAATTCTAAGATGCCAGCAAAGACCGCATATCTATATATAAACACGCCTATACTTCTCATTACCAACCATCCGTCCTTTTTAATTTCATCATCGCTTCTCTCTCTCTCTTTTCTTGTCTTGCCACAATCCCTAAATTCGTTTTCATTGTTTGTGAATGGTAGAAACCCTAAGCGATTCTGATTTCATGCGCTTCTCCCTTTTTCAATCAAGAAGGGTGAGCGCAAATCATCTTCCAGTTTCTTCTTCAATTGCTTTCGCTTTCGCTTCCTGCAAACAAGGCTGGTACTACCGCTGCCTTGGCGTCGACCCCTGAATCAATTTCATCATCTAATCCCAATTCACAATTTTGTTTTCTTTTCTTTCTTTTGTGAGATTCGTTTTAATTTTTTCATTGTTTTGGGGAATTTCTTCCGATCGGTGAATCATTTTTGTTGATTGAAAATTTGGAAAGATGTTGATGAGTAAGCAGAAGAAGAACGTGAATGCTAAGAGGCTGTTAATCAGTATCAATGTTCTTGGAAGTGCTGGACCGATTCGTTTTGTCGTGAATGAAGAAGAGCTTGTGGCTGCTGTTATTGATACTGCCTTGAAATCTTATGCTCGTGAAGGGAGGCTTCCTGTTCTTGGAACTGATATCACTAGTTTCGCTCTTTATTGTCCACATGTTGGATCTGATGGTAATTTCATTCTTCTTCTAATTGAATTGAATTGTTGTTTTCAATTGAATTGGGTGGCAACAAAAAAAATGTTTTTTATGTTCAATTAGTTTTTTTTTACTAACCATCATGGTTCCGGGTAATGGGGCTCCGATAGCCATTTCAGCCCAATTTTTGGCTCAATTAAACTTTAACCTATGTTTGGTATCACGGTGTTGTGCTGGATCACCATGATACTGACATATCCACCATGATACCAAACATGCACTTAATTGTTAACATTGAATGGAAAGGTGTTTTTGGTAATGAGGTTGAAAAAAAAAATCTGTTTTTTGTTTTTGTTTTATGAAGAAATTTGTATGATTTGGGGGGTTAGAATTATCAATTATGTGTTTTGAACTTAGATTATGGTGTTTATATTGGATTTTATTGGAATTGAGAGTGAAGTTTCTAAATGATGTGTTTTATTGGATGGTTTTGCAGCTTTGAGTCCATGGGACAACATTGGATCACATGGAGCTAGAAACTTCATGCTATGCAAGAAGCCACAGGCTAACGATGGAGTTGCTGATGCCGATAGAGTTGGTAATAGGACTGCGGTGGTTTCTCGAAGGAGAGGTGGGAGCTGGAAGGCTTGGTTCAACAAGTCTCTGAATCTCAAGATTTCTACCCATTGATGAATCAAAAGTTTTAAATTATGTGTTGGCATTGAATAGCTTTTATTGTGTTTTGTTCTGTGATGGTTAAGTTAGTGCATGCCACAATTTTAGTCAGTTTCTGTGTGTTCTCGTTAGCCAGAGAACTTTATGTTTAGGAGATTACTCTTTTCTTGAGATGTAGGTTTCAGCTTTGTGCAAATAAAAATTCGAATTTTGGTTTTTAGCTCTTTTCTTATTCTTGAAGGTAACAAGTTATTGCATTGTGTATATCTGGTTCTGTGGTGAAAAACAAGAAATTGATTTCCCAAAATCAATTCCATAATCAAAAGTTACAAAATTCTGGCTTGCACCAGAACTATAAAACCAAAGATACACTTAAGGCTTGTTTGAATTGATTTAATTTGATTTTGAGCTTATAAAAAATAATCTATGTGATTAAATAAGTTTTTGACATATATTCTGGCTAATGAATTGAATGTCTTAATTTAAAACTCTGCTAATTTGGGACTGTGAATGTTGCCAAATATTCGCAGAGGATATACTTTTCTGGTATGAAATGTAAGAGTTCGATCTATTGGTGTGCTTTGCAGCGCAATTCATGCTGTGGAAATTCAAAACAATTGTTTTAGTCAACAAAATTGACAGCGGGAAAATTGTTTTAAATAAGGAAAATGTTAAACAGTGTCTCAACACTATTTAGGAGGGTGTATTGGATTGAGATTTCAATGGATTTTAAAAGACTTTTTTATGTTAAAAAATTCCATTGATATTCAATCAAGACTTTTCTAAAATCAAATCAAATTTTGTGGTATTCAATTAAGACAATTAAGATTTTTTATTCGGGGAAATGAAATCCGCTGTTATTCGATTAAGATTTCTCATGACTTATAAAATGTCACTTGGTATTCAAAAATCAACGGATTTTGGTGGATTCTTTCATGTAGTGGATTTCATGAGACTTTTTAGTTAAAAATACACTTGAGAGACTCTTCCAACAATCTCACCAAAAACCTTGAGACTTTTTCAAACTCTCCCAAACTTTTTTCTTTTTTCATCATCACTGTCCCAGAATTTTTCTTCTTCTTTTCTTTCTTCACTTACTTATCAAATATGGTTTTTGCAAGTTTTCTTTTTGAACAAATTCTGCAACTTTTTTTCATATTCGATTCAACACTTTTGTTATTCCGGCCATTGAAGTGAATTATGCAGTTGGTTAACAATCAAAAATTACATTTTTTTTTATATATACAATCGGTAATTGGTGATTCACTTGCTCCATATACTTTCTTTTCCAACATCGTACCTAAAAGAAAAACACAAAACTTTTCATCGTATTTTTTTTTTGTTGTTTTGGATTCCCAAAAAAAAAAAAAATATTTATTACTCTTATAATTTTTTTATTAAAATTTATTGAGTCTTTTGAAATTTTCCTAATATATAAAATATTATGAAATCTTGATTGTAAAAAGTCTTTTAAAAAAATCTTTCAAAATCTATTTAAATCATGTGTTAAAAATCTTGATTGTAAAAAGTCTATTGAAAAAAATCTTTTAAAATCTCACAAAATCAATATAATCCCACAAAGTCTTTTAAAATCTTCAAGACTTTTTTTTGTCAAAATAGTCTTTCAAAATCTCAATCAAATACGTCCCCCTTAAGCATATTAAAAAGTAAATTTTGTCTCGGAACTTGTGCATTGAATACCTTGAAAATGTAAAAAGCTATTTTTTAATATTAATTTTGTTTTTTATTTCTTTTTTTAATATACTTAACAAATGTCCCGAGGCACTGTTTAGCATGAACATTTAAATAATTATACATACTCCGAAGATGTTGTGATTCCAACTTTGTTGATATTTATCTTAGACTATTACTCCCTCCGGTCTCATATATAAGAAACAAAAAAAAAATTACAAAGTCTTAAATATAAGAAAAAGTTACTACAATCATTACATTTATTTTGAATATTCCAATTTTACCCTTTGTTTTACTTTTCCCCATAATAAATGATAATTTAATTTAAATAAAAAGTAAGGGTAAAAATGGAAATGACATGTTTTTCCTAATCATTTACTCCACTTTCTTAAAGGGTGTGCCTTTTTTTTTGTTTCTTATATATGAGACCGGAGGGAGTATCTTAGACTAATGTCTTACCTCTCAAGCTACCCACCACTCACAATTTTTTTTTTATAATACACACCTCTCACTATTATAAATAAAAATTCTCTTTCAGTTATTAAATAATAATAAATAGAGTTTATCTCTGAATTTCCTCGGTCAATTAAATTTGTTTTTAAATTTGTCTATGAATTTTTCATCAACTTAGAGCATCTCCAACAGTGATACTGTCTTGGGTATCATACATTAATAACAAATGGTCCCTACAATGCCAAGTAATATTTATGCAACTCATACATATTTTTCTCCAATGGTGATACCACTTTGGGTATCATACATTAATAACAAGTGGTTCCTTCTATTTTTTATTTTTTTAACTTTGTCTAAATAAAAATAAAAATTTATTTAATTTAATAAATACGATAAACAAATTAATAATTAAATATAATGAAAAATACACGATAATAAATAAAAAATGGTCAAAAATACATAAATATGATGGAAACACATATAATAAAAAATATAATAATTAATTTTTATTATAGATATTAGGATTCATTTGATAGAAAACAAATAAAATATGACTTGACAAAATAAGTAGAAATTGTGCAATATATATATATATATATGAAATACTATGGTTGTAAAGAAAAAAAGGATCAAGAGGCCTTTAATGTTAATAATGTTGATTTATATACAAAAAAAATAAATTAAGTAACATTAAATTGATGATACGGTACCTTATCACCAATTTTGATACCCTTCATGCCATGTCATGGAACTCCAATGATAAAAAAAATTAAGGTACGTATCATTAACCTATGAAACTCTCTTAGATACTCTTATTGGAGATGCTCTTAGATCATTAATGATGTTGACGTGGACTTCAACTGCTTACATGTTTTTCCATGTCAACAACGAAGTTTTCAAAGATAAATTTGACTGATTTTGAAAATCGGAGTAAAAAAATTTCATCATTCTCAACGGTTTAAATGTCGATGTTTTCATCAAACGACTATAATAACTTAATAAGGAAACAGATTCGTTGCAGAAACTGCGTGACGCAATTACTTCATTTGTCCGATCATAATCAACGGTTAAGATTGTTTAAGATTGATTTTTTTATTTTTCTTTAAACCGTTCGATCTTAAATCAACATTGATATTCACTACTGCATACAACTACGTCGTTTTCCTAGTGGATCTTGATCCCTACAATAATAATGCAAGCTTGAAACTTATGGTGATAAGTTGGTTTGAACCTTGAAGACGCCAATCAACAAATAATTGAAATATTCTGAGTTGCTTATCAAATTGTGCATATACATTTTAATAATTTAAGAATAAGCTGTTTCTGAACCGAACATGAAATGAAAATGCTAGTACAGATTATATTAATTTATTTAATTATATTCAAATCCAACTTTGCCACAGGCTGTAGCATGTATCTATATCTATAGCAGGCCTCCTAGCGGTTTTTCTTGGACAGATTCCATTTGACTTATTAGGCCGAACAGATGACTGAGTAACAAAGCAACGGTCCAGAAGCTGCTAGATAGATAGATAAAAATTGATAGATTCTTTTACTTCTAGTATACTATGATAAGTTAATTAATACTTATATGATTTTAAGATTATCATGTCATGTGCAGAATAGAAAGGTATTTCTGGAAGCACATGAAAATGTATATGTCATATCTGGTTTTTTTATTATATGTCTGACAAGTGTGTTTATGTTATGTTCTGCTATTGATTGGTGTAGGGAAGAGAACATTATTATTAGGCTCAAATTTGATACAAACGGATTCTAGTTTTCCGTAGTTATTATAGATCTCACAATTTTTGTTAGGAGATTTATTTAAGAGCAGGTTTGGTGAAACTGAAATTTTAGTCAAGGAATCAGGTCCCAAAATTAATGGCTCAAAGGTGAGATTGGTAGAATAAAGTTGGCAAAAGAAATTGGTAAATGAAAGGCTCACATGAAGTGATTGTTTCCAAAAACACCTTCACTGAATAGAATGATTTAGAAATGGACACGTACTAATTGTCATTACTTAGGATTAACATTTACTTCTGTCTCAGAGTTTTGGTTCCTGGCTTCCTGGAGTTTTAAAATAATAAATATCCATAAGTTAAGTTATTTTTATACCTATTTTATTAAAAAAAGAAAATTTCATTTAATAAATGTTTTAGTTTTTGTGGGGATATAAATAGTAAAACATCATTAATTGTAGGATGATATATCAAAAGAATCGAAGTTTTGCGATAAAAATAAAAATGCTAAAATGACCAAGATTTGAGACGGATGGAGTAAAAACTAAAAAATGTTCTATATGGTTTGAATAAAAAAAAAGTGTCCTATGTGGTGGTTGATGGAGTCATATAAGAAAATCGTTCAAAATTTAAACAAAACATTTGGGTAGAAATTCATAGTGCTGCATGTTCTTAGAATCGTTAGGCGTGAGAAGTGACTTGATTAGTGTTCATTCCATGTAAAAGGGATCCGAATTCTATGCGGTTGATTTTTTTGCACTCGTGCAGTCACATTATTTATTGTCGTCTGATAAGGATCAGATAATCATGATTTAAAAAGTGTATTTAATGACTGCATTTGTTTAAACCGTTCGATCTTGATCGGATGGCTATCAAATGACTGCATGGAAAATCCAACTGTACAGAATCCATTTCCATCTAAAAGTACTAAAGCAAAAGAAAATAATACTATTTAAAGTTAGATTTTGATATATTATTCAATAAAAATTCTATTCACCTTTGAGACTTTGGGTCTTTTAACCAAAATGCATCTGCACCCCTTCACTTATAAAGGACACCGTCCGTGACAATACGTATATGTAAGTTTCAATTAAAAGTAATATGTAACATTTATGAACTACTAAGCATTAAACGAATATGACGACTCATAACTTAGTTAAAGCTAGCAGTCATTTCTTGGCATTGTCGCACTTTCTTTGATCATATTTCTCGTTGTATTGAACATATTATTATTAATGAATTAAGTTGATTGTATATATTTAAAAAAAATTTAACATTTCATGGACAACAAAATAATTTCACTAAAATCACCTATCTTACATTTCCCTCCATAAAGATAGCCAAATTCAATCCGTACATCACATGAATTATTTCTTATCCATAGAGATTAGAGACCCACCACTTTGGCTGAAATTATGTTTTGATATTTGGATTGCAAGATGCAATGTCCCCTTCTCGTACCCTATTTGATAGTTGCCACTCCAAGAATAGGGTGGGGCAACGTGTGTCTCGTTATTATTGCTATCAAAATAAGTTGTATGCATGTGTTTGATTTCCGAATAAGTCTTTCATAGTTACGTGATCATAAGTATTAATTTTAGACAGATTCGCATACAATTAAAATACATAATTAATTTTTTGATTATATATGAAATAATTAAAGAATAAAATAAACAAATTAATATTTTGGTTATTGTGACTAGAAGATTATATTTAATCATGTGACTATATATAACAAATAATCCTTGATTCCATATCTTTTGTGGTTGTGGTTGCACGCGAATCTTTGAAAGTGACAATCTCATAGTGAGTGATGCTTTGGCACAATCATGTTAAACACGACCAGGATTTAATTGTGGTTATAGTACCACATCATTTCTTGATTGAATCATAAAAATGTACTATAGCAAATACTGATTATAAATAAAATAAAAATTATTACAAATATCCAACTATGATATGGTAGTATTATGGTCCAAATTAAGGTGAAATTGATCTTCTCAAGTGACATGATAGTCTTTTAAAATCTCTCATATTTCATTAAAATGGGTGTGTCTTAGGTGAAGTGGTTGGTAGGTAGTGTTGATTATGTGTGGTGGAGAGTTATTCAATGAGGGGATGAGACTATGAAGATGTTTTTTTTATTTGAGAGATGTTATTTGATAATCTATTTTTTAACAATTGGAAAAAAAGTGTTTTAAAGTTGTCTAAAATAGATGTTCGAATAATATTCCTTTTTGATTTCTAGATAATTTAAGTCGAGTTGTAGTAGATGGAAGACCTATGATGCATGGGTACTCTGTTTTAGATAGAGTACTGGTACCGGGTACATACCGGGTACTGGTACACACCAACGCCGTACCTAGATTTTTTTTTTTTTGTAATGGGTACACGAGTGGTACGTGGTACGTGCGTGGTACACCAATCCAAAAAAACACTATTTTTTTTCTTTTTCTTTAATTGTTTTTTTATATAAATATTTAGGTTTTTTATTTTTGTATAATATAAAAGTAGCACCTACTGCTAAAAAACAATAAAAAAGCAGCCATTGGAATTATTCACTCATTCATTAAAAATGAATAGACTAAATTCAAAGAGAATTAAAGATCTAATTTTTTTATTCATACAAATCTTCGTATTCTCTCGAGAAAGAGAAATAGTAATACTTATAATGAAAGAGCAACAAAAATATGGAATATTCGTAGAGATGAATGAAATTTATTTAATATATAATTGATATTTTTGAAATTGCTAGTCTTTCTCACGATAAACCTAAATTAGAGGTCGTTCTTTTTAGTGATGATGGAGGTGAAAACAATTGACTCTTTTTGAGCTAATTGCTTTTTAATTTCATATTTTGATGTTTTTGAACCATTTGAATTACTTTTAAATTGTGGTGTGGTATTTTTTATGTTTAATTATTTATTTTAACAATATAATTCTATTATTTGATTTATATAATTATATTTTTTTAAAAATTATTGGGACGTACCCGTACCTTAGTTTTTCTAAAAATGACGTACCACAGTACCTACCGGTACCGTACCCGCAACCAGGCATCATACTGGAAGACATACTCTGGTCTGGAGTAACGAATTTCTTTGCTAGTTCTAATTTTTTTGTTCAATATATTCAAGATAAATGGAGTTGAGAGGTGGGCGTAGTAAATGTGAGGCTGGAAAGTCTCATATTACTTGAACTTTAAGGGCAAAAGTTGAAAAAATATACTCCTCGATTTTTTTTTTAATTGTCAAGTTTGGTCAGATTTAACGTTTCTAATTAACTGTGCATTTAATATTTTAAGGATACGATTAGTCAATGATACCCTTTGTCAATTACTCTTATCTTTTTCCATAAAACTAATGATGCAATATATTTGAAAAATAAAAAAAAAATAAAAAAATTGTACATAGCATATTAAATCTATTTTGTTTTTTTGTACATAATATATTAAATTTTTTGTAAGAGTGTTTGCAAAAAAATAGGAATTTAAACGAAATATCAATCGTTAGTTGGTTCAGTGGTGATTGGCGCTGAACTTGGTAGGGAGGACCACGGTTCGATCCCCCGCAATTGTGATCGGGAGGGGGCTGTAACCACTTGATGACAGAACTGACCCCCGAACCAGATTAAACTGGTGGTGAAAACAAAAAAAAATAGGAATTTATTAGTGAATAAAAATTAGAGTATAATAGGAAAATAAGGCGGAAAAATACACTTTCTTAATTAGTTGTTACTATTCTAAATGGACACTTATAAAAAAACGGAGAGAGTAACTAAGAAAATAATAAACTTAATATTTTAAGATTTCTCGTAAAAGATACGATTTTCAACTCATTTTTGTAGTTGTACGTTCTTAATCCAATATAAACGAGTTACAGGCTCCTCTCACAATCCAACAAGAGTCTCAATTTCAGTTAGTTAATTTGAAATAAAATAATCACCTAAAAGGATAATTTTGCGTATTGTGAAATTGCTAATCTGAACGCCTAGTTAATTTGTAGCATATTTTTTCTTTTCTTTTTTTTGAGAATATTATAACAACTTAAATTGAATTTAAAAAGTTCATATAAATCCTTCAAAATTCTCAACCTTCTATACGGTTTTTGAATTTCACCAACTTAATATTTTTTTGTTACGAAAAAATGAACCCTTTTAATTTCCTCTTTTTTTGTTAGATAGTCCAGTGACTAAAAATTTCACTCATATAGGTGAATAAGTGGAATGATCGGAATTCGAACCACGACCCCCTACATATATAAATGCAATGCAACTTTCCTATTCCTTTATTCTTCCTTTTGTTAAGAAAAATTCTTCCTTTCCGTCAAAAAACGGCATAAAAATCAAATATTGAATTTGAATCACATCCTATTGGGCAGAAATGTAATTTGCATTTTATAAGTGCAAAGAGAAAATAAAATATAAATAAAGAGATGATTATGAAAGAAAAAAGATGAACACATAATAAAATAAGCAAGACAGAAAACCACATGCAAAAATGGTGGAGCAAGTACTATGTACTGTGTAGGGTAACCGAGCGAAAGCAACCAGACACCAGTTAATAAGAAGTGTACGGAGGCAAGTCATGTGTGCCTCAAATTATGTTTTTAATGTCATTACTTTTACAATAAAGGGTTGTTTTCTTCTACAATAAAGGGTTGTTTTCTTTATTTGATAAAGGCTCATATCATATATCTTTACCAAAAATATAACATTATCTTTTATGTATGGTCCCATGCAAATGCAAGGTAATGTCCTATTCACGTGCAGTAGTGACTTATCAATTGCGTATAAAAATATAAAAAAGGACTCATCAATTTTTAGAATTTGTTCATTACCTATAACAAAATATTTATTATCCTCTTAAAAAATTTATATTTCAGATCCAATCCACCAACCCTGCAAGTATCTAAACGCGACAATTCCCACAAAAATTCTTATTTATAGATAAAATTGACATTCATGTGCATAGTACAAAAGCCGAAAGATTTTGGAGAAACTCTAATCTAAATTATCTTAGAATTGAAAATTGAATCTACTTATAAATTCATGTTCATACTATATCACGTCCAGACTCTTAATAACATATACGTACAATATTTCAAATTCACGATATAATATACTTCTAGATATGTTAACATATCTTTATAAGGTTTTGGGCCTCTACCTAAAAAAGCCCGCTCCAATAAAGGTTTAGCCCAATTACATTTTTTCATACTTGACGAAACACAAATACTTTGCTGATCACACCTCCCTTGTACTTGTAGTCTCAATTTCCCAGATAAACTGTATCACTCTCATTATTTGCTTCCTCTTGCATTGCCCTTCAAAAGATACTAAATTTTTTTATCATTGAAAAAATTATACTATATGATTTTTTTTATTTCTTTAAATTTGCTCTTGTTTGCTCTCCCATAATGTTTTTCCTCTTATGGATGATGAATTTCATTTCTTATTGAACACTACATCAATGTCTATTTTATTAACCCCATAAAAACAGTTATGATAGACTATAATAGTCAACAATTATATAATCTATTTGGTACAATGTGTTGAAATTTCAAAAATAATTATGCCTCGGTGATTCATGAAAGAAACACTTAGAATATCGGGTTGAGTTCCTCTTAGTACAGTTGCTCTTTTAACCAAAATATTATCTCTTGCTAACTCTAATAGGATTCCTCTCCAGTAAGAGAAATTAAACGCATGGTAAACTTGAATATTTGGGTCATTTTCCACATATGAACGAACTGAGCCCAAAATCCAATCAATTCATCAGGAAATTGGGTAAATGTTTTCAAAGCCCACTTCCATTATTTTACTGGTGTTATTGATTGGTTGTTTACTTGTTTTAAAGGACTTATTGGATAGGATAGGAATCTTTACAAAGAGAGATTTGAGAATATAATACAGTAACATTTGTCTGGTGGAATATATAATATGTAGCCAACGGTTCGAATATTATTTGAAATTTATTCTTCTAGCACCCCACGTTTATTTTATATCCCCTAAACACGCAAAAATATTTACACTTTTTAGTGTAAAATTTAGACTAAAAAAAACTTCGGTAAATATAAACCGAATTTTTTGCGTGTTTAGGGGGTACACAAAAGAAACGTGGGGGGCTGGAAGAGTAAATTTCATATTATTTTCTAGAGGAGTATTGTTGGTAAACTGGGCTGTAGCTTATTTGAATGTGGACCGGTTGCCAGTTGTTAGGTTCTGTGGTAGTCTGGTAGACTGGACTCCTGCTTATCTTGAAGGAAAATTGCTATTCTGGTCCCCTGAGTTACTCCTACGCCCCCAAAAATCCCAAAATGCCCTCAATTATTCAGATTTGTAGGATACGAAAACGAAAAGATTTGGATTGCAGATCAGAAACATTGTTGCAAGCCCCCCAAACACACCATTTCGGAAGTTACGTTCCGAAGTGGATGTTTTTTATTAAAACAAAATTAGGTTTCAGACTGTAACTTCCGAATTTGAGCGATTTGTAACCTAGCTTCCAAAATGGTGTTTTTAAAAATAAAAAAAAATAATCATCAAGAGTGGAAAACAGGCACTGCAGCACAACACAACTACCAAAACAAACAATTCCGGATCCTACGTTCCAAAATTATGTGGGTTCGGAACCTGGATTTCGAAATGACCTGATGGTAATTTCGTCAGTTTGGAGAAGGGGGGGGTCTGAGAACAATATAGGGGTCCAGAAGAGCAATTTTGTTCCTCAAGATTCTACTTTATGGACTACCCTTATCAATTACAAAAATGCTCTCAAGTTGACTCTGTCTAAATTAAGTGATTTACTTAACTCTTAGAACCATCTAAACATATATTCATTTCTTTTCTCTATTTCTTCATTAATACCAATAATATTTGGTGTACTTTTTTTTTTAACTCAATATTTTGTGTACGTTCTTATTTCTCCCATGTGATATATATTGCAACTCCCATTGCCCCTGGAAATCCACATAATAAGAGTATAATATCATAAAAAAAGTTTGTAAATAGAGGCACCACAATCTTATAGAACAATTTATTAGAATAAGTTAAACCAAAATGTACAAATGTAGCATGTTAACACAATAATTTATCTATTTTTCTAAAAGGACTCTCCTGTACCAAAAAATAAATAAATAAAGAGGAGGAACAAATAGCACTGATACCTAAAGTTGATAGCCCTCAAAGCTTGAACGATTTCCGGCCCATCTCGTTGGTGGGAAGCATTTATAAAATTTTGGCTAAAGTCTTAGCAAACCGGTTAAGGTTAGTTATTGGCAGTGTCGTCTCTGAGTCTCAAAGAGCGTTTGTCAAGGATAGGCAGATACTGGATGGCATCCTTATTGCAAACGAGGTGGTGGATGAGGCTCGTAAGACTAAGAAGGAGTTAATGTTATTCAAGGTTGATTTTGAGAAAGCGTATGATTCTGTGGATTGAGACTATCTTGATGATGTAATGGTGCGGATGTCATTCCCGACCTTATGGAGGAAGTGGATTAAGGAGTGTGTCTGTACTGCCACTGCTTCGGTCTTAGTCAATGGCAGCCCAACTGACACTTTTCCGCTTGAGCGGGGGTTAAGACAAGGGGATCCGCTCTCCCCTTTCCTTTTCTTGTTGGCTGCTGAAGGTCTGAATGTGTTGATGAAGGCATTGGTTGAGAATAATCTCTTCACAGGATATAGTGTAGGTACGCAGGCGCCAGTTTCTATTTCTCATCTACAGTTTGCCGATGACACTCTCCTCATGGGTGCTAAAAGTTGGGCGAATGTCCGAGCACTAAGGGCCGCCCTTGTGTTGTTCGAACTTATGTCTGGTCTGAAAGTGAACTTTAATAAAAGTATGCTGGTAGGGGTTAATATTTCTGAGTCGTGGTTAAACGAGGCGGCGTCAGCTCTGCATTGTAATGTGGGAAAGATACCTTTTCTTTATGTGGGACTGTCTATTGGTGGTGATCCGCGGCGATTGAGTTTTTGTGAACCCGTGTTGTCTCGTATTAAGAAACGTTTGTCTGGTTGGAAGAGTCGTTTTTTGTCTTTCGGTGCTAGGCTGATACTGCTTAAATCTGTTTTGACATCTCTGCCTGTCTATGCTCTTTCCTTCTTCAAAGCTCCCTCAGGTACTATCTCTTCTATTGAATCTCTTTTGATTAAATTTTTTTTGGGGGGGGGGGGGGGGGGGGGTGTGAGGATATTAGGAAAATTTCTTGGATTAATTGGAAAACTATTTGCTTGCGAAAGGAGTATGGAGGGTTTGGGGTTAGGCAGCTGACGGAGTTTAACTTAGCTCTTCTAGGTAAGTGGGTTTGGAGGATGTTAGTGGATAAGGAGGGATTGTGGTTTAGGGTGTTGGCAGCCCGTTATGGATTGGAGAGAGGCAGACTGAGAGAGGGAGGGGGGAGGGGATCATCATGGTGGAAGGAGATTGTGAAAATCCGGGATGGTGTAGGTGGGTTGGGGAGTGGGTGGTTTAGGGAGAATGTTGCGAAGCGGGTGGGTAGCGGAGCTGAGACCTTCTTTTGGACAGATCCCTGGTTGGGTGATATTCCTTTGTGTGAGAGGTTTGGTAGGTTGTTTGACTTGGCTGAGAACAAGTCAAGTTCAGTAGCTGAGATGTTTTCTTTGGGGTGGGAGGCAGGGGGAGAGGCGTGGGTGTGGCGGAGACAGTTGTGGGTGTGGGAGGAGGAGATGCTGAGGGAGTGTCAGACCTTACTTTTAAACTTTTCCTTTCAGGTTCAGTCTGTTGACTCGTGGCAGTGGCAGCCAGATCTTGACACAGGCTACTCTGTCCGTGGTGCCTATCAGTTATTGACATCACAAGATTCAGTTACTTTAGGTGAAGTTGAAACTCTTATATGGCATAAGCAGGTACCCCTGAAGGTGTCTATTTGTGCATGGAGGCTCCTACGTGACAGGTTGCCAACGAGGGCTAAGTTGGTATCCCGAGGAATTATCTCTCCAGAAGCTCATTTCTATGTCTCGGGGTGTGGAGACATTGAGACGGCTCAACATCTTTTTTTCACTTGTGGGATTTTTGGCACATTATGGTCGGCGGTTCGACTCTGGATTGGTTTCTCTTCGGTGGATCATCAGAATCCATCTGATCATTTTCTCCATTTTGTTGGTGTGTTGGGGGAACGCCGCGCTCGACGGTCGTTCCTACAGCTCATTTGGCTTGCTTGTGTGTGGGTATTATGGAATGAGAGAAACAATCGGCTTTTCAGAAATACAATGCAAACAGTACCACAAATGTTGGATAAAGTCAAATTGTACTCTCTTTGGTGGTTGAAGACGGCGAATGGACCCTTAGGTGCAAACTTACATAGTTGGTGGTCGACTCCTTTGTTATGTTTGGGAATTGACTAATGTGGTTGTATGTTTTTGTTACTCTTATGACTGTTACCTTGTATACTTTTTAGTCTTTTTGGTACACCTTGTGCTGAAATGACTATTTGTTAATATATGTGATCCATTTTCGCTTGTTCAAAAAAAAAATGTTTGCTTAGGACTAAATTAATGGTTTATTCTTTGGTTATCATAGACCTTGGTATTGACGCCTATTCTCAAATATATGGCCCTGACACAATTTTTTTTTTTGACTAAAAAAAAAGGATATCCATTCATTCAAATTGATAGAGTACATCGATGTAATACAAATTCAAATTCGCTAAAAACAAAAAGGATGAATCTGCAAACAAACTCACAACATCCATGTTAATAGCATAAAACGGCAAATTACATAAGCCTACATATATGACTATGTTGAAGTGTCTGGAATGTCCGTGCCCCCAGATCTGTAGCGTTGATGACACAAAAGTCGACATTGGATAGATTTGCACTTGATCGGATGTAATCCTTCAACCTGAAACAAATGAACACCGCACAAAGACGGGAAAACAAAATACACCGCACAAAGACGGCACAACAGAATACACCGCACAAGGACGGGATAACAAATAACACAAAACCAAACAAATATGTGAAAAATCACACTTATTTAATAACGTGAAAGAAAAAACAATTTGGAGGGGTGATCTTAGGTCAAGATTTGGACCTGAAATCACCCCTCTTTGATAAACTAAGAAGAAGAAAAAAAGGTTACGGCTAGGGTTAGAACTTAGGAGAGAAGAGAAAAAGAGAACACTATGGCCCTGACACAATTGCTTACCGATATAGTCACTATTTTAGGAGTTGGAATTCCACTTCAACAAAAATTTGGATTTGGTAAATCTCACTAAGGATAATTAGAACTTCAAAATTTTATATATATTTTCTTTCACAATTTTAGATTAAAATTTCTAAATTGTTGCGGTTGTTTTGCAATTCGAGTTGAATTACTGTATTTAATATCCGGATTGCGAGAAAGTTTATTCTCGGCATTGTTTATTCAAACGAGTGTCACAGTTGGTGCCTTTGGTGAACCAGTCGACTTGACAAGCACTTTATCATATATCGTCATAGAATATTGGACATTACATCTTCAAAATATTGTTATTTAAGCTCTTTTTATTAAGACATTTTGGTTTATATGTTTTGATATCCTACGCATAAAAAAGACGATTAGTATATTAATTAGAATTAAATAATTTATTTATTTAAGCACGCATGTGCACACGCATATACGCACACTATGCATGAATATATATACATTGGGCCCAAATCACTCTTTAATAAATATATTTTTGTTTTTTTATTTAATTTATATCTTTTTTTTTTTTTTTTTTTTTTGGTTAATAGCCTAGCGGCTAGAAATTCCACCCTTAAGGTGGATAAGTGGGATGACCGGGGTTCGAACCCCGGCCCCCTGCATATAAAATGCAATGTCCAACCAATTGAGTCAAGCTCATGGGACTATTTAATTTATATCTATTTAGACATTCAAGTATATATATATATATATATATATATATATATATATATATATATATATATATTTTCGAATTAATTGATGAGATTGATGAACTGATTGGTTATCAATTTGGTCGGTGTCAATCAGTTTTTTAGCTGATCCCTACTTCTTACATTATTTTATTCTTCAGACTAATAAGGATGAATGTGTTATATTTAATAAAGGTGGTTCATATGCACCCGGCTTGGCGCATATTCTCAAATATATGGCTGCATGAAGGGTTGACACAATTGTTGACCAACATAGTAACTATCTTGGGAGTTGGAATTCCACTTGAACAGAAATTTGGATTTGGTACCTCCCACTTAGGATAGTTAGCTGAACTTTAATTTATTTTTTTATATATATATTATTAAGCAAGGTTGTCAGAATCGGACCGATCATTGAACCGGTGAGCTTACTGGTTCAAGGTTCAATTGGTCGGACCGGGGTTCAACCGGATCGGACCGTTTTTAATTAAAGATTTATTTTAAATTTTTTAAATAGTATATAAAATAATACAAATAAAATATTATATAATATTCTTAATTTTAAACTATTAAAATACAAATCAATATATAAAATTAAAACAATTAATACACATGATTTTTTTTACAGAACATTACATACTTCATAAAATTAAATGATATAATAATTAGTATTTATAACTAATACATAATAATTATATATGAATAGGTGTGGGTCTTATACCCAAACATAATAAGCAAGTGAGACGAAGCGGGCTAAGCAGATAGGCCCAGTACTTCTTTCACTTTATTATTATTATATATATAAATATATAAATATAATATATTAAGTGTACGACCCTAATTTATTAGTGTCCATAGAGACCGGCCGGTTTCCCGGTTTCCTACCGGTTCCGAGACGATTTTTCGGTTTTTCACCGGTTCTTTTGTACAGCGTTTTTTTGGGCTGCTCGGACCGGATGCATGTCCGTTTCCCGGCCGGACTGGTTGAACCGGCCGGACCGGTCTGATTTTGACTACCTTGTTATTAAGAGTATTGTGTGTGATATGAGCTTATATATATATACACACACACTTTCACAATTTAAGATTAAATTTTTTAAATTGTTGGTAGTTTTGCGATTCGAGTTGGATTACTATATTTGATATCTGGCCTAGGTTATAGTTTAGTCTCGGCACTGTATATTCAGCCGAATGCAATTGTCGGTGCCTCTGGTGCACTGGCCGGCTTAGCAGGAGGGACTATATCAAATATCTTCATAGAATATAGGACACTACATCTTACAAAGGTTGTTATTTAAGCTCTTTTTACTATTGTGCATCCATAGTAAAAAGAGCTCATTTTTGTTGTTTTGTAGGGTGTTGGCCTGTCATTATGCTCATCAATGTAGCTGTCACAATTGATCAGCACTATGACAACTTTGCAAATTTGGGAGGGTAGTCGATCATTGGAGTACTATTTGGATTTGTCATTTTTACTCGGCCCCTGGTGAACAGATTGCGTTACAGTGCTTTGTTGATTGTAACTTTTGTTGGGTAATTTATATTTCTCGTTATTTTGAATTTTTTAATATTAATATAAACTTTAACTTTTCTTATATATTGCATATTTATATTTTAATTAATATGTTTACTCATTTATACGTGCAAATTTTAGTTACTACGCATATAAAAGACGATTAGTAGATTAATTAGAATTAAATAATTTATTTATATTAATTATCTAATTTATTTATTTAAGCACGCACGCGCATACGCTCACTATGCATGAATATATACATTGGGCCCAAATCACTCTTTAATAAATATATTTTTATTTTTTATTTAATTTATATCTATTTAGACATTCAAGTATTTATATATATTCAAATGAATTGATGAGATTGATGAGCCGATTGGTTATTAATTTGGTCGGTGTCAATCAGTTTTTTAGCTGATCCCTATAGTCACTATCTTGGGAGTTGGTATTCCACTTGAACAGAAATTTGGATTTGGTACCTCCCACTTAGGATAGTTAGCTGAACTTTAATTTATTATTTTTTTTTTTTATATATATTATTAAGAGTATTGTGTGTGATATGAACTTATATATATATATACACACACACTTTCACAATTTAAGATTAAATTTTTTAAATTGTTGGTAGTTTTGCGATTCGAGTTGGATTACTATATTTGATATCTGGCCTAGGTTATAGTTTAGTCTCGGCACTGTATATTCAGCCGAGTGCAATTGTCGGTGCCTCTGGTGCACTGGCCGGCTTAGCAGGAGGGACTATATCAAATATCTTCATAGAATATAGGACACTACATCTTACAAAGGTTGTTATTTAAGCTCTTTTTACTATTGTGTTTTGGTTTTATATGTTTCGGTATCCATAGTAAAAAGAGCTCATTTTTGTTGTTTTGTAGGGTGTTGACCTGTCATTATGCTCATCAATGTAGCTGTCACAATTGATCAGCACTAAGACAACTTTGCAAATTTGGGAGGGTAGTCGATCATTGGAGTACTATTTGGATTTGTCATTTTTACTCGGCCCCTGGTGAACAGATTGCGTTACAGTGCTTTGTTGATTGTAACTTTTGTTGAGTAATTTATATTTCTCGTTATTTTGAATTTTTTAATATTAATATAAACTTTAACTTTTCTTATATATTGCATATTTATATTTTAATTAATATGTTTACTCATTTATACGTGCAAATTTTAGTTCCTACGCATATAAAAGATGATTGGTAGATTAATTAGAATTAAATAATTTATTTATATTAATTATCTAATTTATTTATTTAAGCACGCACGCACATACGCACACTATGCATGAATATATACATTGGGCCCAAATCACTCTTTAATAAATATATTTTTGTTTTTTATTTAATTTATATCTATTTAGACATTCAAGTATTTATATATATTCAAATGAATTGATGAGATTGATGAGCCGATTGGTTATTAATTTGGTCGGTGTCAATCAGTTTTTTAGCTGATCCCTACTTCTCACATTATTTTATTCTTCAGGCTAATAAGGATGAATGTGTTATATTTGATAAAGGTGGTTCATATGCACCAGGCTTGGCGCCTATTTTCAAATATATGGCCGCATGAAGGGTTGATGCAGTTGTTGACCAACATAGTCACTATCTTGGGAGTTAGAATTCCACTTGAACGGAAATTTGGATTTGCTACGTCCCACTTAGGATAGTGCTCAATTTTCATTTTTTTTTTTTTATATATTATTAAGAGTATTGTGTGTGATATGAGCTTCAACACACACACACATATATACTTTCACAATTTAAGATTAAAATTTTTAAAATGTTGGTTGTTTTGTAGTTCGAGTTGGGTTACTATATTTGGTTTTATATGTAGTAAAAAGAGCTCATTTTTGTTGTTTTGTAGGGTGTTGACTTGTCATTATGCTCATCAATGTAGCTGTAACAATTGATCAACACTTTGACAACTTTGCAAATTTGGGAGGGTAGTCAATCATTGGAGTACTATTTGGATTTGTCATTCTTACTCGGTCCCTGGTGAACAGATTGCGTTACACTGCTTTGTTGATCGTAACTTTTGTTGGGTAATTTATATTTCTCATTATTGATGGAATAATAGGATAAATCTAAAGGTTTGCACCTATTCACTTAATAAATCATATTTAGCGAGCCACATGGTAATTGTGATTCTAATGTATTGACAAATTGTTGATTGGAATGGTGTTGACACTAAAAGAGGTGAATTTGAATGATCATTGTTCATGGTGTCATTACCTTGATTGTGAGTGATGATGTTGTATGTATGCATTTGGCTCTGATTCATTTTTTTTAAAATTTTGAGCTGTTTCATTTTAAATTTTAACTAGAGTCGACAGAGTGACTAAATTGTCTCTGATATAACCTAAATGCAATTAAAGGCATTGTTTTGTAATTATTTGTGGTGACTGTGTATGCGACTGTTTCAGACAATCAGCCGCAATATTGTAAGTGTAACTATGGATATCATGGATATCGATATTAAAATATAATTAGCTTAGTGGATGTTGTCAAGTATTATTTTATGACATTTAATTTGTTATTAATACTTGTTTGGAATCTACATTTCAAAAGAAATTATAAAACAATTATTATTAATTATATTTTTTTAAACATGTTACTTTTTATTTTTATTTATTTGTTTAAACTTTATTTATTTATATTAGTTATATAGTTTATTTATTTTAGCACGCATGTGCGCATGCACATACACACACTAAGCATGAGCACATACACACTAAACATGTCTCCAAAATAATCATAATATATATATTAGACTAAAAACTTTTTTTTGTCAAGAACAAAAATTTATTTAACTCTATTAATTAATAACTCGAAAATTGTTGCAAAAAAAACATTGTTCCATATTTTGAAATTCAAAATTAACCGCATCCCCGTATTCACCCTCTTCACTCAAACTATCAAAATGTCTCACTTTCCTCACTTCATACACGCTCCACTCACTCTCATCAGAATTCAATTCCAAAAATGCTCTCTAGTTGACTTTGTTTAAATTTAGTGATTTACTTAACTCTTAGAACCATCTAAGCATATATTCATTTCTTTTCTCTCTTTCTTCCTAAATATCAATAATATTTGGTGTACTTTTTTATTTCTCCCATGTGATATATGTCAAATTGCAACTCACATTGTCCATTACAAATCCACATAAATTAGAGAGTTCATTACCAAAAACATAATGGCTCTCTTTCGTAAAAATAGTTTATAGCTGATAAGCTGGCTTATAGCAGATAGCTTATTGAAGTGTTTGGTAAAATTAGTGGTTCAATAGCTTATAGATGTAAAATGACATAAAAGGACATTATTAATTAATAATAAAATCGGGTTTTAGTTAAAATAATAAGGTTAAAATTGGAAGAAAAAACAAAAAGCTATAAGCTATAAGCTAATTGAAATAGCGTTTGAAAATAAGCTATAAGCTAGTCAAAATAAGCTATAAGCTCGTAACGAAAAGACCGTTACCAAACAGAGCTTTTAGCTTATAAGCTAAAAGCTCGTTTTGGAGTCTTACCAAACAGAGCCAACATAGTAGTGTAAAAAATTAGAACATAATCTGCATCCGCATTTTAATACAACTCTTGTGCACATCAATCATCGTTTTTTTTACTGATAGATGAAAATTCTACACTATTACTTTACTCATGATATCAACTAGGTAGGGACATTTTTTTAAATGGATGCTTCATGCTATCATACAAGTGTGAGAATTCTATGTAGTGTTTTTTACGGTCATTGTGGACATCTTATCTTGTCCATGAGTATTGTATGACATTAAGGACCAAATGAGGTTTTAGTTATGATCCACAACATCTTAAACGTTTTCCAAATGTTAGTGTTGTAATTAAATGTACGGAAAAAAGGTTTTAGGGATTGATTAGTTATCTTCTTTTTTTGTAGTTTTTCATTCATTGTCTAAATGGACTGTGTTGAAATAGAACTAGTAATTTGGTCCGGTTGATGTGGGACACTCAACTAAGAAACACAACACATGGTCATTTGAATGTTGTATGTTATAAATGCTTGCAGCATCTGGGGTTTACTAGCCGTCCAAACTCCAAAAGGTTAATAAAGCAATTGATTATTAATTGGACATAAATGCATTTCTGTTGATTATTACCGTAATTGATGCAATGTTGTATGTTGTACTCTGTTGATTATTACTGGTTTGAAAATCAGTTCTGGTATTAAATGGTTTCAGTCTTCTTCCGATCGTAATTGCGGGGATCGAACTGTGATTCTTGTATCAAGTCTAGTGTCAATTACCACTAGACCAACAAACGATTAGTTGGAAATTAAAATTTTTAAGGATTAATTTAGTGATGTGTGAAAAATAAAAAGAACCAATCCCAAAATATCTTAGTAATATTACATAATAAGTTAACTTTTGTTTTAAAGATCCTGATCAGTGACAATGACATGAAGGATTTGTGAACTATTGGCAATTTGACACAATTGACACCAAAAGGATTTTACTAACTGCCATGGTGATTTTTATATCTTTATTTCCTAGTGATTGCTTGTGCTTAATCAATAGTACTCCCTAGCTAGCTAATTAGTTGAGTTCAATTGTATGGTCTTAATTGGCACAAATGGTTTGATTTTTAATATTTTTTATTTTTACTACTAGTAGTAATTAAAGTTAGCATAATAGTAAAAAAAATTTAACAAAGCATAATGTTACAATGACCACATCCAGTGCTGTTGGTAATGTCTGGACCATGTTCAATTGTTTAAGACTGTTACTTGATTTCTCCTTTGCCCATTCTTTTGGCCGTACTGCACTGTTAGCATGAACCACATGCTATGCTATAATGTCAGAACATATTTAAATTCAATATATGTATTGTGTCCTGCAGTGGAGCCTTCACTAAGTTGAAGTAGATATCAACCGACCCTCTATTAGGTTTATCAGGTGGACCAATTTATATCTAATCATCTTCTTCTCCTTCTTTTTTTTCCAGAAGGTAGCCCTATTTATTTGTTACTTGTTAGCTGATTTATGTTTAAGTATGGGAGTATAACTACAAGGCTCAGTTCACACAATAAAAGTACTGACAACAAAAATAAAATGGAAATGACAAATATTATTGAGCATCTAAAATTGAACAACATGAAAAGTTTCCACTATCCAAATCACATTTGGGTCTTGTAGGGCATATATATTTGGGCCAACTAATGGGCCAATTCATTCCCACCCCCTCCTCACATGACCAAAAGTAAGATGTTTTTACGATTCAATAAAAAGATCGACAATTTTGCTTCATAAAATGTGAGAAAGGTAGCTCATTTAAGTAGCTAAAAATTAAAGTATTTTAATGTTATTAATCAGAATATGAATATTTTTTAGGTTATTTACAAAGAGTTACTATTTTTTATGTTATTTATAATTTAAATAAAATGATTATTTTGTTCGTAGATTTTACACTTTTTAATTAAGAATCTATTTTTAACATTTAAACGGGACTTCTAAATAGACGTAACCGACTCTTATTGTACTTAAGTATTGTTCATATTTGATAACCGTTTTTGTTTCAAATAGCTTCAAAATTTACATATATTAAATGTTTAAAAGTGAGAGATCGCAAATTCAAACATTTGTCCAACATATTACCTGTCCATCATTTATCAACTAATTTAGTGCACTAATTGATTAATCTTTTGAGTCAATAGTAGCCCATCTAATTTTTTTATAAGAATGAACTATATCCTAAACTCAAATTATTTATGTAATCAGTTCTTCCAAATCACTATAGCCATAATTCCTATCATGTGCAAAAAAAATTGAACAATCATGTGCTAAATTTATAACATTAATTAATTAATTAATTTAATCTAGCTATGTGCTCCAATTGATCCATAATATAAATATGCTCCATCCGTGATATTTTTCAATGAATAGGAATATTCATACGTACATTGAAGTGGATAAGGATGAAATGAATAAGTTTCCCATGAAAAAATAAAATAGTGGTGTGAGTTTTTAGTAATCTTAAAAGGAAAAAGGAGAATCGAATGAAAGCAATAACGTGGAAGGTTAGGAGATGTAGATAGATACTACTATATGGTCAAAGAAAGCTCAAAAGCATGCTTGCAGCAAAAATAAGCATTGTTTTACCATTGAACAGAAACAACATGTCATATTCAGGTCCCCCACATGCTTAACTGTTGTAACCACACGAGTGTGATTATTCATTCAGACTCTCTCTGTCCATCACAAAATAACAACGTGGCACCTAATTTCTACTGTTCCACAAACATTTATGCTGTGCCACCGCCGCATTATGTGTTTAAACTTTAAAGCCCACATCGATCGATCACATCTTTGTTCAATTTTTACAACCACCTAATTGACTTTGTTTATGCAATGTTGTAGTAGTCTATAGACTATAGAGTACTTGTTACTACTACTAATTGTCATCCACAATTTCTAGAATTTACTTTTTAATAAAGTGTCGACTAAGCTAATTCTCTTTGCTCATATTGGAATTGAATTTGAATTAAATGCAACTTCATACTTTAGTTATTTCTCTTGGCTATTTCATCTAAAATTGATGGCCAAAATTGTTTTTGTACTTAATTTTGTTAGTACCTAGTATATAAATTGTTTAAGTTTTAATTGAGAGTCAAAATTAAGGATGACCATGGGTAAAGTTTTTTTCTCATCAATATTCGGTACATTGGATCGCCTAATCTAATTTTGGTTTTAGTTCATGCATCAAGTGGTTTTCCAGTCTCCTTCGATCACAGTTGCGAGAGATCGAACCGTGGCAGTGGCGGAGCCAGAGGTGGCACGGCCGGGCCGCGGCCCACTCCAAAATATAGAAAATTAACATAATACCCATAGTATTTTTTGTAATGTTAAATGCATTATATATCAGTTTGGACGAAATGTTATCATATTTGTGCGTATAGTCTACTGATAGGTGACATGTTTTTACTTTTAAGGTTGTTTCTAGGGTTGAAGGTCCCTAGTTCAACTCTTGGTCACCACCAATTTTGCATTCTGTTTTTTTTTTTTTTAAAAAAAATCAACAAGGGTTTAAACCTACTTTGTTAAGCTTATTCCAAAAAAAAAAAAATACTCCATCCGTCCCAAAATATTAGAACTCATTGACCATTGCAACGCCAATATATAATTTTGATTACAAATATCTTTAATTGTCTATTAGTAAATATTATAGAAGTTTGATATTTTGAAAATATTAATAGAAACAAATCAAACAAGATCTTGTATGATAATATTTACATTTATATATTTTTAGAAAAATACGGTCGAAATAAGATATATAAATAGTGCAAAATAAGCCAAATTTTTCTAAACTATTTAATTTTCATATGTATATATCAATGCAATATAGCAAAATTAAAAATGTATAATTTCTATTTTCTAAAAAAAAAAATTTTAATTTAAAATATAATTTTCGTATTTAATTTACATGTTATAATTTTTTAGTGGCCCACCCAAAATAAAATTTCTGGCTCCGCCACTAAACCGTGGTATTCCCTACCAAGTCCATCGTCAATCACCACTGGACCAACTAACGATTGGTTGACAATGGGTAAGGTATGAGTAGAGTTCTATAGTACTTATCTCCATATCCGTGCTCATATCTTATATCTTACGGGTACCTAAATACCAATACTTGTTACCTGCACTTTTGCTAAAAATAAATTGATCAATTATAAAATACCATATCATTTTAACAAAATTAAAAAATGTTTCAAATATTTTAACGCTGACTTATAAAAATTATAAACAAAATTATTACTAACATCATGCTAAAGTTCATATTTTTGTTGACATATTCACATTGTGTTTGCATTATTTTATAAATAAATATTTTTATTAAAAATGTGTAATAGTTAATAGTGTTGTATTTTTTTAAATTGATATACATAGATTATTATATAATCATATAAATAAAATTAATATTGTATATATTATGTGAGTATGAGACGGAATGGGTACTAATATATCCATACCCGCACACATACCACTTATATTTACATGTAATTATTTATATTCATACTCGTATTCAAATTGCAGATTTTTATCATATCCACTATCGGTGTTTTTTGCAAATATCTATCTGGTATGAGTCAAATTACCATTTTGATTCATATGATATAGTATAGGCTTAATCCAATGGTTAGTTGGATTGTTCATGTCAGCCGAAGTTGAATTTTAATGTTATTGATTAGAATGTGACTCTTTTAAATATTATATTTTATAACGACTATTTTTTATATTATTAATATTATTTATAAATTCTTTTATTGATATTTTACGATGACTCTTTTATTAATATTGTTCATCTTTACTTGTAACTGCGGCAGACAATATGGGTCCTCATAGTTATATACTTTGTGGAAATTTGCATTCCAATAATTATTTTCTTTGACTAATTAATTTAATTTCTTTGCTTATATTTACACATCTTGTTTCAAGTTTCATGATCCAGAGTGTAGGCACCTAGCATTAGCAAGCACTAATTTTGGTTTGACTTGGCTTCTATAAGTACCACTCACTCAAAATTTAAAAAAGATTTTATCAAGATATTTTATTTCTATTCTACCTTAATCATTTTCATTTTAAAATATAATTTATTATGGTTTATGTATGTAACTGAAAGAGACCTCATCTACTTTCTCGTTGGTAGAAAAGGTTTGGAGAAAAATATAATAAAAGCAATAGTAACAAGTGGGGAATTAAAATAGCTAACTGATGTGAGGTACATAAACCTTTTTAAGATGACTCTAGAGACCAAGTTGCTATTAGAATAATTTTTTATAGTGGGGCTGATCAATTAGAAAGTGACATGTGAATATAATACTATGGTGCATTATTTAGTAGAAGGTGGCAAACAAATACTAAATTACATGATATCCCAATGCGTAGAAATCAAAGAACTTTTTGAGTGCTACATACATATATGCATCTTTCATTCATTGACTCATCTACTGGCCTGCAAAACAATTAACTAAAAAATGACCCTTTTATGTGTTGACAAATGCTGATCAAGCATTCTCTTTGGGATCATATGATTGTTCTTGAGTAATATAGTAATGTGTCATCTAATTACAATTTAATTTGTTGTTGTCATCACTCAACAATTATTTTTCCTTACGTCTAATAAATTTGTAGTTTTTGTATTATAAAATGTCATAGCAAAATTGACATTTGTATTGTTAATATTTGTTAGGAGCATTTTAAGAATAAACCAATAATATGCTTTTGTATACCATTTACTAGTTTATTGTAATTGTTAATGACATTAATTCTAAGTGCCTTACCAACTAAGGTGTTAGACCAGAACAACTGATCAATCACGTTACCAAACAGAAGAGATATCATGATTCATGAAATTGCAAATTTACAACACAAAATCTGCACCTGTGATTTGGCCTAGTCACTTATTACAATTTGTGTTGGTTGGTGATTACTATTTACTATTCAATATTCACTACACTATACATAATATATAATAAACAAAATCAATTGTAACTTAGGAAATTGAAGATGCAATGTGCAGTAGTACTTGCCACTGTTGCCAGAGTGTAATTCATGTTTAGAATTGAGAAAAATCAATTAAAATAATAGAGAGGGTGAGATACAAGAGAAACAAAGAGACACCAGGGGGAAACATGGCAGGTTTTCACTGCCAGAGGATCACAGGAACTCGAGATTCCTGAAGACTCCAATAGTATAATACTAATTTTCTGTAGTTGTTGGTACAATCAAAGTTATCAACAACTTAATAAATACAAGAACAAGTCAATTGAGGTTTTTGATTTTTACTTTGACCAGTGAACTGTGTATGAAATATGAATGATGCTTCATTTAAGATACTCTCAGTGATTATAAGAAAGAAAAAAAATTACTACTAGATGGGTCCATAAAGTCAGAATTCAATTCATCTCATCCTCTACAATAAACTCAAGATCAGATTATTTAGAAGTAAACCTAAACCCAGTAAAAATTTGGCAGGAAAAAATGATTAAAAATATTAAAACTTGAAAAGGAAAATAACAGTTTAAAATGAAAGTTTTAAAGGTGAATAGTAGCACTACAAAAGATGGATCATGACACTACTAAAGTGATCCCTATCACCACTTTTGTTCACTTTCTTAAGACTGTGCTTCCTCTGACATAAAAAACCATAGTATTAATATAGCAGTAATTTTGTTATTATGCATAAACAAAGCATTGCAGTTACAGTTCCATTTATTTAGATGCTGCTATATGAAAAACTCAACTCATGAAAGGATTCCACACAAGGTAAACACTGCTTTATCTGTGCTAAAATGCAAAGTAGCTGGCAATTGATTCTCCATTTTGGTAACTTCACTTTCATACCAATCCTGTCAAATCTGGTTCCATGATCAGACAGAAGCTACCATCATTCTTAATTTGACAATGATAGCTCATACCAATACTAATAATCTCAATCATCAAAATCAAAATCACTAATTAATTTTATCAATTATAATGAAAGAAGATTCTATTTATTATTACCACCAACAAACTACATTATGTCAAAACATAAATTAAATACACCTTAACTCTTGATTTCAAGTTTCAACCCTGAAAAATTACAATAGATTCCAATTCCAACCTAAGGTTAAAACAATGAACAGAGAAGGTAAACAAAAAGAAAAGTAAATTAACAGAGAGAAAGAGGAAGATAAGGAAAGAGTGAGAGAGAAAGAGAGAATGGACAATGGTGGGTCTCTTGGTCTCAGGCAATCAGTGCTCACAGCTCAGCAAGGCACAATTGCACATTGTCCACCCAACCCCACAAAAAACCCATCTTTTTTTTTTTCTTCCTTTTTTTGTGGGTATCAATTAATTTTTCCTTTTTTTTTCTTCCACAAAAAAATGGGTGGTGTACAACTGTGCACGAGTTGACTCAGTGTGAAACCACAACTGAGTTAGCGGCGGCGAGTTTCCAAGCAGAGGTAGCAATCAAAGGTCTAGTGTGCCAACCAAGCATAAGACACCCATCATTCTCTTCCACCTTGTAACCTTCCCCACCGGCGAAAAGTGCTAACAACATACTCGCTTGCTTAAAAGCATTAGAACCCAAATGAACCGGAGAAAATCCAGCTAAACCGAACCGGTTCCTCCACTGGTTCAAAGTCTCATGACGTTCAACCCGGTCCGTTCCTTCACACGCCACCACGTTACAGATTTGTTTCCCTAAATAAACCTCCGACATAGCCTTGTCTTGTGGTTCAACTAATGAACCTTCAAGCGAGTCAAACAGAGTCGAGTAATAATGAAGTGACTCAGTAAACCGGTCTAGAAAAGCCGGTCCGTTATGATTCCCTTCTTGTTCAACAACGGTTACAATCTCCGGCCGAATCTGACGGATAACAGAAAAAACTTTCTCAAGCGCACCTGGACGCGCGTTGAGTTTATGAAGCTCAAAAACAGAGTTAACAGCAACAGATTCAGTTTCCGGTGAACGGAGTTCAAGCATAGAAGCATCTAAATCAGCAAGACTATTAGCAACAAAACCACGATACTCAAACTGAACATGAATCGTTTGAGCAAATTGAGCAAGTCTCCAACCAACCTGTTGAAGATGATCGGAGTTATCAGACGCCGGAGGACCAATTCCGGTGAGACGAAAAGCAGGTGGACCACCAGGACGTAAGGCAAGAGCCTGCATAAGCGCCGGCCACTGCATCCCTTGATTGATCGAGAAATCAATAACATGAACCCTAGATTTTCCTTGAAAAGCTTCGAGAATAGCTTGATTCGCAGTGAAATGAGCGAATTTAAGATAAGGACAAGTTTCATAGAAATGGATCTGAAGCGAATCGGAAACGGAATGCTGTGGAAACACACCGTAGATTCTTCTAGCTAAACCTTCAGCGAAATAGGTAGCAACTTTTCTCATAGCACCTTCTTGTGATACAGCTAAGTAACCGATCTGTTTCACCAAAGCTTCTGCTACGGTTAGATTGTTTTGTTCAACTGCTTCAGCACAAGCCATTAAAGTATGAACAAGACGAATCCCTTTTTCTTGTGTTTCAACTACCATTACAACAGGACGAGTTGACTCAGTAGAGTCACTTCGTTTAACTCGTTTCGGAGAAGGAAAATGATTATCATTATCATCATCTTGTGAGACAGGTACAACAGTGTTGGCGTAAATCGCTTTACCGGGAATGGCGTTGAGATCATTATCGGAGGAAGATGAAACGGTTGGATTAGGTTGAGGGTCAAAATTGGAAAGCATAGTTTGAAGCCAGTTGGAAATATCAGAAGGATTGTAATGAACGGTGTCGTTTGAGAGTTGTTGAGCGATTGTTGATTCATCTTGGTCTTGAAAATTACCACCGTTCATAGCTTGTTCAAGTTGTTCAAGCTTTTGAGCAACTTCAGCCATGTCTGATGATTTCACTTTGTAACCAACAACAGCTAAGAGTTCATCCATACCACCGTCGTCTTCCCAACAAATCTCTGATTTACTACTCATAGTAGCATCTTCGTGTTCTTGTTTATGCTCTCTCTTCATCTTCTTCTTCGGTTTCGATTTCGGTTTCTCTCACACTCACCCACACAAGTTTTTCTATTTTTTGATTGTGAATTTGTGACTTTCTGTTTTTTTCTTTTTCTTTTCAGTACTGGTTGTATTGCTGGTTAGTGTTTATAACTTAGTTTTCTTTGTTTCATCAACACAATCATATACCCGTAAAACTCATATATATCCGAATTCTTTTTGTTAAGCAAATAATTGAATTTAGGATATTTGAAAAGATAAATAAAAAGAGATGACAGAGGGACGAAAAATAAATAAATAAAAATAAAAATGGAAAGAGAGGAGAAAACGCTCGTGACAGGCTCGAGACCCAATCAAAAGGCCGGGCTGGCAAGGTTCTAACAGTAACAGATAAGATCCATACAAAATATACATTTATGTTTTTTACTTTGTTTCTATTTCTTGCTTTTTTTGTCGGACAAGATGGTTATTTTTCGTTTTTACATCTTAGAGAGACTTCCGTTATTTGAATATCACAATACATAATTTTAAAATAATTGATAAGAAAATTAGTAAAATAACACATAAGATACATAATTAGAGAACCCGTGTGGTTGGGAGTCCCTCATAATTAAATTTAAATCCAAGATTTTAACATGACTACAATTTTAGAGAGACACAATAGCGAAAATCTACGGAGTTGCTTTTGTAACTGGATAATCAACACTGAAAACCGTCTTTACATGGAATGGTTTGATTGTTGATATGAGAATTCTAAGTGCACTGCGGTTCAATGGTTGTGGATTTTTTTAGTGTTTCTTTGGCTGACATAGCTCATAAGAAAGAATTGTCGATTTAATTGAAAATACAAATCAACAATTATAATTGGTGGTTACCAAAAAAAAAAAATAGGAAGAATAAGTTCAAGCACTAATAAGTTCAGGTTATTAAAGGTTTAAAGGGAGACCTTTCAACAGTTCGCTTGACTAATTATTATTCTCTTCATCTCTAATTATAAGATCATGTTTGACAAAAATGTATTATTTATTTACCTTGTTTTGATTGTATTTTTTAATAATATTTAAATGTAAATATTAGCATACGTGCAGTGGTCAAACAGTGTCTTATAATTTGGGAGGGAGGGAGTATTTCTTTTTCTTGAGGGTATGGGTATATCTATCCCTCTCTTTTTTGTTATTTATTTTTATTAATATATGATTAGGGTATTGCAAAAGGTGACTCTTCTGCACTCCGTCTTTTGCTTAAGAAAAAAACTTACATGTCTAAATAATTTTCAAGTTTCTCATATGGATAATAAAAGTGTTTTTCAAAGATGGATTTATTTCTCCAATACTGAGAAGTTACCATAAAGATAATGCGGTAGCCATCATTGCAAACCATATGCATTTGGTTCATGAAGTTCTTAAAGAACTAGTTCCTTCAAGTTAAAGAAAACCTAAGTAATATGATTATAAACGATCATTCAACACACGGATTAATTTTTTGTCTTTAGTTCCACAAATTGGACAAATGGGAGAGATACCCACTCCCTACTTGCTCGTTCGAAAGTTGGTTAAAAGACACTTAATTATGAGACGTGATCTATATGTGAAATTTTGGATCATGCGACGACATTTTTCAAACCCAAAAACTCTTCTAATACTTATACTTTCAACATCACGAAGCTTTTCACATTGCAAATGATATACACTTTGAATAGTGAGTGAAGTGACTAGTTTCAATGCCTCTGCAACCAACCAAATCCGGTATATTCATATAGTTCTAAAGGTTCGGAAGCCTAACACCTAGTGTGCAAGACCATAAGACATGTTTATCTTGTTGATCATAAAATAAGAATCCCTACAAAACTAAGTATCAACAATATTATTTTTAGGGGTGCAATAGCAGATTTTGATGAGTTGGTAGATCAAATCAAGTTCATTTCTTTGTTGTGGTTTATAGGACGATCAGGTAGGAATAACATTTATATGTATCCCGATTGGTGTGTTAATCCCTTAGAATGTATCCTTAGTTTGTAAGGAATTATATTGTATTTGTAAGGATTAGAGTACTCCTTGTACTCCTTATTAATACAATATTGCTTATCAAAAAAAATATCAACAAATTTTATTAAATTGTAATAATGGAAAAAACTTCACAAAACCATAATTTATTGAATGACCGATTTTATCAACAACAAAATATCTAATAACCGAATTCAACCAAACATACAACTAAACATTCCACATCCTATCAATCTCTAATTAAAATAAATCAAAGGAAGTGTTGATATCACTACAAATTGTAATCTCAAATCAAATTTATAATGAATAATACCTCAAACGAATTTGCAAACATAAATCAAAGAAATGAAAGATTGATAGGAAAAGAATTAGAATCGCATAAATAAATTTAACATGGAAGTCAAACTTCAAGATCCTTACAAGAATTCCCTAATCATTGGATTGATCAAGGATTAATTAGCCTTCCATTGAATTAGGTTTCTCACAAAAACAAAATGTAAAAGAGAGTAGCCAAAATGATAGAATGAGTCTCGAGACTCTAAAAACCCTATTTAAAACTTATCTCTAAATTTTCCTTAAAAAAAATCACTTATATCCCAAAGTTAGAATTCAGATCATGCTACATGGAAGGCCTAAAATGTGTACGTTAGCTTGACAACCTACGAAACACGGACTCCGACACGGAACGTGTCTAAAGAAAATAGAAATAAAGAAAAAAATTATTTGTGTTACACGAGTGTTTTACATATGTTGGACAAAGGAATGTTGAAGTAAAGTGAAAATTAATTTTTTGGACACATGTCTAGTCAAACACATGTCGTACAAGTGTCATATGAGTATCAAACACTAACACATTTCAAACACCATGACACGCTTAATCATAAAAATGTTTGCCATTCTTTAGTGTGTATATATAGCCTTTCTTATTCAAAAACATCCGAAGTGGGGTTGAGGTCCAAAAGGTGATACTTACTCTACCGCTTCATAATTTGAGGGTATTTATCTATCAACTAATAAGAACAAGTCAAATATAAATGGATTTGCATGTGTACTCACAACTAACTTGTAACAAACATTTTTATTTGAATATGTGGATTTACATATTGCTTGTTTTTATTGGTTGATGTTTGAATACATCTAAATTATGAATGAGTAGATTAGAAAAAACCTTGTCGAAAAAAGTAGTAGCCTTGCTTCTTAGTTTTTCAACATTCTCACACACAACAATTGATAAAGTACAATCTAAGTCATGGCCTCAAGAAGAAGAAGAAGAAGAAGAAGAAAAAAGAGTCAAGATGCATTAAAATCTAAAAATTGACTAATAATTTCAAATATGGTAAAAAGATAATATTATACATAACACACAATTTCAGTAAAAAAAATCATAGCACACAATTAGCAATGCAAAGTGTAAATTTATAAAAAAAAGTTCATTAAAATGTATTTATCAAATTCTGGCAAAAAAGTATCAATAAAATAGCCGAAATACTTGTAAGAGTTTTATTTTAACATCCCTTCAAAATACATATAACCACTCCATTGTTAAAAAGGTTTATTAGGTCCTACCTGATATTTTATTGGAAATTTTTATGGAGGAGATTGACAGATCAAAATCAGATATTTATATACAACTTTCCATCCATCCAATTTAGCAAACTTATGCATGGTTAATTTTTAATTTTATATACATTAGATGCTTAATTGCTTGACCATATATCTTTTCCTTCGATAAGTATTTAAATTCAAATTCAGCTTTAAAAAAAATATCAAGTACTTTAGGTTTTGAATCCGAGAGGCTCTAAATTCGAGTTCCGCTGGTGTCTTTGAAAGTAGGTAAATTTAATTATCTTTGTAAGTATTCTTTGAGCCATAAAAATTTCACTGCCTTGGACTGAAGTATCATCCCCTCATCCTAAATTTTATTATTAAAAAAAATATATCAAGCACTTTAAAAAACAATTGTCCACATCGATCGACATGGCAGTAATCAATACCACCTAATCATATTTTATAAATATATTTTATAAATATGTTTTAAATATAGAACACCTTTCATGCTTTTCAATATGTGGTTCGTGATGGAATACTTCACATGTGGAAATTTAAAATCGTATAGATGGCTGAACTGACATTTGATTTGTGAAAGAAAATCAATTATAAATACTTTAATAGTTGATATTATTGTTTGATGTTGATGCCAACTTTAAACAATTGGACTAGTGAAAAGTGAAATCTACCGTCCATGCATACATTCTATTATTTAATGTCTATTTTATTTTATCTGACTTCGAAATTATTAAGTTGAATATTTTAACTGTTGTATATAGAATTACGTAGCTATATTTGAGTCTCAATAGTTTTTATAACTTTATCCACAATAAAAATTCTTATGAATAACCACGTAATTGCGGAGGGGAGGAGTAGTATCATTTGTTATAGACAAAATTATACCGGAGGTCCTTTATCTTATTTTTTTGTAACACTTTGGTCCTTTATCTTTTATTTGTAATACTTTGGTCCTTTATTGTTTTTTTGCAACACTTTGGTCCTTTATTTTATTTTTTTGTAACACTTTGGTCCTTTGTCTTTTTTTATTTGTAACATATAAGTCATTTATTTTTTATAAATAAATAAGATAAAAGACCAAATTGTTACAAAAAGGACTAAAGTGTTACAAAAAAAAGATAAAGGACCAAAGTGTTACAAAAAAATAAAATAAAGGACTAAAGTGTTACAAAAAAAAGATAAAGGACCAAAGTGTTACAAAAAAATAAGATAAAGGACCTCCGGTGTAATTTTGCCTTTGTTATACTATGTGTAAGTACTTTAAAGTGGTCTCATGTTTTTCGTGAAGACAACGTGTGTGGATAAATTGACAAATTTAGGACATACTTACACACAAATGAGGTGGTGAAACTCTCTACCAACTACTCTCCGAAAAGATTTTTTACGTGATAAGTTAGAATCCCACAATATCGTATCATTGTATTTCCCTTGTTCCTTTGGGGTAAGACCTAGTCCCCTTGTAATTATCTTTTTTTCTCTTTAAATAATATGAGTTATAGGTAGACGATGGGGATGGCGCGGGGTGCCAACATAGTTGGGATGTCGCACCTGAACTTGATATCCAGAAGCTTTTAATTTGTAAAAAATGGGTTAAAGGAGTTGGAGGTCTAAGGCTGGAGTCTTGGCAAGGAGGAAAACTAACATATAATATAATATACTACTGTAACTGTTGGAACATAGAACACATTTATGTGTGAATTGAAAATAAAATATTGAGTCCCACTTTGGGTAGTAGAACATATTAGTATGTATTATATATTAGTGTGTATTTTGAGAATAAAAATAATAAAAATTAGACTCTACATATTATTATTAGTACATTCTCTATGTTGTATGAACTCACTTGGGTTACTAAATAATAGGAAGAGTAGTAGAAAAAGTCATAACATGTGTTCCTAAATATTCGGCCACATCACCTTCTACTAAGTCATGAGTATGATATCAATTTGATAGGAATTAAGTGAGTGACATCTTTACTTCCTATAATTAAGGACATGTTATTTTCCTTATGAGATTAGAGAACTACCCTAATTAAAAAAAAGCAAAAAATGGCAGCCCTAGAATGAAAAGACTACTTCACGCTTCTTTGTTTCCACTTCATTTTTTTATAGTCCAAGTAGCTTATGGAGCACTTTGTTGCTCAGTTCCCAGATCTCACAACGGGTTAACATTCCAATAGTTTATTGGATGAGGATATCATCTCAAAAATTGAGAATTTGCAGCATGTCATGCAAACTCATGTTCATTCAAAGAGTTGAGGCCAAGAGTTAGCAATGTTGACAGACTTCAAGAAGCTGAGCTTATCAACAACTATGGCATCTTGTAGTGTTGGTTTGATTCAACTAGCAATTGGTATTTTCGTTCTCTCTTTTGATCCTTTTAATATTGGCAAATGATTTATGAATAATCATTATCAGTTAATTTAATTGTATGTGATATATACTTGATTTGGTTAGACAAAACTTTTCTCTATTTCAAGTATATATACATACTAGTCGTAAAGTGGAAATAATGTTTTAGTACATTCAGTCCATAACAACTAATTGGATATTGTTAATTGATATATTATGACCACTTGTTATTAATTTTTGTATAAAAATTAAGTGGTTGTTGTTGATTTATTTCAGTAAGTGCCATTAGAAAACTAATAGTAATATTAGTGTTAATTTACTTTAAGAGTGATCAAAGTATCACAATTCCTTCAAATTGAGAATGGTCATAGTACCATAGTCCCTTTATTTAAGAGTGGTATGGGTACCATATTTGAATGGTCGTAGTTACCATATTAGAGTGGTCATAGCACCATATTAGAATGGACTTAAACCATAGCGCACTGGTTTTAGTACCATATTTGAGGGTGTAATTCTTGCCCGATATCTACAGTGCAGTATTTATCGGTCTCAATTGAACTGAGCTATTTTATCCTGGGGACTTCGTGGTTGATCGTCTGCCTTGCACAATTTTGGGCAGTGCCGCGAAACGTCTTAAAGAAAACGACCTAATACGCGACTCAATCCAGTAATATCTTTAGTAGCTGAAAATTATTTTAGACAATTTTTTACCTCGGAAACAACAGTAACAACTAACAATTTGCCATATATTAAAAAAAACACATAACTGTATTTGAATTTTTTTATACTTTTTTCGTTTTTATATTAATATATAATTTATTTATCGTATATTAAAAAAATGGTGTTTATGACTTTATCAGTTTTTCTACATATATATCATCATTATAAATAAAAGGGTTAAATAAGTAAATGATCCAAATATTTTTCGGAATTTTATTTTAAGTTCTCAAATATATTTTTCGCGCTTTTTATAGTCCATGAAGTATTTTCTGTCAAGATTTTTTGTCCTTACTTTTCATTCAACTCTTGCATATCATTCGAAATTATAATTTTTTTTCCGCGGTCATGTTTAGTACATTATATGAATCTGCAACAATTTAATTTTTTTAACAAGAGATAAATTAAATATGAATTTTTTAGTTTTTTGCACATAAATAATTCATCTTATGTTAAAAAATTCTAAATTTTTATCGGAGATGTTCTTATAATATTATAAACATGAATACAAAAAACTATTCAAAAATATGAAAGTATACAAGAGTTTGAATAAAAGTAGAGTGCAAAACTTGTGATAGAAATTTTTTTAGAGACCAAAAATACCAAAAAAATCTTTAGAACTAAAAACGAAATTCTAAAAAACTATAGAAGCAATTATTTATTTAACCCTAAATAAATATATGTTTTAGAATATGAACTTAATTATATAACTCCTAATTATTGGATTTTATAATTCAGACTGTACAATGTTGAGTCAGATGCTGGAACATCTGTCCTTCAGATGCTCTATCAGTCAGAGGCTCTACCTCTCAGATGCTCTACCAGATGTTCTATACAATGTTGTAACATTGTTTTGTGTAGACAGTTAGCAGTTAGTTAGTTAGTTAACCGTTAGTTATTAGCTGGCATGTACAGTTGTCATTTCAGTTAGGTAGTTAGCATTTGTTTTGTCTTAGGTAGTTATGCAGTTACATGCAGAACAAGTAACAACCACTTGTATATAAACAAATAAGGCCCTTTGTGGAAGAATAAGATTTGTTAACTTTCCCTTTATCAATTTCTATACTTTTCATAGTTTTCCATCTCTCTCAATACTTCATCTCCCTCATTCTTTGTTCAAAGGGTTAAAGTGAATAACCCAACAAAGTGGTATCTAAGAGCAAGTACGATCCAAGGATTTTTTGATTCAATCTTGAGGATAGAATCTGTGATTGTAAATCAATCATGGCAGGGAAGAGTAACTTCCACGCAAATCTTCCAATTATTGATGGAAAGAACTGAGATACATGGGTCAAACAGATGAAGGTGATATTCATTGTTCAAGAAGCTGATGAACAAGTGAATACAGTTCTTGATCCATTGCCAGCCAATGCAACAGAGCAGCAAAGAACCACATTCAGAGAGGCACAAAAGAAGGATAGCAAGACTCTATTTCTCATTCATCAATGTGTGGATTCAAAGGTGTTTGAGAAAATTGCAGATGCTACAACCTCTAAGGATGCTTGGGACATTTTGCAGAAGAGTTATGGAGGTGATGCAAAGGTTAAGAAAGTCAAATTGCAAGCCTTGAAAAGACATTTCGAATTGTTGGAGATGAAGAATGATGAAGCAGTTGCAGAATACTTAACAAGGGTGGAAACTCTCACAAATCAGATGAAGAATTGTGGAAGCACACTCAGTGAAGAAGAAATGGTGGAAAAGGTACTAAGAACTTTAACTCATAAATTTGATCACATTGTGGTGACAATTGAACAAACAAGAGACTTGAGTGAAATAAAGATGGAGGATCTGCAAAGCACTCTTGAGGCTCATGAATTGAAGCATGGTGAGAGAAATCATGGCAAAGAGGATGAGCAAGCTCTGTTTGTAAAGTTCAAGAAGTACCAAGATGAAAAGAAGAAATGGCAGAACAAGAAAGGTTCCAAGAAAGGGAAAGAAAGTGTTGAAGAAAAGCCTGAATCTTCAGAGAAAGAAGGAGGAGGGCAAAACACAAAGAAAGATAAGAGTACCATTCAGTGTTATAGTTGTAACAAGTATGGTCATTATGCAAGTGAGTGTAAGGCTCCAAAGAAGAAGAAAAGTCAGAATACTGAAGCAGAAGCAAATGTGGCAGAAGATGGTTCAACATCAGAAGATGATGTGAGCTTCATGGTGACAGTCACTGATGAAGAGGAATCAGAGGCACACATGACTGAGAATGATAATGGATCAGATCAAGGTCCATTATTGATGATGCCTACCACAGAGGATGAATTTGGTAAGCAAGAAGGATGGTATTTGGACACATGTTGTTCAAATCACATGACTAGTAACAAGGAGTGGCTTGTTAACTATGATTCTTCAAAGAAGTCAACAATTCGATTTGCTGACAGTAGAACAGTAAAATCAGAAAGAATTGGTGATATGTTAATCAAGGGAAAGGATGGTAATCAAGTATTGATTACTGGTGTGATGTTGTTACTCCATATTTTTGTTTGGAACAAAATATGAAATAAAGATAAGTTAATTGTTAAATCATACATGTTATCAATATGTATATTTAAAAATTAATGTAATCTTTTATCAAAAGCTTTTTCTTTCGATTCGATTTTGATATAAATCGAAATCTGGTTATATCGAAAGAAGTTTGGATTTTCACGGGAAGTCTAAGTACTTTCTAAATGATTTTCAAACTTAACTCACTTCGATTTCGACTAATTGGCAACGGATGCAACGGTTCAAAACTGAGGACAGCGCATAGAAGCAAAGACACGCGTCATTTGGTCAAGAAGCAACCGTTACAGACCAGTTGAAATAGGAAGTCTATATATATGTATTTTGTAGTCAAAATAAGGGTCACAAATTCACATACTAAATCCTTCTACAAACTCAGAGTACCCAAGCGTTCGAGCGAAATGAGTAACACAAAGGAAATGTATGATTCTGTGTACCATTTTTAATTCTTTGTAAACATTTTACATTTGAATGCAATTTACCTTTCAAAAGAAAACCTTTATTTTTAACGCTATTTTACCAAATTCATTCATTCGAATGAATTTTGCAATTGTCTTTTAAATTCAATTTAAGTTTTATCCTGCAAACTTTACTTTTCTGCAGAATCTTTTTAACAGCATTTCCATAATCATGAACTTTAAATGTTTTTCTACCAAGAATGCACAAACATGCCCAAGATTTACTAGTTGATCTTACCAGTAAACAAACTAGCGCTTGTTTACCAAAAAACAGAGTAAACAGATGTATGTACCAGATGTGCTGTAACATCCCCATTTCTTTCATCGGTATTATAAACTCTCAAGAGTATTTTCTAAAAAAAAAACCCATCGCATGTCTGGACCTAGTACTAGAGTCATGGTATATAATATGTGGAGGTTACTAAAGTATGTGAGGAGGTGTCATTAATCAAATGGATTAAGAACCTAATGAGGACATATGTCTCATTCTAATTTCAAAACCATGACTCAGCCAAGTTCACTACACTTTCACCTTGCCTCTCATTTTCATTTTGGTCTGGAGAAAACAAAACAGAAAGCTCTTCTCCTAGCTCTCTTCTCTCTCACGTACAACAAGCAAACAACAACCCCAGCATTCATAAACTCAATTTCTCTTGCAATAAACATCTCAAACTAGCATGCAAATGGAGATTCAAGCTCCTTAAGTTGTAATCAACACTAGTGGTAAGTTCTAATCTTCAAAACTCTTCCCAATCTCTCCAAATTCGTGCTCCAAGTTCTACTATTCTAAACTCAACATTCTGTTTTTGGAATGCATGTGATTGGAAGCATGCTCATCTTGGATTTTGATGATTTAGAAATTGGAATGCAAAGAACATAGCTCAAAGAGGGATTCAAGATTGCTCTTCAAACCTGCAAATCAAGTTGTTAGCCAAAGATCAAGCTCAATCTTGAGGTGGGTTCTTAGGATAGAATAGTTAGAATTATTCCCCCAAAATTCACTTTGCATGAGAACATAGGATTTAGGGATTGAAATGTGCATGAGAAGGGTTTAATTCCCAAAACTCTTCTCCTTTATAATTATTATGATATTCATGATGTTAATGGCTTGAAAGATTGACAATTGTAGTGTAGAAAACTCTGTTTTGAACTGGTTCTGCAGGGCTTCGCGCCGAGGCGCAGCACTTTCGCGCCAGGGCGCAGGCAAAAAGAGACAGAAACAGAATCTGGAATGCAGGTTCGCGCCAGGGCGCAGAAGGTTCGCGCCAGGGCGCAAGCAGCATTTTCCAGATTTTGTCCCCTGTTTCCTGCTTTTGGAAATTCCTACGCATTTTGGATTGTCATCTTTTAAGTCTTATTTTCCATTAACATTAAGAATACCTTATAATTGTGATGTCGTTGTACGTATAGGATTGATTATAACCTAGGCTAGTAGCTAGGTTAGTCTCCCGGGATTGGGATATATTGGTAGTATGTTAACACATTAGAATTATGTGTAGTATCAGTCCATAGTTATGTGTGGCTGCTTGAGCACCACCAAAGGGATTCGTGGAATCCATAGTTATGTGTGGTTGTTTGACACCACCAAAGGGATTCAAGGAATCCAAAGCGATAAGATATCAATAATATTGATTGTGATGCCATAGTTATTTCGTACCATATGTGCTTAGTTCACGAAGATTGGTACGGAAAAGCGTAAGACTTTCTGAGACCGGCTCACCTCAGATTGTTCTTGCATAGCTAAAATGAATTCAGATAATTTGTGTGTTACACCATATGAACTGTTTATTTATATATGAACATATTTATAGCGCTGAGTTGCGTGAGGACTGATTATAGGTTGATTCCCCTGGTCTAGTCACCAATAGGTGGGTAGTAGAATCCACGAGACTTAGCAGTCTTACCCCCCCCCCCCGTTCATGTTTCAGGTGCACAGGGTGATCGTGGTAAGCAAGCTGCAGAGTAGTTAGCAGGGTTTGTGACTGATGATGTTCGTGTTTAGAACATATAGTTGTCATGTTTCCGTTTATTTTCTTTCCGCTGTGTGGTACTTGTTGTACTATAGCACCTGCGTGTGCTTGAATTATTATCTATGTATTTGTAAACTTGTTGTACTCAGTATTTAATTATGGATCTTGTAATATATTCTAGACAATGTATTATGGGGTGTTATAATTGGTATCAGAGCAGGTCGATTCAGACCGTGCCAGAGTCATAAGTATACAGTACATTCCAAATGCGTACTCTAGGGATGTCTCACATTTATTCTAAATGCCATGTCACTTTGAGCCTAGCTAACTCAATTTGATTATGGCAGGTAGAGTAGTATGTCGGAATTACCAAGAGGACACGGGTCCGGAGGAACGAGGAGGAATGTCGAGAAGGACCCAGCTGAATTCGAAAGACGTCTAAGGAATTCGATTCCGATTGAACCAAGGAGTGATGATTTCCGAGTCTGGATGGCTCAAGAACAACGGATGCTGGGAGTAATGCGACAACATCCAGTGATGCAACAAGTTGTGCAAGGGCAGATAGAGACGCAATTCGAAACTAGAAGCGATCAGGCGTTTGGAGAATTCTTGAAGTTGAAACCCCCAGTGTTCCGAGGAGATGTAAGACCTGATGTAGCACATGATTGGCTGTTGATTATAGAAAATATCTTGAAGGTAATACCATGCACGGACGATGAGAAGGTATTGTTCGTCACGTACATGCTAAAAGGAGCAGCGGGGTATTGGTGGGATGGAATAAAGGAGAAGCTGGGATACAACATACCCCGAGAATGGGAACAATTCCGTGCACTCTTCCTTGGGAAGTATTGTTCTGGAACTGTCAAGGAACATAGTGGAGGAGAGCGAGGTCAGTCTTCGCGTTCACAAGAGCGTCGTTGTTGCGCAGAATGGGGGAAGCTCCATTCAGGACTGTGTATGCGAGGATATCCAGGCTGTTACAAGTGCAAGCTGGTGGGACATTACACGAAGGATTGCCCTTACAAGTGAAGAGGTAATCATCTCGTTCTTTCTTATGTAAGTAATTATAAATGGACTATGTAGGAGATAGTGATATAGGGTATTGCTAGCCTTGGTGAACAACAATGAGTAGTGTAGTATCGAGAGGAGACGGGAAACCAGAAACACTGTTACTTCATCCGATCATCACTTCAGCCTATCAACTCCTAATTACAAGAGTCGTTTGACTCAGTTACTGTAGGAGGATAAACTAGACTTTATGAACCTCCCTAATGTCTGTTGTCTGATTATCGAATCATTATCATAAATTATTAATTGCTCCCCAATCAAAGGAATTTCATCTCTTATTTCATACTCAGGTCCGAATTTTAGGGATCAAGTTCGTGTAGCATGGTGGCTGGAATTTTATTCTAATATCAGCAGTCACCTGAGTTGACCCGTTACGTGTCAGTGTTTTCCGGTTCGGAAACAAAGAATGTAGTTCAATGTTAAACATAGTTGATCGCCAAGGGATTTCCATGTCCAAGTTTCTAAATTAGTAACCCAATCTATTCAGTTAAAATCTTTTGCGGGAGTCTTTCCGCCAAAATTTCGATATATGTATCCAGTCGGTCACCCTTCACGAGAATCGTCAGAGAGTATCTGGATGTATTTCCAGAAGAGATAAATAGTTTACCGCCAGAAAGAGAAATTGAGTTCTCAATGGATCTTGTTCCAGGATCTCAGCCTAACTCAGTTGCACCATATAGAATGTCCCCTCTTGAACTTCGAGAATTGAAATCTCAACTTGAAGAATTATTGCAAAAGCATTTCATTCGTCCGAGTGTCTCACCTTGGGGTGCTCCGGTTCTGTTAGTGAAAAAGAAGGACGGTACAATGAGGTTGTGTATTGATTATCGTCAGCTCAATAAAGTTACTATCAAAAACAAGTATCTGTTACCTCTTATTGACGATCTGTTAGATCAACTCAGAGGAGTTACTATATTTTCAAAGATTGATCTTAGATCCGGGTATCATCAGATCCGTATCAGGACTTCTGACGTGTCCAAAACTGCTTTCAGGACTCGTTATGGTCCTTATGAATTTTTGGTTATGCCGTTTGGTCTGACCAATGCCCCAGCAGTATTCATGGATTATATGAATAGAATTTTTCAGCCGTATCTTGATAAGTTTGTGGAGATTTTCATTGATAATATTCTGATCTACTCTAAGGATCCTCAGGAGCATGCAGAGCATTTGAGGATTGTTCTTAATATTCTGAGAGAGGAGCAATTTTATGCCAAATTCAGTAAGTGTGAGTTTTGGCTTTCTGAAGTAAAGTTTCTGGGTCATGTAATATCACAAGGAGGTGTATCTGTTGATCCATCCAAAGTAGAAGCAGTGCTTAATTGGGAGAGGCCTAGAACTGTTTCTGAAGTGAGAAGTTTCCTTGGTTTAGCGGGCTATTACCGAAGGTTCATTTTGGGATTTTCGGAGATAGCGCTACCTTTGACTCGTTTGACTAGAAAGGAAGTTGATTTTGGTGGGGACGAGTTGTGCAGAAATAGTTTTAGCTTGTTTAAACAAAAATTGACTAGTGCTCCAGTGTTAGTAATTCCTGATCCTGATAAGAAGTATGTAGCGTATTGTGATGCTTCCAATAAAGGACTCGGATGCGTGCTTATGCAAGAAAGCGCAGTAGTGGATTACGCAGCACGACAGTTGAAACCTCATGAAGAGAATTATCCTACCCATGATCTGGAAATTGCGGCCATTATTTTGCTCTGAAAATCTGGAGATATCACTTGTACGGTGTGCAGTTTGCATTGTACAGTGATCATAAAAGTTTAAGATATTTGTATGATAAGGAGAAGTTGAACATGAGACAACGAAGGTGGATGGAGTATTTGAAAGATTTTGACTTTGAATTGAACTACCACCCGGGAAAGGCAAATGTAGTAGCTGATGCTTTGAGCAGAAAGGCGTTGTATGCGTCGGAGATTTTAATATATTAGTGTGGATTGTATGAGAAATTCAGAAACATGAATTTGAATGTCACTTACCGGAAGGGTGGAGTCAAGTTAAATAAAATAGAATTGATTTGTGACTTGCGTTCCACAATAGGTCGTGCACAAGAGAAGGATTTGGATTTACAAGGAAGGATCGGAAAACCCAAGTTCATACTTTTAGGTAACTTTGTGAAGTTCGTTAGAATTCCGTTTTCAGAGTATACCCAACCAGGCCAGATACCGACCTATTAAATTAGTCAATTTACGGAACTAGTGCCTGCAACGATAAAGAGGATATTAGTTGCGGCAGAGGTCTGTAAAGCATAATATTAAGCAAATCCAGCTCGCCTGTAACAATTGTAGAGCAACTACTGAGTGATGTTGAATCAGCTAAGTTACCCCAAACGGATTTCGGTATAAAGAAGAAGCTTAGAGTAGAGCGCGACACATTGAGGAGGTATAGAGTAGGAGACAACGGTAGACGAAGTAAGTCAAGTGTTGCGAGCGTATCAGACTGTAGAGAAATATTGAAGAGGCAGTGACACAAATAAGTGGATGATGGAAAATGTTAGAAATCCGAGTGCGCAGCATGGGATCGTTTGAGAACAAGGTCAGTAAGTGGAGTTTAGACCATCAACTCCTTGCGAGAGGAAAGTTTTATTCCAAGGGATTGGATGTAGAAGATTTTTATAAACTAACCGCTGAGTGACGAAGCATCTCTGAAGTCAAGATTGTATCTAAGGAAAACACAGTCAAATTAAGGAGTTTAACAGGAGTATTTTAAATAAGGAAACATGGTTTATGATATGTTGGACCATAAACAATTCTTAAACCCGATGGTTCCGTAGAATAGCAGCCACAGTTGTCATAAAACCAGCTACGGTATGGAAGGTATTCCATGTATCGCAACGCAGAAAATTCAGTTCGGATCCGTTCGTGCCGGTAGAATGGCAAAACATAGAGTTGAAGACAGACTTAACCTATTTGCTAATCGTATTCGGGTTGTGGACCGTGATATAAAGGCTCTTCGAAGCAAGGAAATTCCGATAGTGAAAGTGGAATGGTCTCAATCACCGGATGGCGAGTTCATTTGGGAATTAGAATCCGAAATGATGAAAAAACTATCCATATCTTCTTTCAAAGTATGTTTTCAATTTCGCGGACGAAATTTCTTTAAGGGGGGTAGATTGTAGCATCCCCATTTCTTTCATCGGTATTATAAACTCTCAAGAGTATTTTCTAAAAAAAAACCCATCGCATGTCTGGACCTAGTACTAGAGTCATGGTATATAATATGTGGAGGTTACTAAAGTATGTGAGGAGGTGTCATTAATCAAATGGATTAAGAACCTAATGAGGACATATGTCTCATTCTAATTTCAAAACCATGACTCAGCCAAGTTCACTACACTTTCACCTTGCCTCTCATTTTCATTTTGGTCTGGAGAAAACAAAACAGAAAGCTCTTCTCCTAGCTCTCTTCTCTCTCACGTACAACAAGCAAACAACAACCCCAGCATTCATAAACTCAATTTCTCTTGCAATAAACATCTCAAACTAGCATGCAAATGGAGATTCAAGCTCCTTAAGTTGTAATCAACACTAGTGGTAAGTTCTAATCTTCAAAACTCTTCCCAATCTCTCCAAATTCGTGCTCCAAGTTCTACTATTCTAAACTCAACATTCTGTTTTTGGAATGCATGTGATTGGAAGCATGCTCATCTTGGATTTTGATGATTTAGAAATTGGAATGCAAAGAACATAGCTCAAAGAGGGATTCAAGATTGCTCTTCAAACCTGCAAATCAAGTTGTTAGCCAAAGATCAAGCTCAATCTTGAGGTGGGTTCTTAGGATAGAATAGTTAGAATTATTCCCCCAAAATTCACTTTGCATGAGAACATAGGATTTAGGGATTGAAATGTGCATGAGAAGGGTTTAATTCCCAAAACTCTTCTCCTTTATAATTATTATGATATTCATGATGTTAATGGCTTGAAAGATTGGCAATTGTAGTGTAGAAAACTCTGTTTTGAACTGGTTCTGCAGGGCTTCGCGCCGAGGCGCAGCACTTTCGCGCCAGGGCGCAGGCAAAAAGAGACAGAAACAGAATCTGAAATGCAGGTTCGCGCCAGGGCGCAGAAGGTTCGTGCCGGGGCGCAAGCAGCATTTTCCAGATTTTGTCCCCTGTTTCCTGCTTTTGGAAATTCCTACGCATTTTGGATTGTCATCTTTTAAGTCTTATTTTCCATTAACATTAAGAATACCTTATAATTGTGATGTCGTTGTACGTATAGGATTGATTATAACCTAGGCTAGTAGCTAGGTTAGTCTCCCGGGATTGGGATATATTGGTAGTATGTTAACACATTAGAATTATGTGTAGTATCAGTCCATAGTTATGTGTGGCTGCTTGAGCACCACCAAAGGGATTCGTGGAATCCATAGTTATGTGTGGTTGTTTGACACCACCAAAGGGATTCAAGGAATCCAAAGCGATAAGATATCAATAATATTGATTGTGATGTCATAGTTATTTCGTACCATATGTGCTTAGTTCACGAAGATTGGTACGGAAAAGCGTAAGACTTTCTGAGACCGGCTCACCTCAGATTGTTCTTGCATAGCTAAAATGAATTCAGATAATTTGTGTGTTACACCATATGAACTGTTTATTTATATATGAACATATTTATAGCGCTGAGTTGCGTGAGGACTGATTATAGGTTGATTCCCCTGGTGTAGTCACCAATAGGTGGGTAGTAGAATCCACGAGACTTAGCAGTCTTACCCCCCCCCCCCCCCCCGTTCATGTTTCAGGTGCACAGGGTGATCGTGGTAAGCAAGCTGCAGAGTAGTTAGCAGGGTTTGTGACTGATGATGTTCGTGTTTAGAACATATAGTTGTCATGTTTCCGTTTATTTTCTTTCCGCTGTGTGGTACTTGTTGTACTATAGCACCTGCGTGTGCTTGAATTATTATCTATGTATTTGTAAACTTGTTGTACTCGGTATTTAATTATGGATCTTGTAATATATTCTAGACAATGTATTATGGGGTGTTATATGTGCCATCAAATATTCTAAGCATTGAACAGTTGGTTGAGAAAGGTTTCACAGTGAGCTTGGGAAACAATCAGATGGAAGTATACAATGTGGGAAATAAGATGGTATTTTGTGCATCATTATCACAAAGCAGAATTGTCCAAGTTAAATTTGAGAATTCAAATAGTGAAGTCTTAATTGAGGAGGAGAATGATAAATCAATTAAGATTTCAAGGACAGATGGTGCTAGTAAGCACACATCTAAGGAGTCTGGTAGTGAACATCAGAAAGTGCACATCAGTGAAGATGTGATAATGAATGAGGTGCACATCAATGAAGACAGTGAGAGTGACTGTAATGCTGAGACAGAGGTTGAACTAGATGTTGAAGCACCAGAAGCTGAAGTATCAGCTGTTGAGGCTAATGTAGAAACAAGAGCCGGATCAACAAAGGCAAGAGAATCAGATGTGGAAGCAGATGCTGAAGCATCAGAAGCTGAAGTATCAGCAGTTGAGGCTAATGCAGAAGCAAGAGCCAGATCAACAATAGTTGAGGCTAATGTAGAAGCAAGAGCCAGATCAACAAGAACAAAAGATTGGAATGCTGAAACAAAGGTTGAAGCATCAGAAGTTGAGGCTAATGTAGAAACAGAAGTCATATCAACAAGGAAAAGTCAAGTTCCAGCCAGGTGGCAAGAATGTGAGCTTGCAGATGACAGTAGAGTCAGTAAAGAAGGTGAATTAATGCAGTGTGCATTATTGGTTGATGAACCAGTGACTAAGTCAAAAGCTATGACAGATGTAGGCATAGTATCTTGTTTCTTAAGAAATAAATTGCTTAGAACAAGAGGGTTAATGTTACATCAGAAGAAGTATGCTGGAGAAATATTGAGAAGATTCAATATGGTTGAAAGTAAGTCAGCCATGGAAATGAATCTCAAGCTAGGAAATCAAAGCAAAAAAGCAAATTGTAGAATCAAAGTGAAGAATCATGGTGAAGATCCTACAATAATCAAGAAAGTTGCTAGATGCTTGAGATATCTGTACAAGAGTAGGCCAGATATATGCCTTGTTAAAGGCTTGGTGAGTAGACTCAAGGAGAATACTAGAAAGCCACATATGAATAATGTAGCCAGAAGAATTTTGAGATACATAGTAGGTACACTAGAATTTGGAATCTTTTGTCCAAAGTCAGCAAGGAATGCAAAGCCAGAGATAGAGATTGGTTGGTTTTCTGATGCTGATTGGTGTGGAGACAAGGTGGACAGGAGGAGCACAAGTGGCTATGTGTTCAAGTTCCAAAATGCACCAGTTTCATGGTGCTCTAAGAAGCAATCAGTGATTGCTTTGTCTAGCAGTGAAGCAGAGTATGTTGCAGGTTCTCTAGCTGCTTGTCAAGCAAATTGGTTGCAATCATTTCTCTGTGAAGAGAGATCAGTTCCTGAATCTAAGAAGGGAGATGAGAATTGTCAGTTTTGACAGTCTGAATTAAGGAGGAGTATTGAATTTTATACTTCAGACTGTGCAATGTTGAGTCAGATGCTGGAACATCTGTCCTTCAGATGCTCTATCAGTCAGAGGCTCTACCTCTCAGATGCTCTACCAGATGTTCTATACATTGTTGTAACATTGTTCTGTGTAGACAGTTAACAGTTAGTTAGTTAGTTAGTTAACTGTTAGTTATTAGCTGGCATGTACAGTTGTCAGTTCAGTTAGGTAGTTATCATTTGTTTTGTCTTAGGTAGTTATGCAGTTATTTGCAGAACAAGTAACAACCACTTGTATATACCCTTTGTGGAAGAATAAGATTTGTTAACTTTCCCATTATCAATTTCTATACTTTTCATAGTTTTCCATCTCTCTCAATACTTCATCTCCCTCATTATTTGTTCAAAGGGTTAAAGTGAATAACCCAACACTAATCAACTTAACCAATCTTCCAGTACTATTACTACTTTATTAATTCTTTCCTCTATTATTTGAGGTCTATTATCAACATAAAGGTCGTGCCAGTTCCTGTATGATGTAAGCGTATTGGTCTTTAATTATAATTGAGCTAGACACATCTATATATTTTTTCCACAACATTTATATCATTGAACTAGACGTTATTCATATCAGAAATTAAATAAGGAATAGTATAAATTATATTGACTTGATTAACTTTTCAATCAATTTCTCTATATACATCTTTTCAGATAGAAATTCATTTTGGTGGTGACAGATAATGAATGTTTTCTAGTCACATATATACTCTTGCTTTTTTAATAACTGCTTTGATATTTGTTATTTTAATTTGTTTTTTAATACAATGCAGGTATGTGTGTGTATATATATATAAAATAATTACACATTAATAAAAGGTAGACGAACAACAAGCTGCGCCGCTAATCCTTTTTGAATAGAAAAACTCAATCTTTGAAAAACAATATCCCTAGACCTAGGCGTCACGACATTACAAAGCATTTACTTTTGAACTCTTTTCAAAAGGTTTAGCCTCTGGTGCTAGAACTATTTTACTTTATTTAAATGTTGGACAGTGAATTAATTTACTTCATTTTTTGGTTTAAATGTGAATTAATTTGAATTTTTTTTTATAATAATTTGCATTCTCATTATTTAACTTGTCCATTTTTCTTATTCTTTTTATGCAAGAACTAATTTTTGAATTTCATATAATTTAAAACTACATTGTTTTTGAGTTTGTCTCATCTAAAGTTAATATAGTTAGCAATTTTTTTAAAAAAAAAAATAATGATTAACATTGTGATATCTCATGATTTATCAAGCATTGGCATATATTAACTATACATTGATTTATTTTTTTATGAATTATTGATGTGTTTATCAATAATATATTAATATTACTTGCTCATATTCTTCCACTCCTCCCCATCTTTAATCATATTTCCCTTGATTTCTTTGTTTCGTTAGGAAAAATGAGAAAGAGAATTGCTATTTGGTGTTTAGACATGAATATTCATTTTATGGAAAGAGAATTTCAATGGATGAAATCAAAGTCTTTTTTTTAATCGGGATTCTCCTCTTTTTTCAGTAAATTTTTTTCGATGCACAATATATTGCCAGAAATTAAACACATAATAGCTGATCAAGAAGTCCAAATCTTGTATTAGCTGAACTAACACCTATCATAATGTAACTAAGAATGGTACGTGACACACATTTAATCAAGATGAGGAAATCTAGCACAGCACCACCACACCACACATATTTTCTTATTTTCTGTAGTTTGTTTTTCTATAACTAATTTCTCTTTTTTCATTGTGGCTTCGTGGGCATGTAGCATCTACTACTAGGATGTACTATAATATAATACTAGTAGGGGTGTCAGCATTAAAATGTGGGGAAGCATGCAGAAGTGGCGCAATAAGGAATGATTGAATCACAATAGTAATGAGAAACGAGTATAGCAAAGTTATATTATTGGGACTGAAAAGAGAGATTAAATAAACAAGCATATGGGTTCAGTTCAGTTTGGGTACGTGACTCATTGTTATCACTTATCAGCACGAGCCAATTAGCAAGAGATCGAGCATGTGTCACTATCAATCCTCATTTCTAGGAGCAAAATGGGGAATATACTTTGAGTTTCACTCTATACTTGTTGTGCATCCACAGAGAATTCCGATTATTGATTATTTTTTTAGCGGCAAATATATTATTAATAATAATTGGTTTCTATATAAGATAAATAAATACTGGGAAAAGTGACAATGTGATTTTTTTATATACATAATATAAAAATGACAATGTGATTTTTTTTAATGTAGTGGAGTTTTACATTGCCAATTTTTATAGGTAAGATAGATTAACCTCATTTAAGTTGTCCCTTCATATAATCGGGTAAAGAGGTGAGGAGATGAATTGGTTGATAATTTTAATTTTATTTTCAAAGAAATTTGCAAAGGGAAGATTGGTAAAAATGTCTCTAGGTTAACATTGTTTTTAAAGGGAAGATAGCTAACATTTATGGAAGTAGTTCATATGATTCAGTGGATTGTTTGCTCTTAGTTTACTAGTAGAGAAGGAATTGGTGAGCTAAATCACTTTCCTATTTACAAATGTATGTGACTTAACGTTTTGCAATAGGATTGAGTATCTCTTATTCAATTTAATAAAATTTATTTGCCTATAAGAAAGATATTCTAGACTACTCAAAATACTATCGATCACCATAGTTACTCACATGTGGTTGTTTATTTTGGATTTGGATTCTCTCCAACTTTTTCCTTCATATTCTTCATCATGCGCTCATCTCAACCATTTATTCATTTTCCTCTCTCTCTCTTCTGCACTATTTTGTTCTTTTTCTTTTGTGAATCAATAAATGTTCAATTAAAAAAAGAAGAGAAGGTTGGACACAAACAACAGGAAATAATTCAAATCTGATTATTTTCAATTGCTATCAACAACACCAAAGATTATTGAAGCTGTAAATTTGTTATAGACTTACATAAATTATTCTTCTCTTAATAATTAATTATTCTTCTCTGTTATTTCTTGCATTTTTAGATTCAAGTGTGATATATTGATCTCACATCATCTATAAATAAATTAAATATTTGATATATAAAAATGGTGATTTGTATATATCTAAAAATTGGTGAATATGTTATATCCCCCTTCAAATTTCCCATCATTTATAAATTTTTAAATCTCCACCTTCTCACTTTTCTCCTTTTATATTTTCTGGTAGAGATATAGACATGAGAAAAGAAGAAGACCCTTGTCAAAAATTTATGGTCCTAATTTTCTTTTCAGAGAAGAAAGGCCCTCATCACTGGTGAGTCACCAGTCATCGACGTTATGTGGAGTTTGTTAGGAGTGTGGGAAAAGAGTATCACTTCACTTTCTGAAAAGTTAAGTGAAAAAAATTAACTCATTAATAAAGGAATTTGACACATGAAACTCAATTATTTTGCAACTTGGCACTTGAAACTCAATCATTTTTTTTCAATGAAAATGACTCAGGATTTCAGAGAAAGTTGTAAGATTAAGGCACTTTTTAAGTGGTAACCCTTTTTGACGTTGGAACTTCAATAGTTACCTTTCTCACCAGCAGGATAAAACTAAACTGGTGTAGTTATAATAAGATTTCTTTTATCGTCCTGCATGTTTCTCGTGTGTCCTATGCATTTTCATTTTTTCCACTACTTAAATAGCATACGTTATAAAATTGAGAAATTTTTAAAAAATGACAGTCTCTTACTTAAAAAACAAATCTGGTAGAGTGTTTTTGGTGTGTATTCGCTACTTAAGTAGCAGAATCAAATATTTTTGTAAATTCATATGACGTATGAGAAAATATGTAGGATAACAAAACAAATTCTCGTAATTAATTATGATTAATAATTTCTGGCCCAATCTACATCAACAAATTGAAAATATGGTCAAAATAATTTTATTCACATAAGTCAAATTAATAAAGAAAAGAGGAAAAAAAAAATTTCTACCCCTACAAACCTCTTTATACCCTTACAATTTTTTAAATATTCCAGTTATACCCTTATGATATTTTTGTATATTTTATGTTTTTTACTTTGTCTTTTTATCACTTTGCTGGTAAAATCCGTACACCCTTTGAAAAATGCACCGATCATACCAGAATCCTTTACCGGTACGTCACATTTACCGGTACACTTTTTCTAAGTGTATCGGAATGCTTTTTTTTTTAAAAATATATTGCGGTACACATACAAGTGTACCGATTCTGGAAAACATTTTAAGATTGCGGTATACTTTGTTTCAAGTATACCGGTTATAAAAATAAAAATGGGAACCGGTACACTTTTATAAAGTGTACCGGTATGTTAACGTGGAAATTAAAAAATTTGCTTTTTTTTTTTTTTCAACAGATATGGCGCAATCCGGCGACACGGGTCAAAACTCGGTTGATACTACGGATGTATTTACTACGAATGATAAATTTGATACACGAGAAAATGTTCTTAAATGGGCGGAAGATGTTGGAATTGCTAACAAAGTCAGTATTATTATTACAAGGTCAGATAAAAAGAACGGCGTAAGAGGAAGGAATGACAAGTTGATTTTGGGCTGCGATAGAGGTGGAAAATATGACACTTCACAAAGTTCGACGTCAACTGCATCAAAAAAGTGTAACTGTCCATTCAAACTTAGAGCCACACCTTCGATAGATGGTTCAGGATGGAAAGTTCAAGTTCAATGTGGAGTTCACAACCACGGACTACCTGACCAATATGCAGGTCATCCTCGTAAGGCACGTTTAACTGCAGAAGAAAACAAACATGTTGAAGAACTGACAAAGTGTCGTGTAGCACCAAGGAACATCGTTATTTCTTTGAAAGAAAAAAATCCAGAGTCTGTTGTTGATGCCAACCAGATATATAGGAAGAGAAACAAACTACAAAAAGAGGAAAGAGGTCCTAGAACAGACACTCAACAATTGCTGCAAAGGTTAGATGATGCTAATTTTGTCACCTGGAATAGAAGAAGAGATGATGGCTCTAATGTTTTGAGTGATATTTTTTGGGCACATCCAGATTCGATAAAGTTGTTGAACTTGTTTCCACTGTGTTGACGATGGACTGCACATACAAAACTAATAAATACAGGCTACCACTTCTTGAAATTGTTGGTACCACGTCAACTAACTTGACATTTAATGTTAGTTTTGCTTATATGGAATCTGAGAAGACGGACAATTATCGTTGGGCATTAGAGAAACTGAAGGGTTTGTTTACTAAGCAAGATATATTGCCACAAGTAATTGTGACCGACAGAGAACTTGCTTTGATGAATGCAATTGAATCTGTATTTCCGCATGCTGTTAATTTGCTTTGTACGTGGCACGTAAACAAAAATGTGTCTGCGAGATGCTCAATGCTTGTACCTAAGGATATGCGTGATCTAGTAAAAAATTGTGGAATAATGTTGTATTCAGTTCAAATGAGGTTGAGTATGGGCTGAATTTGAATGAGTTTGAGCAAGCATGTGTTAATTCAAGCAAGTTTCTTGACTATGTCAAGAATTCATGGTTGAACAATTATAAAGAAAGATTTGTTGCAGCATGGACCAATAAAGTGATGCATTTAGGAAACACAACGAGTAATAGGTATGATTTTTTTTGTTTGAAAATTGTAATAATTTGTTTTGTTTTGTTTTTAGGTATGATTTAATTTACTTTTGTGTGCAATTTAATATTTAGAGTTGAGTCTGCACATTGGAAACTAAAGCAAATGTTGGAACACAGCAAAGGTGACTTATGCAATGATTTGGATGCCATGAATAAAAATATAATTCTACAAGTTGGCAAAATTAAGGCGTCATTTCAAAAAAGTTTTTACTATACAGAGCACATTCATAGTGGTCCATTTTATCAAAATTTAAGAAGTTTTGTCTCCAGGGATGCTATGACACTAATTTCTGATGAGTTTGAGAGGGTAGGCGCTGTTGGAACTAATAAGAACCTTTGCGGTTGTGCACTTAGGTCAACACATGAATTGCCTTGTGCGTGTGAATTGAGTGGGTATACACTAAAATGTGTACCAATACCGTTAGATTCAATTCATGGTCATTGGAAGAAACTAACTATGGAGGCTCCACTAGAGGATGACACAGAGGATGACTATGAATTGGACTTGACTCCTGCATTTGATGCAATAATGACTCGATATCAGTCACTTGATATTGTTGGTAAAAGAGCGTTGAAGAGTAAAGTGTTTGAACTTGCTTATCCATCTACAAGTTCATTGTGTCCACCACCTGAACCAATAAAAACTAGAGGAGGAGTGAAGAAGAAAGATAAAAGCAAAGCACCAAAGGATTATGATGTGTATCGTGACCCGTCATACTTTGAACATGTTGAAAGAGAAGTTAATGATTCACAAGCGACATCGAAGAGGTTGTGTACACAAACATCTCAGAAGGCACTATCTCAGGCATCTCAGAAGCAACTATCTCAGGCATCTCAGAAGCAACTATCCCAGACATCTAGAAAGCTGAGAAATGATAAGTATTTGATACAATTTCCTAATCATATTCATCCACATATTATTGACTTTATTGAAGTAAATCCAGATGGAAATTGTGGTTTTAGAGCTATTGCGTGTTTACTTGGTTACACAGAGGATGGTTGGCCCGTTATCCGCCGGGAGTTAGATAATGAGTTGACAACTAATAACAAATTGGATGAGAAGTTATTTGGACAAAATTTACAACACGTGAAAGATTTACTGCAGATAGATGGTTTAGGAGATCAGTTAGAAGATAAATGGTTCACCATACCTGTCATGGGTTACTTGGTAGCAAATAGGTATAATGTCATTTTGGTGACATTGGGTAAACCTAGCACGACTTTCTTTCCTATGATGACTTCATATTCATCGTCAGCAAAATTTCATTGCATCGGTTTTGTGGGTGGAAATCATTGGATTCCGGTAAATTATTTATATAAGTATTTTAACCTATTTTATTTTAAAATTATTTATATAAGTATATTAACCTATTAGTTTGTTCTTGCAGGTTAACATGAGACCAGGGTATGCGTTGCCCGATGTGACACTCGATTGGAAGAAATATTGTTCACCTGAAGCAACATCTTGGATGTCAAATTTAACCAACCGCTTACAATATTGGCGAATTCTAGATCATTCAGTTAAACCTTCAGTTGGTGTTGTTGTTGTTGATTAATTATTACGTCAAAATATTTTATTGTCAAAGATTTTATGTGAAACATTTTATGTGTTGTTGCACTAATAAAACTTCTATATTATTCCAAATGCGATAAATAATAAAAGTCCATAATCAAACTTAAAGTACATAAACAATAATAAAAGTACATAATGAAACTCAAAGTACATAAGCAAACTAGTCTATATCTCTATCACCACGGGCCACATCCAATGCATAAAAAAGATCCTCAAACACGTCATCGTCTCTACCAGCATCCACCTGTCCGATAAATCTCTCCAGCGCAGAAGCAATCGCATCCATCCGTCTCTGTTCACCAGATGGTGGTGCATGTGCTGGTGCATCTTGTGGTACTGGATCTGCTTCTGGTGGTGCATATGCAGGCACAAACTGTGGAACAGGTGGTGCTCCATGCGGGCCATCATGCGGACGACACAGTATAGGATGTGATACAGTATAGTACCATGGCAGGTAATCAGCTGTAGTCTCAGCATCAAATCTCACTGGACGTGTGAACTGAATTATCCGATCAACAGAAGTGTGATAACCAGACCACAGAGTATCGATATCCGTATATGATGGAGCTGGGTGTGGTGGTGGTGGTGGTATGTACTGCACGAATCCAAACTGTCTAAGACACCTCTCAGGCAAGTAAGGAACGACGGTACACCCACGCAAGTAACCACTGAAACAGGTAATCAAATCAGAAGGAATGCTACCTCTATGACCTTCAAACGGACGCCAAATCACATCAGACGGAGTCAGTGCATCCATGATAGGTCGATAAGCAGGAAGCTTCGTCTTCCCCTGCTTATATACCCACCGCATAGCTCGAGGGTAACCCATGTCATCACAACGGTGTACAGACTCTCCACGTCTACCAAGGGTGGGGAAATACTCATGAATCCAACACTATTACAAAACAACAAAAACAAATACAATATATTAGAATCATGATTTTCACTAAAACAGAACATATTCATACAATATATTAGAATCATGAGTTCACTTAATACGATTGTTACCTGTAGAAGTGCCGGATACCCTGCAAGAGCATGTGTGGTAAACATGGATGCATCATTCAGATTATCACATAAACAAACCAACGCAGCACTAGCCCATGAAAATTTATTCAATGTGGACAAATCTCTAAACATGGGTAACCATTTTGCGTTGACTCGTGTGTAACTCTTATCAGTTAGAATGGTACATCCAACCAACAACAACAAATACGCCCTGGCAGCACAATCATATCTGTGGTACATATTTAGATTCCTCTGCCAGCAATCATATACCCACTGTTGTGTAAAAGTTCCTCCCCTCTGTCGTGATGTCTCCATATATGCCACCTCATACGGGACCCCCAACAACTCAGTAGCAAGTGCAGCAGCTTCTTCCATGGAAACCGGTGCAGGCGTGTAAAATATACCTCTAAGAGGTATATGTAACAGACACGCCACATCATCAAGTGTAATCGTCATTTCACCAAACGGCAGGTGAAATGACGATGTCTCTGGATGCCACCTCTCAGTAAAGGCTGATAAAAGCTGCGGATCCACCTTACTTAAACTCGTCCGCTCAAGCCATTTCAACCCAGAATCATCCAACCAGCCTTGAATATTTGGGTGATGTTCACCAGGACCAGGAACCCAACCAGTAAGCTTCGTACCAAGAGATGCTATACGTAACTCAGGTTTCGGTCCTTCAATACGCTCCTACATATATTTAAACGAAATCAGTATCACAACTAGAATGACATTTAAACAAAAACATTATCAGAGTTATGTTGATAACTTCATCAATATAATTAACAAAAATAACAACGCAAAATAATTTATACCGTGCCAAACCATATATAACGAGCAACATGGTCTGAGTACCGCGTCAGAATACTCGTATCAAGCGGTCCTCCAGGCCATCCATGCTGCGCAACATCCTCATCCTCCTGCATCATAGGCTGCTCGACAAACACAGACTGCTCAATATCCTGTTCCTGCTCAACAGGAATAGAAACTCCACGTCCTACGCCGGGATGTCTAATTCTACCGTCTCTCCCTCTTGTACGCACCACTGAAATGGAAGAAAGAAAAAAATTAAAAAAAAAAAAGTAAAAAAAAAAACGAAATGCACTGCGGTACACTTCAAAACAAGTGTACCGCAGTTATAAAATTTTACACACTCGGTACACTTGATAAAAAGTGTACCGCAGTGCATTTTTCAATCGGTACACTTGATAAAAAAGTGTACCGCAATGCAAAACGCGCGGTATACTTTTTACCAAGTGTACCGCAAGGTACAATGTTTGAAATATTGAATTCCGGTACACTTTTTCAAAGTGTACCGCTAGCAATGTATATTGCGGTACACTTGAAAAAGTGTACCGGAATGAAAAAAATCACTTACTCTCTGTTTTCCGAAAATTTTCTACTCGGTACACTTTTTCAAAGAATGATGAAAATGAATTTTTTTTTACAGTTTTACCTTTTATACGAGGGCATATTTGTCATTTCAACATTAAGTGTAGGGGTATAGAGAAGTTTGTAGGGGCAGAAATTTTTTTTTTCAGAAAAGAGTCCCAGTTAAATGACATTTTAATCTCCGGCCCATTACACTTCTTGTAAAATAACCAAATAAGAACATGGAGATGGAGGATCGTAAAATTTCAACTGTTATCTCATTAAGTATGTCAAAATTACGGTAATTTTTGTGATTTTTCAAAAGCTATACACGGTAATTTCTGTAAAATTACGGTGGATATTACCAGAATACCAAATATACATTAAGTGATATTCAACTAATTGAATTTCATTTAGGTGAGTGATATTCGTATGAAAATTATACAAATTCTATTCATTGAACGAGATGAAATGACGGTCTAAGTTAGCAAGGTGCACCTTTTCACTTTGGACAAAAAATTTATCCGGCGGCCAAAACCCCCCGTAATTCCACTTTTCGGCCATTTTTTTGTATTTTACAAAGATTTTTGACTGTCCGTAATGCATGAAAGTCTTGTAACGCTCCCCACTTACAAGACTTAGTAACCTCCCATTTAATCTCTATAATAGAGGGGTGGATGATCATGGAAGGGACATTCACATTTTACCGAAAAAAACACATAGAAATCTCTATTATCACAGTTTAGTTCCTTACCTTTCTGATAACCACTAAAATAACTTACAAAAGAACGATATATAGTTGAACTTCTTTTACAAATTAAACACAAGAGAGACTTTATATCTTGAAGACAATATATCATGTGTTTGGACCAATTTATGTTCACTGGGGACATAATTGTAGAATTCTCATTGATTCAAAATTCTCGTAATTGGGTTGGGTCCAGTATTGAGTGGATGCATGCATTTGCACCACCAAGGGAGAAGGTGAAAAGAACCCTACATTGATAATCAATTTTGGGGCCACTAGAGATTGTGATATTTACCCCCCTGTGTGTCTGTCATGTGCATTATGGTCCCTCTAGTAATCAACCTTTGTTCCCTCAGCTTTTAACTTCTCAACCTTTGTGAAAGTGAAAAAACAATCTCACTTGCACAAGAATCGATTTTATGGTCCCAGCTTGTATATGAACATGAAATCATAAAATGAATATGAGGGAATGCATTCCATGTTTTTCTATTGACTTTGGATAAAGTTGCAAAAAAAAAAAAAAGTGGGCTAAACTCTTACTTGACTTCAGCAATCACCACTTGCCCATATCCATATCCATGTGATTTTTAGTTTTCCTACCATACGTACGTGGCCTTTCCAAGAGATCAGGACTTTATATTAAGGCTCTCTTTCGTAAGAGCTCAATTTGAGCTTATAGTTTATCATTTATAACATCATATAACAAAAAAAAATCTTGTTTGGTAACTGTTTTTAATTCACTCTAAGCATATAGTTTATTTTATTAGCTTATAACTTATTTTGTAGATGTTATTTCAATTAGTTTTTGAGCTTATAGCTTATCATATTTTGTATTAATTAATTTTTTTTATGTCATTGCATACTTATAAGCTACTTCAACAGTTAATTTTATCAAACACTACAAACTCAATTAGCTAGTTTACCCATTATAAGCTAGCTTATCCGCTATAAGCTATAAATTCATCCGCTATAAGCAGGTATCAGTCATCTACTATTTTTTCCAAATAGAGTCTAAAACTTAGTAATCTCTTTGTTAAAAATTATAAGTCACTTTATAATTCTAGGAATTTTTCTTATCATAAACCATTTGTTATTTATTATTATTTCTTATTCCAATTATAGTAATTTTTCTTTCTCATGTCATTAATAAAAAATAAATTTATAAAATAACTCATAATGTATTTTTTTCATACAAAATTAACTACATTAGTCTTAATTTGTGTGAAATTGTAAATGTGACTTATAATTTAAACACCACTTAAACTCACATAGAATTGTGATGTCTAATGTTGAACCCGAACAACGGTGATCAATCTAACAATATTACTAACATTTGTGAGATGAACTTACACTTGTGGACGATAGAATTTTCTTTTGTATATTATAGATTATTATTATTATTATTATTATTGTGGTCCTAAATAATGTTCTAAAGTCAAAAAAATTGTTCTAAAGTCAAAGAGCGTGTGTGTCAGTCACACTCACACAAGGAAAGGCAAAGAGTGTGTTTACGGTTAAGGTGGTTTGTGCTGAAATATTGTCTGAAAAAATTGTTTTCAATATTATAAATTGATCTGAAGTTCTTGACTATAACTTTTTCTGAAATTGCAAACAAATCCTTCTCCCTTTCTCCAATTTGCCATTGCCCCCCGCACACTCTGATTTTGAGGAGCCAACCTTGCAGACAATGATGGAGTGGATCATCTTCACATCAACCTGCACTAATGGTCACCTCCAATTTTGCTAAGACACTACTTCATCATTGCTTTTGGACTTGATGCATGGATTGTTGCCCAGTTCTCAAAATTAGGACATAAAAATAAATAATACAGCATGAATAATTAGCGGCAATTTGACATGGTAATTAAACAGTAGAGAAAATGACTGCAGCTTTAAACTATACTTGTAGCTTTCTAGACAATAAGAACAGTAATGAATGAACTTATGTTCCTTTGCTGATTATATTGAATATACACTAGCTGCAAATATGGATTTGTAAGTTTGTAACATGCATGTTGTTAATGTTATGGTTATAACTGGGTTGCAAATGTAAACTAAAATTGAGATATTATATATTGAAAAGTTAAGTTAGTAATGTTTAGTAAGAGAGTGCACAACACAGAAGTGTATTTAGTTATTTATAACTTTGATTCCATTATTGAATTCTTGGTACAAACACCTATTGATCAGAAGATTCGGTGTTTAGATTCTTTCACTATGAAGCGCTAATACAACTGAACTTCATAAACCTACAATTTTTACAAGAAGTAGTGGAGGGATTCTTCAGTTTTTCTACCTTTCTTTGTACCAATCAATGGGTCAATAATGTCCCTCCAATTGCTGTAGTTAAGAGCACTTCCGGTATCGGGCAACACGAATCCATTGACATAGAAAAAAGGTGTTCCGGACACCCCTCTTGAAGCAGCATACTGCATTTCAAAGAAATTTAGATTAATCAAATGTGAAGAAAAAAGTATCTATTGAGGGGAGGGCTTTTTATTTGTGTTTTTTCAGGTCTTAAATCAAAGGGTTGTGACTTGTGATATGAAAAATATTAATTTTGGATACAACATTTTCAAATCCAATTATATTGTAGTAAATGAAGTTGATCTGAATACAACTTAAACGATAAAAGCCTTTGTCTTACCTTAAATGAAACCCTGGTCAGGAGATCGGAGTTAGTGTCGTTGAAGCCCTTCTTAATAGAATTATGATAAGAGTTACCAACTACAGCTGATGAAAACTTCACTATGTCATCTACAATAGAAGCTCTAGATAAGTTCCGTGTTGGAGCACCAAAGAATGCCGCCTGTTAAAGGGTAAACTAGATTTAGTGAGCAAGAAAACTGAATAACTTTTCTTATAGAAATAAGGGAAAAGTGGAAACGTATATTAGAACACTGTAGATTTATGCATGTGGCTTGTGGTCTATCTAGACTCTAATGATTAAAACATGTATTCCGTTCCTTAACCTTTTTGAAATGTGCAAGATAACCCTTCTATAGCTAATCCTATCTTGCTACAAATTGGCTATGAAAGGAGTAATATTACACATTAGGAAGTGAATACACTTTTTTTGAATATCAGAAACTAAATTGCGCATGACCAAAATTCGAATGTGCCTAAATTGTGCATTTCCCCTACAGAGACTTGCATTCAAGATTGAAATGCTTCAATGTCTCATGTACAATACAGAAGATAAAAATGACAGTGATATATCGCTGTAAACAATTTCAAGACAGAAATATGATTTTACAAGTAGCAATATAGTACAGGTATGATATAGGTTACATTATCACATGTTTCTGCACAATGATGGAGAGAAATTAATATAAAGATATGTTAAAACAGTTAGACTGATTGACAAAAAAATCCTTTAATATGAAGGGAGTAAAAAGAACTGCTTCATTTGAAGCAAAACATGCAGACAAATAAAATAGAAGGGAATGAACAGGGAAAAGCATTTTCTGCTGTCTAGGAATACTGCTAAGTGAATGCATAGAAAGAATGTATCCGCGCATAGTTTTGTTGCCTTTTTGAATTGTAATCCTATTGAACTTGGGTTTGGTCTCAAAGTTGCACATGGAAATACCCAATTTATACAACAACAAAAAAATGACAAATTGAATTGAGGCCTCTAATGTAAAAAGTAGCTAATCCGAATGGAAGCCGAAGTGTAAAAGGAACTACATGTTAAAATGAAAAGGACAAGGAAACCAACAATGAGAAGTTCAAAGAACTGAAGAGCTAAAAGTTCACTGTTATCAGATTTGTCAAAAAAAAAAGTTCACTGTTATGAGGTAACCTTGAAAACCCCATGCAAATTTGAAAAACAGCTTATACAAAACAATCTAGCGAATCCAACATGCAAATTCACTCACAGAACCAAAAGCTTTAAGTGAAGTGTACACACAAACACACCACATCAGAACCAATACATAATTGAAAGTTTGAAACAATAACCAACCTGATACTTGAAGAACGACTCCAGCAATGGGAATGTAGCAGATCTATTCAAACCGTTAACAATGTGCAAAGCACGGGACGCAACAAAAGCATTGTCATGGTAACTGCAATTTTCAAAAAATACAGAAAAATACACCATCACATATACGGATATGGAGTAGCAATTAAATTATGATATACTCCATACGTGACAAAATACAAGCAAAAGGATCCAAAAAGTCAAATATTTTTTGTCCAAATTTTCACCAAATACTTTGATCTAGCATAGCATAGCACACTCTTGTATCTAGCTTTCATGAATTTCAATTGATTGTCATAAAAATGGCAAAGATGATATAATATAAATAAATGACATTAATTGCTACCAATTTGTAACTGAGGATGACATCATTGAGATGTGATTACATGTATTATGTTTAGTGTGGTGAGGGAATTGGGTAGTAAACAAAAACATTGTAAACAAAAAAACAAAAACAAAAAAATTAAGCTGAGTGACAATGCATACGACACGAATACTGGATACGACACGAATACTGATATATCGACATATAAAGTTACATCCTATGAATCACATACATAGAGACGGACACTGGATACGACACGAATATATCGACACCAATAATAATTCAAGAAAATAACATAAGCTAGTGTAATTATAAGTGTCGGTGTCATATTGTCCAACATCAGGACACGTCTAATCTAAGAAGTGTGTGTGTGGTTCATAGGTTACATGTGTGTCGCTTTAGTATTTGCTATGATAAAAGACAAACGCTCTTAATAGTTCATAATAATTTATGAGTTATTATGATCAATTATCAGTTTACAAAAATTAAATCCTATAAATTAAATAGTAATAAATAATAGTAATCACACCTTGATACTAGTTAGGTATGACACACAAACACTAAACAAATTAAGTGTGTTCTAATGTCTGACACCGATGAATGTTTTATATCGACACGGACATCTGACACATGTGATTATTAAATTATGTCATATTTTTTCAAATTATTATCGGTGCTGATATTTTCAGTATTTGTGCTGTGTTCCGTGTCCGTGGTTCAGCCGGCGGTTAGTTCCTACTAAAAAAACATCTACAGAAAACAATTACAGGGGAGGTTGCATGTGAAGTAATCCTAAATAAAAAATAAAATAAAATAGTAGCATGCAATAGAGCAAAGTATAATCAATTAAAGAAATTGATCAAAAATTGTAATTCAAAAACAAACAAAAAAAAAAAGAGAGAAAGAGAATAGAGAACAAACGGTAAAGGAAGAAGATGAACAACAAGAGAAACACGATGAGAGTAATGATGGAGAGCTTTTTTGAGAGGTGGCCATGAATCAGCGCTATCAGGGCACAAAGGATCATAGAAAGCTTCGATCTGAATAGTATCGTAATTGAAGTGACGATTCTGGTAAACAAAACCGTCAAATTTAACCGGCGGGATATAATCACCTCCGACCAGTAGTACCTGTAACTGCAAAGCAAGCAGTACAAGTACAGTCAATATTCCGTTCCCTGACACCATTTCTAATTTTCTATCTATCATTCACTTCACTTTCCCTCTCCACAATTAATAACTACTAGTAGTATAGTGATTTGATGGAGTACAAATTTTATATGGATTTTAGTTTCAATGTGAAAGATGAGAAAAGAATCACGTCATGTCAATTTATAAACTCTATTTTCTCCATAGATATTAATTGTTTTTTTGTTTTTTATACACTCATTCCGTCACTATTATAAGCAAATTTGATTTTTTTGATACATTAGAAAAGTTATGTATATAGTCCATATTGTAAACCAAATTCATTACTTTTTCAATGTACCAAAAAAGTCAAATTTACTTGTAATAATAATCGGAGGGAGTATTTGTCAATCCTTTTTAAAAGGTTTACTTTTCTTCTTTTTTAAACTTTTTTAAAGGTTTACTTTATTAATTAGGATTTGTTTTTTACTAAAATACCCTCTTTTGTAATATAGTCAACATTATAAGGGCAATTTTGGAAACTATTATTATATTTACTATATTATAGACAATTTTATTTTGTACTACATTGAAAATTTTATTGTTATTAATGGAATTAAATACTTTCATTGTAAAAAAGACAAATTACCTATTTCCAAATTTTTATTGCAAAATTATCTCAAAATAAAATATTTGCAAAATTTTTATTAAATACTTTTATTGCAAAAAAGAAGAAAAACAGATAGAAAAAAAAAAGAGAAGAAAAACAGATAGACTGTTATAAAAATAATGTAAACAAGAACGATATAATAACATATGTAGGGAGAAGAAGAGATGAAAGAATAAGAGAAAACAACAGAGCCTGTGTTATTACTTAAAAGTGTCATTTACATGATACATGAGTCCTATTTATAGGCAAATATAATGGGCCAAATAATATGGGCCAACAACCTACATATGGACATCCACTAAATATTCATAACAAAATTAAATATTTTTATTGCAAAAAAGAAGAAAAACAGATAGGAAAAAAAAGGCATACAAGAATTTAATGTAATGCCACTACAAGGGGGATTTATTTAAGAGAAAAATGAATGTTTTGACAGTGTAAAATAATTTTATAATGTCAATCAATGTGAACTACATGATTTCCGCCACTTCATCCACTTTCTAAATATGACATAGTAAAATGATAATTTTTTATTAGATGATCGGATAAAACTATTTTACACCGTCGTTATATAACTCTTTATTTAATTAATCTTGTACATAAGAAAGGAAAAACATTTAAGGAAGAAGTTACATTGAATCTGCCCTGCATTTCGTACTTTACAATGTCACTACACAAGAATCAAGACTAAATGCATAGTAAATATCGATGCATGGAGAGAAATGGTTGTTATTAACTGAATACTGCTTACTATCAAATAAAAAAAAATTACTGAATATTCTCTGTTTTTTATTATAAATAAAATACCTCTTTTTACATTTATTAAATAATTTATACTATATTTGCTTAAAAATTAATTTTTTTTGTTTACAATAAAAAAATTAAGTGAAATTTTTCGGTCTGAAAATTATTATTTTTTACTTGGTGGCTCTACCGACTTGGCGAAGGTGAAAGTTTTGCTGGTGTTTCTCTATTGTATAACTGTGGTTTCCGGATTTTGGTTTTCATCAGCTACTAGTGTGAGAATGTGTTCAGGTGTAATTTTGATATTAGGGAGAGTTGACGAACTAGGATTATGGTCTATATCTATGGTCTTGCTATGGGCGGTTCTGGATCCCACTGTTGGTACTGATTGATTGGAGGAAATATGTATGGATTGGAAAGAAGATGGATAGAGATCGTGAATTCGAGAAGGTTTATAGAGAAAATCTCACCAGAGACGGCGCTGCTTATATGAGGTATTAGAATTAGATGGTTCCTCCGGTAAGATAAGGTGTAATCTAATTGCAATTGTAAGCTTCAGACACGGGGAGAAGGGTACTTTTAAAAATGTTACACCTCCAACACTCGAGATGAGTGAGTATGAATTGGTGAAATGTGTTTACCTTGAGGCAGAGGCGGAGCTAGGGGTGGCCCGACCGGGCCGCGGCCCACCCCAAAAAATTGGAAATTGCTTGAATACCCTTATAGATATATAAAATTATGAGGCTAGGATACATATATATTAATGAATGCGCTAAAGTATCATAATATTGAAGTCGTCCTAGCAGTTTGGCCGCATTTGAATATCCAAATGTTGCAGGTTTTGTTCCTGCTGGATGTATTTTTTAATTTCTCTGTTTTTTCTTCAAAAAATCATTCTCTTTTTAATTTTTCTGTTTCTTTTTTCTTTTTTAAAATTAAATCAATTGAGTAAAGTGAGTTTGAAACCCACGTCAATTGAGACAAAATTAATGTCTCAAGAAACCAATCATATTATTACCTTTGTAAAAATTATTTTTCATATTTATGTATCCACTGTTATCTTTCTCACTAATTTCTTGTGTGAATAAACACAATTTATCAATTAAAAAAATTATTCTCTTTTGATTAATATTATTTATTATGGATTATATCTTTTCTTTTTTTACTAAATTATGATTCTCTTTTTACTTTTTAGTATATATATGTAATATAATAAACAATATTTTTTTATGATCAATTTTGTGTAAGTATTAGTTCGAAGTTAATTATTTATTATTTTGAGTCACTAATTGGTACACATAAATATTACTCCCTCCATTTCTTTTTAAGTGTCTCTTTTTGTCGGATTTAGCGTTTCTATTTAACTGTCGTTTTTATCTTTTAAGGGTATGATTTTTCAATTATACCCATTATAAATTACTCTTATCTTTTCCAATAAAACTAATTATTGCTATATATTTGAAAAATTAAAGTTTTTTTTTTTTTTGTACATGATATATTAAAGTTATGTTTTGTTTTGTAGATAATATATTAAATTTATTGAAAAGAGAAAGTGTGTGCACAAAAATAAGAATTTATCGGTGAATTAAGATGGATATAATAGGAAGATAAGGTGCAAAAATTCACTTCCTTAATTTCGTGTTACTATTCAAAAAAAGACAGTTAATTTGAAACGGAGGGAGTATCTTAAAGTACGTAGTTTAATTTTTTAGTGACCAAATTTTTTTTACGTGAGCAAACCTTTTAGCGGCCCACCCAAAGAAAAATTCCTGGCTCCGCCACTGCCTTGAGGGTGAGTGTATATGTGTATTTGAAGAAGAGGATATGCACGAGGATATACATAGCAAAGTTACTTATATTTATTTTTAATTTTTTTATTACGTATAATTTATTCGGACTTGCAGGCCGCCCGCGGTCCATACGGGCTAGCTCATATTTTAAATGAACTTTATCATACTGAGCTAAAAAATCGGGAAAGTTAGACTTTGCGGACCAACACATTCAGACTAGTCCATTTTGACTCCTCTAATTGTCATAGTGCTAAGAATGTATTAGACCGAGAACTTGAGTTTTCATCATATAACAATATATTTGAGGAGAGTTTTCTCCGTAAAATTATATCCCACCAAATTCCGCAAATACAAAAACACAAAAAACCATATCAGTGGCATCCGAGCCAACGTTCATAAGGACCTGTGAAGATGGATTTTTCAAAGGTTGCTCCTCCAATCTTTGATGGAGTAGACTATGATCTTTGGGCGGTGAGAATGGAGGCATTCTTAGATGCTCTAGATCTATGGGAAACTGTGGAGGATGATTACGATGTTTATTCGTTAACAAAAGACCCCACTGCAGAACAGATGAAAACTCATAAAGAAAGAAAAACCAAGAGGGCAAAGGCAAAGACTTGTTTGTTTGCAAGTGTCTCACAAACCGTCTTTATTAAAATCATAACTCTCAAAACACCGAAAGAAATTTGGGATTACCTAAAAGAAGAATATAAAGGAGATGAAAGGATTCGAAGCATGCAAGTTATGAACTTAATGAGAGAGTTCGAGTTACAAAGAATGAAGGAGGATGAAACAATCAAGACATATGCTGATAAATTATTGGGTATTGCTAATAAGGTACGATTACTAGGCACTCAATTTTCTGATTCTAGAATTGTAGAAAAAATCCTTGTAACGGTACCTGAAAGATATGAAGCTTCTATAGCCGCTATTAGAGATATAGTTAGTTGCTCTAGTTATGAAAAATTAAATACATGTACTGCATAATTTTTTTAAAATTTTGTAATCACAAATACATCATTTGTAAGTTTGTTAACACGGTAACTTCTCACCCAATCTGATAGTTGACTCCTCCAACGTTCACGTCAATCTTAAATTAAAGCTGTTGATCAACCAATTGTCTAGTCTCATTAGATAGATGGCGTGATAGATTTCTTTGGAAAAATATATTATAAGACATTTGATTTTGAACTGCCCGATTGATCATATACACGACATTTGATTTTGAACCTATACAAAATGTATACACCGATTAGTAAAAAAGTGTTGATTTTTCAATTGTTGTATGTGATTAAAATATAAAAGATTACATTCCTACCTATGTGTGACATGAAGAACATGACGTTTGCACTTCTTACAAAAGTACATATTTGAATCAGGATACACCATTTGGTTGCATGAGCATGAAGCATACCACCAATCTTCGTCATTGATGACATCATCTACTTTTCCAAAAACAATAAAAGAGTCGTTATGTGTATAACATAACATATAAATATTATTTTCTATACATAATATTTAATATTGAAAATATGTATACATTTCGCACAACACTATACGAAAAAGGTAATAACTCTGATTAATCATCTTTTTTTTTTGACAAACCTGATTAATCATCTCAAACTCTTGAATGGTGATCATTGGAGTAAGGTTTAAAAACTCTTCAAATTTGCTACTGTGTGATGAATGATATTTCATCAGTGATTGTTTATTTTTTGACACTTGAGAAATTAAATAATGCTTATGAGACATTGTTATCACGAAATGTCTTTGGGATTTTCTTGTGACAACTAACTTAACAAATGACTTTGTAACTATGTTGTGGTAAACAATAGATTTATTTATAATCATACATATAAAAACGTAAAAATAAATATAACTTTATGATAATTAAATATAAAAACGTTTTATTTCATGTAACTTATAAAAATTAAATATAATTATTTCAATTTTACGTAACTTATAAAATTAAATATAACCAATTTAATAAAATGTAAGTTATAAGAATTTCATGTAACTTATAAAATTTAAATATAATTAAATCAATTTCATGTAAATTATAAAAATAAAATGTAACTTATTCAATAAAATGTAAGTTAAAATAATAATTTCATGTCATAATTAGATATTTAGAAAAGTACATGTGTCATGTTCATATGAATCACCCCTCATTTGTATATAATATAGATAGATATAGATTGGTTTTAATCATTTTAGCCAATATCACAAATATCTTGCCATATCTTGATTTTAGCCATTAATATAACGACTAATATATTTTCGATTTTGCTAGCTGCACCGAACGCATTCAACTAATCAACGTATGGACCAAATAAGGTAACTTTAAACTTGAATGTGAAAGTAATACATATATTATCAAATTATTTGGAGTGTATTTGAATATATTATAATAATTTTAGTACAACAATATTACATGTCAACTCATCATATTCCAACTGAATTACAACAATTTTGGTCTTTATGCCATTGCGTTCATACTCCTTTTGAGTTCCCACACCGGTTAGCATGTCCATAATGTCTACTTAGCAAATGACATTGTGAGTATGTTGTGGCAAGTTTAGGAGAAAATTATCCTGAAGACCACTTCAAGATATCCCAAACTTGATTTTGTTGTGGCAACTAAATTAGCAAATGACTTTGTAAGTATGTTGTGGTAAAAAATAGATTTATTTATAGTCATATTTAGAAAAACGCAAAAATAATATGATTTTATGATAATTTATTTGTAATTGTCAATGATATATCCGTTGTCAATGATAATAAATTTATTTCAATTTTATGTAACTTATAAACATTAAATATAACTAATTTAATAAAATGTAAGTTATAAGAATTTCATGTTACTTATAAAAATTAAATATAATTAAATCAATTTCATGTAACTTATAAAAATATGACTTTATGATGATAATTAAATATAAAAACGTTTTATTTCATGTAACTTATAAAAATTAAATATAATTATTTCAATTTTATGTGACTTATGAAAATTAAATATAACTGAAATTCTGGCGATGTCCAGATGGGGTACCGGATGGGGCAGCATCTGCACAATTTAACAATAAAAAACAAAAATTAAAATAACACAATATGTTGTTAACCCAGTTCGGAGCAACCTCTCCTACTCTGGGGGATACCAATCCAGGAATGAATTCACTACTATAGTTCTAGTTCAAAGATTCCAAAACCTCCTGTTTCTATCTTATCGCCTAGACACTATCTCATGCAATCCTACCTAGGAACTCCTAGATATGAGACGTCCCGTCTCACTTCCTCTTAGCCACACGCCCAGTGTGACCGTATAACACTAATAACAATTTGGCGAAGAACACTCTTCAAACAAATACCTATCTCCGTACTTTAAAGCTTAGGAGTAGATTAAAAAATTACAACTCAATTAAAAACAGTCCTACTCTAGCATCAAGATGATACAAGAGTGGCTCACAAATAAAGCACAAGGCTTACAAGACACGAAACCCTAAAAGACTACATCTTTGATATTATAATTTGGTTCGGTTTCGGTAAATAAAATAGGTCTGAGTCTTCCTTTAAATAGCCACGAATTAGCATGAGATGATCATGAATTTCGTGCTTCACAAATAGTTTAGATATAGGGTAAATCCAGTACAAACATATTCTTCAAGCAAATCCAATAAATCCCTAAAATATAGGCATATCTTTAGGGACGATGCAAAAAGCGATCTGATCAGGAAATAAACTGAAATCCTTGTCTTTGGGAACAAGCAAGTCGCTTAATGGATTTACTTCACAAATAAAACGTGTGTTTTTCATGTAACAAACTTTGCACATTTTCTGGCTTCAGGATGTGGTTCCAAATGCTGCCACATCTGACCTTACATCTGACTAAATCTTGTTTTTGCAAAATGTAGCCAATTTCAAAAACCCAACAATAACCAATTTAATAAAATGTAAGTTATAAGAATTTCATGTAACTTATAAGAATTAAATATAGTTAAATTAATTTCATGTAACTTATAAAAATAACCGTTATAAACTTTATATATTTTCTCGACTTAATAATGTACATGTTGATGATTTAACTTAATAATATATTTTTTTGACTTAATAATGTACATGTTGATAATTTAACTTTTTTTTTTTTTTGGAACTTCGTAATGAATTTTCATATATATAATGAGATAATTACACGTGAACCAAAGGTAGACGGGCAACAAGCTGCGCCGCTAGACCTTTCTGTATAGCAAAACCTAATCTTTGGAAAACTACGTTCATAGACCTAGGCGACACAACATTACTAATATAACCGTTATAAACTTTTATATATTATTTATTTATTATTTAATAATAATAATAATAATAATAATAATAAGTATATTGAGATGTTTTGTTTTGCAATAATGTCAATTGTTACTAATATAACCATTATAAACTTTATATATTTTTATGATATTATATTTTTATATATTGTTTTATTTTACAACAACAATAAGTATATTGACACGTTTTGTTTTGCAATAATTGTTAATTATTAATAATATAATCGTTGTAAACTTGATATATTTTTTGACAGGATACTTTTATATATTATTTTGTTTTATAAGAATAATAATAAGCATATTGAGACAATGATATGTAAAAAACAAACAAATGCATATTTAGTGCATACTGCACGATGTACAAATAATAATTATTCAAAATAACATGAAAAAGTAATTAACGATGAATCCAAACAGTGTCAACTTCAATCCTTTTCAATCTTGATGTTTTTAAACACGACTTTTGAATTGCAGTTGTTTGAACTCTCACCATCAAACGGAAAAGACCTTTTGAAAGGGGTAATATTTGTCGAATCAGAAGTTAAATCAATAGCTTCATTAGCATGTGGCTTCTTTGGAGACGTGGCAGTATCGTCGAACTTGTCCAACAAATCCTATAAACGTTAAGATATTCTAAAAATGTCATATGAGTTTTATCTCGTAAATAAAACATTTAAAAAAAAATCAAACATACCTGTGCAACTTCAACATTTGCAAATTTGCCTTTGTCGATAACATTGTTAGTTAAATTTGAAGAACCGACAACACTTATATCTTATAAGATAGACTAACAAACACAATTAATCATAACTAATAAATATATTTACATGTTTTTTACTTTATTTTGTTAACATATATAAAAAATAACGAACAAAATGTAATGCATATACATCGGTGTTAAGTTCTGTCTCCTTGAACTTCATAATAATTTCTTCGTTATTGCAAATTCTCTTACTCTATACGATGTTTCTCCTTGTGTACACATTACCTTTCTTAAGGTCCTTTTCAAACTTATAAATTAAAGTACGACGCACTGTACCATAAATTTTGTTTCCCTGTATAGACCCACAAATATGTTAATATAATACCTAAAAAAAAATAGAGAAATATTGTGCAAAAAATTTAAATTATACAAAAATTCTTACTGTTGAATCCATTAGTATCATATCCAAAGAAAAAGGCATGTTGTCGTTTGATATGTCATGAACAAACCACATATGAACCACACGAACAACAACATTGAAAGTCTCGATACCGTGGTTGATTTCGGATATTGAGTTAACTTTGGCAGCCATTTTTGAATAAATTAGCAAATGTCTTTGTGATTTTCTTGTGAGAACTAACTTAGCAAATAATTTGTGACTATGTTATGAAAAACAATAGAGTTATTTATATTCATACATATAAAAACGTAAAAAAAATGGATTTGGATCCTCTCCAATTTTTTTTATGTGTCTTTTTCTCTCTATTTCTTCTCTCTTATCATTAATTGTTTATTTTTTATTATTAATTTCTCTCTCTTCACATGAGAGAGAAAGACACATAACAAAAATTGGAGAGAGAATTGGAGAGGATCCAAATCCAAAAAAAATATGACTTTATGACAATTAAATAAAAAAAATGTTTTATTTAAAATGTAACTTATAAAATAAAATGTAAATTAAATATAACCAATTTAAGAAAATGTAAGTTATAAGGATTTCATGTAACTTATAAAAATAAAATGTAACTTATAGAGATAATTTATGTAAGTTAATTAAAATAATAATTTCATGTCTTAAATTTGTAACATACAAATATTAATTTTATTATTCATTAAATAAAATTCATAAAATTAAATTATTATTAAGTAAAATGCATTTCATAATTAATTCTTAAACAATTAATTCTTAAACAATAGTACACGTGTCACTCTCTTATGAGTAGGGTGTCATTTGTTTATAATATAGATATAGATATAGATAGATTGTTCAAAAAATCCAAATTTGACTTCAGATGAAAACAATTTTTTGTTAGACTGCACTACCTTACAACCAAACTTTAAATTACCTTAAAATAAATCGTGTACTAAAAAAATTATTTTATGATTAACTTTAAATATTTTATTTACAGTATTTTTTTTTTATAAAAAAACATCTATACCTTAAAATTAATATTTGTAATGAATAATAAATGCAAGCAAAAATCTTATATAAAAGAAAATAAAATTTGAGAGTTAGAGAATAAAATATATTTTGGCTTAAATGCAGTTTTGCCTCCTGTTTTGATTAAATCGGAATTTTACCCCCCGTGTTTTAAAACTCGGACTTTTACCCCTCCTGTTTTGATTTTTTTTTGGATTTTGCCCCCTATCATATTTTGCTTATGTGGCAGTGGTGATGTGTAATATTATTTTCCACATCATTAATTATTTATTATTAAACATTATCTTATTTATTTTTTGAATGAAAAGATTACTAAAAAATATTCTAAAAATGAAAACAAAGAAATATCAAGTAAAAAAAATCAAAAAAATAGTAAAAATACAAACAAAAAAAAACACAAGTAAAATACATTAAAAAAACCAGAAAAATAGTAAAAATACAGTCAAAAGCCAGAAAAATACTAGAAAACAAGAAAAAATAGTATAAAAAACTGTCAATTAAAAAGATAATAAAAATATCCAGAGTATTCATTATGCACCTACAAAATTTGGGATAACCATTATCATAGTTATATCTCAAAAAACATGGCAAAAAAATCCAAAATTATAGAGTATTATTGCAATAAAAGTCACAATGATAGAGTTTTTATGCTATATTTCTTATTTTTCTAGTATTTTTCTGATTTTTTTACTATATTATACTAGGTTTTATTTATTTTTTTGTATTTTTACTATTTTCCTGATTTTTTTACTGTATTTTTACTTGATTTTTTTTGTCATTTTTAGAATTTTTTCATTCAAAAAAATAAAAAAATAATATTTAATAATAAATAATTAATGACATGAAAAATAATAATACGAATCACCGCTGTCACATAAGCAAAATATGTTAGGGGGGAAAAATCTAAAAAAAATCAAAACAGGAGGAATAAAAGTCTGAATTTTAAAACACGGAGAATAAAATTTCAATTTAATCAAAACAGAGGGACAAAACTGCATTTAAGTCATATATTTTTTATCTAAGAATTAAAAAACAGAGATTAAAAAAAAATTGTTGGGGTGCATTTAAAAACTTGTAATTCCATATAAGCCTAACCGAGTTCATATTATTGAGTGCCGTTAACACATTGTATCAAAACCTCGCCGGAAATGAATTAAACGAAGCCGGAATTCGTATCATCACAAGCAACGCCGCCGGAGTTTGTATCAGCCGCCGTAAACATTGAGTAACTCCGTTCTTTCTCTCTTGGGTCGTGTTTCCATCACACACACCCTCACTCACCGGAAAAGCTTCGACCAGTGACCACCACCACTCGCCTCTCACCATCGGCCGCTACCTTTCTCTCTCTCTGCTCGACCGCACCACCTTTCACTCTCTCTTGTCTACGCGACAGACAGGTACAATTTTTCAAAATCTATAATTTTTCTAGGTTTTAGGTATTTGGGAAATTTTGATTTTTTTTCCACAGTAAGTTTAATCTGGTTCGGGGTCAGTTTTGGCATCAAGTGGTTCCAGCTCCCTCCCGATCGCAGTTGCGGGGATCGAACTATGGTCCTCCCTACCAAGTTCAGTGCCAATCACCACCGAACCAACTAACGATTGAATAGATATACTCAGTCCTTCTTTGATTGATGATGTTGTTATCGCAATACCAATTAGCTGTGCGTGTGGTGTATTGCTGTTCTGGTGTGGAGTTTGCGTTTAGGGAGGTTTTCTTTGGTTCTGTTTTAGTTTTGAGGTTTTGGCTATAGTGTCTTTTGGAGTTTTGAGGTTTTGGTTATAGGTTCTGTTAAGAATAATAATTAGTTAGAGGATTATTGGTTTGTTAGGATTATTCAATAGTTGGTTAGAGTTGGTTAGTACCTACAATAGCTCTATATAAGAGCAACAAGTGTAATATTTTCATCATCTTTTTCAATATGAATCATTTCAATTTTTACTATCTTGAAGACTTTTTTAGTTCTTCTCCTTCCTTTACCCCTAAACATCAAAACCTTAACATGGTATCATCCGCCTTCATCGATCCCTTCCGCTGCCATAACCTTTACGGTTATGCATCTCAACAAACTTTTCCGGCAACTCCGCCGCCACATTTGGCCACCGTACCGGTACTGGAAATCTCATCCATTACTCCTCACAAAGAACTCTTCACTACACTTTTTGATCCACCATCTTTTATCATGGTTTCTTCCATTCTTAGTCATCTATGGAAGCTCTCCAAGCTTGAGAAGATATTTCTGCCTCTTCCTCCACTCCGAATTTCACTTCCAACACCTTGAATCCAACCTTTGAATGCTTCAATTCCAGAGGCAGAGGGGTAGATTTCTTCGTCGTCTTCCTCTGTTCTTGAATCAACTACATCAAACAACAATTTCAATTTCATTTTTGGTAATTTTCACCATTCGATTCTTGCTCACAAATCTTTGATTCCGATAATCGATCCAGAAATTGATCGTTCGACCATCAAGATTGGGGAAATCATTTATTCTATCGTATCGGAAACTTCGCAATTCAACGCAAGGAAGAAGGCTGGAGAATTCGCGATAAACTCAACTCTGGTATGTGAGAGTTTGTTTTCAATTTCCGATCAGCTCTCTTCCCTGCAATCTGGTATTTTCTACTTCCCTAATTCCAATTACATCAATAAACATGAACTTTGTGATTTGGATTACGTTCTTGTGGTTGAAACTGTTTTCGATCCTGGTGGCGACACCGAGTTTTCCTATGTCGTAACCATGATACATTCCTCATTGTTAATTTTTCGTTTGATCACCGTGTTCGCTATCGAATTTGCCGGTGAATTCGCTGTCATTGTCTTTGATCCCGGTGGTAATCAACTAATCTCTGTTTTTGGTGACCTATTGATTTTTGATGAACTCGGAACACAAGGTGTTTGTGTTAAGTCCTCTATGAATTCAGGTTCACTATTGCAATTTAATGGAGTCCAGATGATAATTCTTGAGATGAATTCACTGAGTTATGGATTGTCATATAGTTTTCTTCACCTATGGGATATATTTGCAGTTTTGTGTGTGAAAGATCCTATTGCTGCTACTGAACTGTTTTAATTTGGCTAGTTGGAAGCATAAAATTCTTGTATGGGAACAAGGTTTCTGTATTACTGCTTGTGCACACATTGATGAGTATTTGACAGTTCTTGAGGTTCAATTTTTTTGGGGTTTATAGCTTGATTATGTTCTTGTCAATTTTTGTTTGGTCTTTGTTTTCCAAACTCATACTAAGAATTCTCTTACTATGAGTTTGAGGGAGGCAAATATAGAAGTTAGCCTTGGAAATTGTTTCAAGCTTGTTTGGTTGCTTATGGCTTCAATGCATCATGCTGAAAATTGGATTGACACATGTGTTCATCAAGCTCCTTGTCATTGAGTGTATGTTTGATACTCATTAGTCACTAACGGTTTGAGTTCAAATGGAAGGTGTGACTATCTATACAGATTTTATGCTAGTTCTTGTTTGAAGAAGCTGCTATATGTAATGAAGCACATTTTCACATCCACCTAGCTATGCTCTAGATAGTGTTTTAATTGCCACATATTGCATTTTTGAGTTTGCTGCAACTTTCACATCCTGTTGTCATTCATAGAACATCAACAATTAGTCTATTGTATGGTTGGATTTGGTTAATGAAATTGGAAAAGTGATTCTTGTTGTTGCAGCAGTGGGAATTCCATTTCAGTTTTTGATTAGCTCATGAGGATTATTGATCTTATTAGAGCTAAATATTCTTGTTGTTTACATCTCAAAGTTTATTGATGTTGCAATTTTGGGTTATATGATATGCTCCTCTGTTAGTAGCTTATCAAAATGAAGGAGTAGATTGCTTGTCATTGACCTTGGGTCTATGTGCACAAACTCCACTGTCAAGGCTCTTAGGAGTGAATATGTATGTTCTAGAGGATGAAGCAATTGGAATTCTGCAGTCTCTTCTTTTAGCTCATGGGTTGGATTCTCACATTGGTGGTAATACTTTGATGAAAGAGATTCTTACAAAACCTTGTCTTGCTGAAGTGTGGATTCAAGCAAACACTTGTGATATAGCCATTTGTTGAAGCCTTATGTGAATTTTGCTAAAGGACGTGCGTTTTTGGCTTGAAGTTTGAACTAGGCTTGTGATCTTAAGAACTAGTTTGGACATTATAATTGTAATTCAAACTCAAATTGGTAAATTTACCAATGTTGAGTTTGAGGGAGGATGTTAAGAATAATAATTAGTTAGAGGATTATTGGTTTGTTAGGATTATTCAATAGTTGGTTAGTACCTACAATAGCTCTATATAAGAGCAACAAGTGTAATATTTTCATCATCTTTTTCAATATGAATCATTTCAATTTTTACTATCTTGAAGACTTTTTTAGTTCTTCTCCTTCCTTTACCCCTAAACATCAAAACCTTAACAGGTTCTGTTCAAAAGATGTTTATAATGTTATTGAATAAAAGGATGGCTTGTTATAAGATGGAAGGCCTAGATGGTAGAAACTAGAAAAGTTAATTTACTTCATAGTATCGGTGTAGATTCTTGGAACTAACTGAAAAAATGACTTTTTTTAATAATGATACATATCCGGTGATTATGAGTCTATTGCATATCCGGATGCTTATGCCCTAGAGACTGCATTATTGTGTAAGGCTCTTATCTTCTTTGTTTGATTTCATGGATCAACTTAATACATAATGGACTTCCTTGTTCTTTTCAACTTTCAATTGTGTGCTACTGATAGAAAATTTTGCCCAGGCTCTATTAAAATCCTGGCTCTGCCACTGCTTCGGTCTACATATTATATTACATGCAATGTTCATACCAACTGAGCGATGTTCACGGGCACTGACCTCAAGTATTTGGCTATGCCACATTACTATGACAGGAAGTAGATGCTCTAAGTCTCTAACCCTACCTTTAGATTGATCTGGACCGACAGATTAATCAGAGCACTAGAATCATGCCACATTGCTCTTTTCTATTTTAAAGAAAATAATAAAAACCTGCATCGTCTCCACATTGAGCCGCTTCATTGTTTCCACATTGTCAACTGTAGTCATCACTTCCCCGCCGTCGACCGTCATCCTCACTCTCATCACAGTCTCTTTCTTTTCCTCATACTGGAAATTTTTCTTTGTATTCAAGCTTGTGGTTCACCTATCCAATCCCCAATTTTATACACATAAATTTAACACACATAATTAGATCAAATTCAACCCCTCAATTGCATCCATTGTTGGAAAGCATGGGCAAGGCCGAAGGCCAACGCCATCCACACAGTGGAAGGTATGGAGAAGACGCTATGTTTCTTCCCCTTCTGAAGCAGTTTATTTTTTTAGAAATAACAACAGGGGACATGTGGCATGATTACAGTGATTAGATTAATCTGACAGTCCAAATCAATTGAAAGGCATGGTACAGTTGCCGCCAAATGTTAATGGTCGCTACTCCTCTGGTCTCATATATAAGCAAATTTCAATTATTAATGTAGACAGGGTATTGCGGAACACTAGCAATTTGTTCAAATTCTGTTATGCTATAGTGCCGCTATTTGATAACATAATACTGGTCATTAGTGGATATACCCATATTAGAATAACTTAGACTAGGATCTAACTTGTGCAAAATTTTCAAACAAAAATTATTATTATGAATTAGTCTTGACAAATTTATAGGTTTTTGGAGAAGTTAAATTGAGAGAACATCTGATAGAGTTGATCCGACAAAACTAATTTCTAGTTTTTGACTTTTGTAATAATATAATAGTCTATAATCTGTTGTTTCAAAATCTCATTGATATTTTGCAAGATTCTGTTAATTAAGTTATGATAAAGATGCTTGTTTCATACTTTTAGTGTTATAATAATATGGGTAATTGGGTGTGCAATTTCTTGTTTCATTGTTTTCATTGTCTTAATGTTTTAAAATTTGTCATGTAATGGTTGCTTGTGCAGGTTGGTGTTGTGTGAAAAGAATTCAGACTGAGTTTGTTCACATTAAAGACGGTTTTTGTTTGTAAGCATAAAGATGCCTGCTTCTGTGACCCATAGAGAAGAACAAGTAGAGAAGGTTCCAATTAAAACCATTTCCAAAGGGCTAATCCAATGTGAAGAATGCAAATCTAATCCATCAAAGTACAAGTGCCCTGGTTGCTCGATACAATCATGCAGTCTTCCTTGCGTAAAAGCTCACAAACTGCGTACTGGCTGTACCGGCAAGAGGAATCAGACTCAATTTGTTCCTCTTTCTCAGTTTAATGACGATATCTTATTATCTGGTACTTACTCTTCAAACTCTGTGCTATGTTATGTCTTTGGATCTTGAGTATCTTTCTATAGCACTTGCACTTTAGATTGAACGAATGTCTGGTGTCTGACTGTCTGACCCGACACTGACACACATGGTTAAATTTAACCACTTCCATTTTTAAATTATTACCATTGTCCACATATTAGTGTCAATGCTGTATTTGATATCCTTGTATGTGTTGGTATTTCATAGGCTTTTTTCCTAGTTGGCTGCATATGTGAAATAACTTTTACTTCTTGTTTAACACGATGCTTTGAGTCAACCAAAAGGACCTTTCATTTTTGGTTCCTGTGATATTTTACACTAGTGTTTTTATTTTAAATTTCAATATTCCTAGTTGGACTATATTTTTAGCACTTTTGGATTGTACATATTCATAATTAGCCATGCTTCTTGTTATTATTTTTGCATTGTCATAAATTAGCCATGCTTTTTGTTATTATTTTGGCATTGTCATAAATATGCTTCTTAGAACTTATTATTTCCCTTAAATTTATTTTGTTTATTTTGTTCTTTCCTCCATCTAGATTATAATTTGTTAGAGGAAATGAAGAGGGTAGCAGAAGCTGCTTCGAGAACGAGATTTAAGTTAGGCATATATACAAATTTTAAGTTACCTCATTACCTCAAAAGCCTACAAAATGCTGCTCGAAGCCGAAGGACACAACTACTGTTTCTCCCTAATGGAATGTCAAAAAGAGAGAAGAATCGGTCTCAATTTGACCACAGGTACTTTCATCTTTGACGACAAACATTTGTTGTTATAGAAAGATGCAAATATTTGTTGTTATAGAAAGATGCATAATATAATAAATTTCTTCCCTTTGTGCTTAACTCATTATTATTTCCTTGTTTATTATTGTACTTTCTGTGCATACATGATATGTAATATACAGAGTGGTTGTGTGCAGTTTAGATTAATTAAAGTTTTTCTTGAGCTGTGGCATCTTCTTAATATAATGGTGTCAGGGGGAAATATAGGTTATATCAGTGTTGTTATAGACTTATAGCATAGCGGAACTTGAACAAATTGCTATTGTTGCGCAATACGTTTTTTAGTAAAGTGTTGTGAAATAGTCGCTATTCCGGCGCTATAACATTGCAGCATATTGAAATTTGAACGTACCGCTATTTTCTGCTATCCGCAATTGACAACACTGGATTAAGGATGTTTCATATTTAGATTATTGAGGTGGAAGCTTTTGTTTCAAATAAATTTCAATTATGTTTGTTATGCTTTCAGGAAGAAGTCTATAAATTGGACAATAGAATGGCGTTTTCACTCGACAAGTGTTGTTTTACATGACCACGGGTAAACCACTTTGATGATATCTTTGATTTGGAGTTAGATGTGTCACTTTATCTTCTTATTGCATGTTTACGAGTTTAGAGCATACAATTTTGAAAGTATGTTACACTGATTTTTTCCAGAGTTAATGAAAACACAAGCTTTTGTTCCATCCTCGAGAAGCACTTCAAGCCTGATTCTTGGAATCATCAACTAAAGGAATTTTATGATGACCAACTAGATCATCTCAAGCTCTTCATTCGCAAATACCCGAAGGTGGGTTTCTTTACCTTTTATTTGGTTGAAATCCAGTATAAGCTAGCAGACTCTTAGATCAGTGATTGACTATGGGCACGTTTGTTAAAGTGATTTAGAGATTCAATAATTTAGAAATTACTTTTTTAGAGATTTTTATAAAAAAATATTATTATTTTGTCTTTGTTCATCATAAGAAAAATCACTTTCAAGAGAAACTATTCAAACCATCTTCTCATTTGAAGCAGTTCTTAGATATTTTATCAGATTCTTATTTCTTTTTCAAATCTGTAACAAATGAAAACTTCTATAAGTGGTTTTTTTAAAAGTGATTTTACCCCCCAAAAATTCTGTAACAAATGGACCCTATATCAAAATTATCTTTTAGTTATAAATTTCTTCTTGTTCATGTTAATACAGGGTCCCAAGTCACCTATCAAAGAGTTGGACATGAAAGCACCAATCAAACAACAATTGGAAAATGTAGTCATTTTGGAGTATCCTGTTGTTTTTGTTTTCTTGCCGTCTCACAGTATCAATTTCGAAGTTATTAAGGCTGTCAATCGTAGTATACCTAAATCACCGCCAAAAGATAGTGAGATTAACCTAATTCCGGAAGGCGTATCATTTAGGGAAGAGGTGATAGAAGATGACAACAACTCTGATGATCCTAATGTTTTTGATCTCATGAAGCATGAAGCTTCAAGCTCATCACATCAAGTGCTTACTGAAAATACAAATTCTGCGAATGTACCAAATGATTCATTAGATATACCTCTGTTTGAAGGAGACATTGAGGGTAATCTTTCACAGTCTTCTCCGATAAACAAGGAACTGGAATTGCCTGAAGATGTGACATTTGACTTTGAGCAAGATTTTATGGATGATGCCTATGCTGATCTTATGTGTCACTTGAATCCTGAAGAATTCCTCGATTTTGACAGTGTATTTGCCAATGGAGATGGAAACGAAATCGATTTGTTGCCCACCATTGAGGAGTTGTCCGTGCCAGAGGAATTGGAGGAAGGTGAAATTCAAGAGTGATTGGTAGTTATAGCTACCTCTGTTGAAAAGTTGAGGAGAAATTAGAGAAACATTGTTGGTGTGATGAATCGTATCGTTTCTGTGAAAGACCATGTTGTCGCTCATAGCCACTTCAGGTCAAATTTTGGTATTGAATTATTTTACTTTTATTTGGTAACAGTTTTCAAGAAAAATGGTTACAATTTCATGGATCTTTTTCAAAGTTTTGTCTTCTGCCCTACGGAAATTAAACATTGTATTATCAAATTATTATTATTATTAAAATGGATACATCGATTTTGCCAATTCGATTAGCTGTATTTATATCAGTTTCAGTTATATGATTATATCCAACACTTTTCATATATATTGTAGAAGAATCTCTGCATCTTAATTTGATTGAGTTCTAAACATGTCATTATGAGGATTGTTTATTTGAAATAGTTGCAGATTTTGTCAAGATGATCTTGGTTGTTACGAAGAATTCTATTTTTAAAACTTGTTCATGCTCAATCTGGAAAATTTGTCTATATTATGGTCTAGTTTTTGTAGAAGCTAATTTCATTTTATTCAAGATCTTATTGGTAGAAAAACTTATTGTAGGACTCATTTGATATTTTTTTCTCTGTAAGTGCTTGTGGAGAAGTTTATCTAAACTGGCTCGAAAACGAGAGGTTAGTCATAGGTATAAATACTGCTATGTTAGTTCGCGTTTGGAGTTAGTTTGGTGGAATCATAGTGCGCCGCCATGATTTTGACGATTGTAACAAATTCATATCAGTCCTTAATTTAAGGGAGCTCTTAGTATAGACCTTAAATAAAGGACCGATGAAACTCTTTCAAAAAAAAGGACCATTGAAACTTTTTTTACAAGTACTGTATCTTTTTTGCTGAGACTTTCATTTGCGTAAATGAAGAATGTTGGTCTTGTTTTGTAGGTTCATGTATTTCTCTCACTGTATGTATCTCTCTCTTGTCTCTTCCTCTCCCTCTCTAAGATTGGTTTATCTTATGTTTCTCCCTTTATGTAATCAACATGTCTGTGAGACATTCATTCATGTGTGAATGTAATGAATGTATCTCCCTTTTATGTAATCAACATGTCTACGAGAACACTACTAATTTGTTGGGCTAGTATTTGTCACAACCATAATCTCCCATACCAAATATTTTTCTAAATTTTGTATGGCAGAAAAGAAAAAAAATCAAAGAACACCAAATGACAGAAAAAAAAAATGGGACATTTTTACTACAGTACCATTGTTATAGAAATTATGTACCAAACTACTACTCTCTTTTCATTTTGATTATGTATCAAACTACCATCGCTTTGCACTCATTTAATCTTTCTGTTGGAAATCAGCATATATGACATAGCGACATGACTATTTCAAATCAAACTCAATTTCACGTTGTTACTTTCCTTTTAAAGGCCGCACTGGCGTCAGCGCTATCAATAATTTTTCGTTTATAAAGGCAGTAAGAAGGCAGCACTGATGTCAGCTCTATCAATAATTTCCTATAAAGACATTAAGATGTAGTGACATGACTATTTCAAATCAAACTTAATTTCGCGTTGTTACTTCCTTTCTTGAACTCTAACTTTTGTCTTCATGAAATTATAGAAATCAGCATCAGGGTTCAGAGATATCAATGATATGGTAAGTGATTTGACTTTATTTTTACTAAATTTGTGTTTCATTTTAATTTTTGTCCCTAATACCTATTTACAAATGCTAAAATGTGCTCTAAAAGCATTTACAATGGAGCTCCCCAAATTTGAGTTTTTAACTGGGTCCACGTGTACACATCACTCATTTATTATTTTTTTAATAATAGTTCTTAATAAGCACTCAATCCCTCCAATCCAGCACCTCTTCAAAAATTCTAAATGGATCCCATCAATAACTCTACATCACAATATATTTTAATTATTAATCTATACCAATAATAAAGGGAACACTTGGAATTTGGTGTAGCCTTTTTTTAGAAATTCCAAAATACCCTTGATAGTTTTTTTCTTTGATAACTTCCAAAACCAACTCTTATCTTTAACCTCTAAAATCAACTACTCTTCTTTTAGTTTACTCATCTTCTTCATATTTCTTCAACAAAATTCATATCCAAATCCTGTTTTCTTTCTCAATTTTTTATAACTTAAATATTTTCCATATCATTTCAATTTAACATTTCAACATGGAATGAGGTGTGTCACTTACATTAATTCATAACTCCGTTCTTCTAATTGTGTTTTATTGTTATTCCTTTTTCTCATTGGGTTTTTTTTATATTCTGTTTTTAATTTACATCGAAACGGAAGCATAGTTTGTCGATGAAAAAGAAGGCTCAAATAAACAGGTATCTATTCTAAATTGTATATTTTGCTATTAATAAATACTCTATCAAACATCGAATGTATATTTTGCTATTTCCTAAATACGTTGTTTCTTTTTTGTTTGATTTTTAAATCATACATATAGTTTGAATTTTATGATTTTTCTGTACGAAGAACTTTTACAACTATGTTATCTTTCACTTTGGATTTCCGTAAGATAGTATATTCATTGTAATCCTTTACTGCTTCTTTTTGTGTTTGGATCAAGGATTGATTTGGATACTCATTGTCCCAATGAAAGGTCTTTATTGTTATTACTTCTTTTTGAGCAATAATATATTTTTTGGGACACAATCGGTTCTCATGTTCATCAGTGTGACAGATTATGATGGGCTAATAATTTGGAATGAGAACAATATTATGTGTGATGATGTACATGTATAGAAGCAGTGACATTGCTATCCATTTTCTCTTGGTTTTTTTTTTGTTCCTTTTTGAATATTACTCATGCTTTCTTCTTTTTCCAACTACACATTCTCTTATATATTTATTTCTTCCAATCCACTCTTTTTATTTTCTTATTTTAATTGATTATTACCCATATTTTGTTTTTTTTTTTTTTTGGTTTTCACCACCAGTTTAATCTGGTTCGGGAGTCAGTTCTGGCATCAAGTGGTTTCAGCCCCCTCCTGATCGCAGTTGCGGTGGATCGAACCGTAATCCTCCCTACCAAATTCAGCGCCAATTACCACTGAACCAACTAACAATTGGTTATGGGTGGTTTATTTTGAATGAAAGGTTGTGACTTAAAATGAAATTGTTGCAAGTGTTGTTATACATTGATTGTTCATTAGGAGTGATTAATTGTAAATGAAACACTATATATAGGACTAATATTGTGTTGGGTTACCTATTTATTGTGAACATATACATGTGGTTACTTAAATTCTTAAATGAAAAATTGTGGGCCATCGGAAAAGGCAATGAAAAATTGTACAATTTTTTCGGGGTGTAGATTCGTAAATGAAAAGAGAGAGGGATGAAGAGTTGAAGGGGAAAATCACAAAAAAAAAAAAAATAGAGAGATACTCCTACATCATGATTTTAGAAATTCTATCCTATGATTTTAGAAATTCTATACTATGAGTCAAAGGAATAATATTTACTATTTTCTTTGGTTAATTTAGTTTTTTTTGTTCGTTTATTTCTAAATTTTTTTCCTTTTCTTCTCACTATGTTAGAGGTTGGTCCTCATTTTTCTTTTTCTTTTTCAAGGAGGAGTATGTGGTGGTGGAGGGTACACAAAGTAACTTATAAATCTTTATTAAAGATATCATTCGACAAATGCACTACAATGAAGAACGATTCACATCTATTGATTTATCCTTTCTTAACTTTCATTTTTTTCCTTCATTTGAAAAATCAAATGGCTAAATAAGTTTTATTCATATGTTTCAGGTTTATTTTTGCCAAAAATCAAGCATGTGGGCAACGTAAGTCGTGTATATTGTAACTCAAGGGTGTGCTAATTTACAAGAAGTTTTTGTTACAATTTATGAATATTTGAATGTATATAATTAATTCATTGCTTTTTTTTTTTGAGAAAAATAAATGCAGGGAATGTGAAACAAAGGAAAGAAGGAATTACTCCCTCCGGTCTTTAATATAAGAAGAAATTAACTTTTTAGATATATTGAAAAATTGATGTATCTAGACTATATTATAGATTATATACATTTATTTTTCAATGTATCTAAAAAGTCAACTTCTTCTTATATTAAGGACTAGAGGAGTATGTTTTTTAAAGGATGTATATATTGCTCTTAAAGTATCTAACCAAACCCCAAATTTGATGTTTCTTATTTTTTGTCCAAATTTTCACCAAATACTTTGATCTAGCATAGCATAGAACACTCTTGTATCTAGCTTTCATGAATTTCAATTGATTGTCATAAAAATGGCAAAGATGATATAATATAAATAAATGACATTAATTGCTACCAATTTGTAACTGACGATGACATCATTGAGATGTGATTACATGTATTATGTTTAGTGTGGCGAGGGAATTGGATAGTAAACAAAAACATTGTAAACAAAAAAACAAAAAAAAAAAATTAAGCTGAGTGACAATGCATACAATTAGAGTTTAATTTTCACCCGGCATATAAAGTTACATCCTATGAATCACAGACATAAAGACGGACACCGGATACGACACGAATACTGATATATCGACACCAATAATAATTCAAGAAAATAACATAAACCAGTGTAATTATAAGTCTCAGTGTCATATTGTCCAACATCAGGACACGTCTAATCTAAGAAGTGTGTGGTTCATACGTTACATGTGTGTCGCTTTAGTATTTGCTATGATAAAAGACAAGTGTTCTTAATAGTTCATAATAATTTATCAGTTATTATGATCAATTATCAGTTTACAAAAATTAAATCCTATAAATTAAATAGTAATAAATAATAGTAATCACACCTTGACACTAGTTAGCTATGACACACAAACACTAAACAAATTAAGTGTGTTCTGATGTCTGACACCGGTGAATGTTTTATATCGACACGACATCTAACACATGTGATTATTAAATTATAGACAATTTTATTTTGTACTACATTGAAAATTTTATTGTTTTTAATGGAATTAAATACTTACATTCTAAAAAAGACAAATTACCTATTTCCAAATTTTTATGGCAAATTTTTTATTAAATACTTTTATTGCAAAAAAGGCATACAAGAATTTAATGTAATGCCACTATAAGGGGTATTTATTTAAGAGAAAAATAATATTCATTGACAGTGTAAAATAGTTTGACAATGTCAATCGATATCAACTACATGTTTTCCGTCACTTCATCCACTTTCTAAATATGACATGGTAAAATAATACTTCCTCCGTCCCAAAATAACTGACCTAGTTGACCACTGTCATGTTTGTCAATGTTCAACTTTAATTGTTAATATCTTAAATTATATTTTATTAAAAATTATATATTTTGAAAATATTAATCGAGACAAATCAAACAACATTTCATATGCTAATATTTAAATCTATATATTAGTAGAAAAATAAAGTCAAAGTAGATCATATGAATAGTATTCAAAGTCAAAAATAGGTCAGTTATTTTGAGACGGAGAGAGTAATTTTTTATTACATAATTGGATGAAACTATTTTACACAATTGTTATATCTCTTTAAACTCTTTATTTAATTGATCTTGTACAAAAGAAAGGAAAAATATTTAAGGAAGAGTTACATTGAATCTGGCCTGCATTTCGTACTTTACAATGTCACTACGCAAGAATCAAGACTAAATGCATAGTAAATATCGATGGATGGAGAGAAATGGTTTTTTTTTTTTTTTTTGAACGTAGAAATGATTGTTATTAACTGAATACTGCTTACTATCAAATAAAAAAAAAATACTGAATATTCTCTGTTTTTTATTATAAATAAAATACCTCTTTTTACATTTATTAAATAATTTATACTATATTTGCTTAAAAATTAATTTTTTTTGTTTACAATAAAAATATTAAGTGAAATTTTCCAGTCTCAAAATTATTATTTTTTACTTGGTGGCTCTACCGACTTGGCGAAGGTGAAAGTTTTGCTGGTGTTTCTCTATCGTATAACTGTGGTTTCCGGATTTTGGTTTTCATCAGCTACTAGTGTGAGAATGTGTTCAGGTGTAATTTTGATATTAGGGAGAGTTGACGAACTAGGATTATGGTCTATATATATATATATATATATATATATATATCTATGGTCTTGCTATGGGCGGTTCTGGATCCCACGGTTGGTACTGATTGATTGGAGGAAATATGTATGGATTGGAAAGAAGATGGATAGAGATCGTGAATTCGAGAAGGTTTATAGAGAAAATCTCACCAGAGACGGCGCTGCTTATATGAGGTATTAGAATTAGATGGTTCCTCCGATAAGATAAGGTGTAATCTAATTGCAATTGTAAGCTTCAGGCACGGGGAGAAGGGTACTTTTAAAAATGTTACACCTCCAACACTCGAGATGAGTGAGTATGAATTGGTGAAATGTGTTTACCTTGAGGGTGAGTGTATATGTGTATTTGAAGAAGAGGATATGCACGAGGATATACATAGCAAAGTTACTTATATTTATTTTTAATTTTTTTATTATGTATAATTTATTCGGACTTGCGGGCCGCCCGCGGTCCATACGAGCTAGCTCATATTTTAAACGAGCTTTATCATACTGAGCTAAAAAATCGGAAAAGTTAAACTTTGCGGACCAACACATTCAGACTAGTCCATTTTGACTCCTGTAATTGTCATAGTGCTAAGAATATATTAGACCGACAAGCATTGTGTACTTTAGTACCGTTCGGAACAATTATAGGTTTCTTACAAATTATAGCTTGTAATAAAAAAAATAGCTTAACATTAGTCATTAATCTTAACAAAAAAAAATTACTGATTAGTCCAATTAAAAAAATTCTAGGTGATGGGTTAGATATAGCTTAACATTAGTCCATTAAGAAAAAAATGCAAATATGTTTCTTATAAAGTACTCCCTTACTTTACTATTTTTTGTGAAAATGAATCAAACCAATTCGAACAAAGTTCGAGACTCGATTCGATAATTGATTCGTTGAACTTGGTTCGTGAACCAAATGAGCCGAACTTCAGTTAAAAATTAAGTTCGTTAATTATATGAGCTGAACTTGAGTTATATATAGTTCCGCTCGTTTGGTTCATGAGCAACTCGATATATATATACTAAACTTTTTTTTGTACATGGGACCAACAAAAAACTCTTATAAAATGTAGTGATATATACAATGTATTTGTTAGTTTCATAGTGATTAGTGAGTATCATATGTGTTAATATATGTGGACAATTCAAGTCCACATTCCAATATTATTCGAATGAAACACAATATAACACTACAACTTTGTCGTACAAAATGAAAGCATTGGTTATAGCATGGTTGATCTAAGTATCAAACCACTATTTCATATATGATAGTAAGTTTATACTATAGCTTACAATGAACCGAACCAACTCGAAAATAGTTCGAAACTCGATTCGATTCGATAATTAACTCGTTGAACTTGGTTCATGAACCAAATGAGTCGAACTCGAGTTGAAAATTAAGCTCGTTAAATAAATGAATCGAGTCGAGCTTAAGCGAGTTCGACTCGACTCGACTCATTTCCAGCCCTACTTTTTAGAATTGTAATACCAAATTAATAAAGTGAGTTTTTGCACCTTATCTTTCTATTATATCCTCATTTTAATTCACCAATAAATTTTTATTTTTTTGCACACACTTTCTTTTTTCAATAAATTTAATATATCATCTACAAAATAAAAAATTTAATATGTTATGTACAAAAAAATATAAAATAAAAATAAACTTTAGTTTTATTGAAATAATTAGTTTTATTGAAAAAAATAAGAGTAATTGACAATGTGTATAATTGAAAAATCACACCCTTAAAATATCAAAACGACAGTTAAATAAAAACAGTAAATCCGATAAGAAACGACACTTAAAAAATCCGGAGAATGTATCTGATTGTGGTTAATATTTAAATAATGATTTTCATAGATAGCTAATAGAACCTTCTAAATGCATTAAATTGGTTAGTACAAATTGAGTAGCTAATAAAATTTTTAAATTTTTTATGTTAATTTGTTGGGGGCAAGTGAACCGTCAACCTTTCGATTAAGCTTCTTATAAATTTAAACTGTAAACATTCAAATTTTATTTTGAGATTACGAGTATCAACAATAAATTGATTCCAGTGATAATGTTCGTGATCGCTTGGGTTCAATTCTTCACTCATGCGTATGGAAATTTTGATGGGAAACTAAAATTGTACTAGTAAAACCACAATTAAGCCAAGTAGCCAACTATGTATCATATAGAATAGAATGTTTACAGAGTATTGCAATCACTCCTTCTTCTCTCTTGGGCTCTGTTTTCACCGCCAAGGATTCTACAACTTGGGATTGAAGTGCGATGTAAGTATGTAACCAAGTAAATCATCACTGCTCCATTCTTTCCTTGCCACACTCTAATGGATTATCACACGCAGTTTAGCTCTGCATCTACATCAAAAGACAAGACAATAGTAAAATAAAAACCTTGTTTCAATCTCATATATCAACGGACCAAATCAAACATCCGAAGCATATCGCAGTGAATTGTTTCCCGGATATATCCCCACTGGCGTTGCTGCAACTCAATCTCACAATTCCGACGAAGAATGCCAAAGTATTCCCTCTCAACTCGTTGCTCAATCGTAAAACGTTTGTGGCTATGCAACGGATAATCTCGTTCAAACTTTGTAGACTTAACATAGAAGTTAACACCCTTTGGTGTAACAAGCCGCTGTTCGTAAGGATAGTTCTGCATAAGACTATACACCGGAGCAGTTAAATCCGTGCTCAAAAAATTAAGAATAGCCATTAGTTTTGGTCTATTGGTGGAGGGTGCGGATATTATGGTAAAGCTCCTAGCTTCCATCTTTATCGGCTCTGTTGTAAACCAAACAAAGTTAAGAAGCAAAATGAGAAGCACAGGAATCAAAACACGATGAGCCATCCCCGGCCGGCCCACCAAAACAATTTTAAGGAAGATCTATTACAAAAAAAAAAATGAATCTATTTAAGGTATAAGGTACAAAAGAAATGAATCTGGCCGGAGTACTTTACAATGACACTACACAAGAGTCAAGACTGAATGCATAATATATATCGATGCATGGAGAGAAGTGTTTCAAATTAAATATTCTCTTAATTTTTTATTTGTAAATATAATAACATCACTTTTTAAATGTAGAGGTAAATATGTTTTTGGGTCATGGTAAAAAGGGTTCCGGACACTTGTTAAATATAGGTAAAAAAAATTAAAATAAAGTTTATAATGAAAGACGTTTTTTTTACTTTTAAGTATTAAACGCACAAGTTCTAAGATAAAAATTTCTTATTAGTATGCTTAATTAGTGTCATGGAGCACCGTATAACATTTTCTTATGTTTTTTTCTTATAAAATGAAGATTTTATAAGTTTAGTCGAAACTTAATTTTTATTATATTTTTAATCCTTATAAAAAATTTCTTTGACATAGTTTCAGGCTTTTAGCCCCTACTAAAACTAAATTTGTTTAATTATCATTAAAATCTTAAATTTTTAAATGATTTTTTATATGTAAGTTTAAAATATCATATAAAGTTTATCTACTAAAATTTAGAATTTTCTAGCATCATATGAATTTTTTAAACGGCGACAATTCAAGATAAAAGTAACGAAAATCATGACCTAGAAATTAATTATTGGGGTCGTTTTTTTTAAAGAACTTTTTACAGTATGTTGTTATAAATATACCTACGGAAAAAAATCATTCAATAATACACATTGATTTACTAGTTTGACTAAGGCTCCGTTTGGCCCGGCTTTTTTTAGCTTTAAATTCTCTTTTTAATCAAAAGTTAGGCCAAACACATTTTTAACAAAGTTCTTAACCGTAAAAAGCAGATTTTTTTCAATGTGCAAAATTGGATTAAATGAGCTTCTAGAAAAAGAGGTTGAAAAAAAAAATCCGGAGCTTTTTTTGTAATGATCCCGCTTCGAATCCCACTTAAGGCTCTTTTTATTATTTTTTTTCTTCATTTTTTAGGTTGTTTTCATTTAAATATTATTAGTTGTTATTATCTTTTTTAAAAGTTTTTATTCTTGGTACAAATCTTTTTAAAAAAAAATATTTTACTAAACAAATTTTAGATTAAAGATAACTTTGAAGTTAAAAAAAACAATAATTACCAAACAGCTTTTGCTCTGTTTTTTAAAGTTCTTATTTTCACTTTTAGTTTTCAATCAGCTTCTAAGAGCTAAAAAAGCTGGGCCAAACGGACCGTAAAAGTGAGTGCAAAATAATTTTGTAGGAACTAAAAATTTAATAAAAATTAAGTAAGAACTAAACTTAAACGGTGATCATTATGTAAGGATAAAAAACATATTTAACTCTTAAATTTATTAAATAATTGACGTATTCACTTAAAAATAATTTTTTGTTTGCAATAAAAATTGAAGTGAGTATTTTGGTGTTAAAATAAGCATCGAAGTCAAGGTCGGTACTAAACTTAAACTTAGGTCAGGAGTGCCACGGTCTAGGACCAACATTTTTTTTTATATCAATTTAGTTTTCTAATATTATTATAAAAAATAAATTTAAAATCATCAATGTTACAATAAAGATTGAACAGGTCGGCAACTTTGTCCTTGAGATGAAATGTTGGAGAATATTGATGTTTCACAAGAAACAATACAATAATTTCACTTATATTTTACTATTTACCAAATTTTAAAAAATAAATAAATTTTCTACCTTAATATAATGACAAACTTAAGTATTAAATAAAAATCAATACCGCACGGATCCTTAGACTAGTTACGAAGAAAATTAAATCACCTAATCTGATCCATTGATCAAATATGCAAATAACAAAAAATTGAAGTGGTAGTATGATTATTATAAACTAATCTGATCCATTGACTAATTAAATCCAACGGTGGAAAACGACGTGTATATGGAGGCTCGTGATATTTTTGTTGGAGCATATACGAAGTACGGATCCTTGTTCTCTAACTTTCTAGCGAAAAAGTTAGGTGACTTTGGGTTTATTTGATCCATCTGATCAATCTCAGTGAACCAGATCATGCCACGTGTATTCTTAAATAATTAAAATTAAAATACCTTTTGTTCCACCTAATCCTGAATCAACATTGAACAAAAAGAGTGTCCTAAAAAAAGAGTAGCACCTCCCCCGATCTCTACTCTGTCAACGTTGTTTGCTGTTTTTTATTTGTGTTTGTTTCTGGATTTTATCCATTGTTGCCTCTTTACTTTCAATTTCATCTTGTTCGTTGTTGTCATAATACCATACAACCAGTAACACCATACAACCACCTTCATCCATCAAAAAAACCATCACCATATTCAACCTTCATCAAACCAACACCACCATTTTCCATCAAATAAACCTAACCAGAAACAGCCAAAGAAAAATCAAAGAAACAAAATCGAAAGAAGAAACAGGGCAGAGGGAAGAAGGGAGAAAGAAAATCTGTCAAAACCACCACTGCAGCCGCTTCCTCCGCCGTCGGAATCGCCGTCGCCACTGAACTAAGCTTCTCTCTCCAGACACACCACCGCCGTCGCGCTGCGCAGCTTCCCTCTCTCTCACTCACGCGGTTACTCTTTTTCTCCTGTGATAGGATTATATTTTAAGATTTATTTTTTAAGAATTAAATAGAAAGACACGTGGTATTGTTATAGTACATCAGATTAATCAGATGGATCAAATTGACCCAAAGTCACCTAACTCTCCCGCTAGAAAGTTAGAGAATAAGATCCTACGAAGAACCCTCGCAGAAGAAGGTGGATCCTCAACTTCGTTCAACGTTCGACCATACGGTTCCTCGTATCTATCTCTCATCAGGTATCACCCTTTTTCTCTCTTCACTGCTTCAGATCTATCATTTCAATTACTATGCAACCATTTCAGATTTCATTTTGATCTATTATTCTTTATGGATTTTATTTGATTTGATTTTCGGTTATCGTTAATTAATTAGTATAACTGTGTTCGGATTTGGATAAATAGCTTAATTAAGTTGAAGAATGAAGCATAAACAAACACTTATCACAGATGTGTTTATGTATAATTTTTTTTTTTAAGAAATAATAAAATAAAGTTAAATTACTTTTGTATAAGCTATAAGCAGTTTTCATAAGTTATACCAGAAAGGTTGTGGATATTAGCTGAAAGAAGATCATGAATGTATCATAAGTTGTTTCCATGTCAAACAATCTCAGAAGTGTTTATCCTGGAAGATAAGCTTAAATAAACCAATACAGATGTACTATCAGCATACTTTTGGTGTTGGTTTTATGTTTCTGTAATGTTAATAGCTATTGTTTTTGTGATTCACTTGGTTTCATTCTTCAATTACAGCATTACCGTTGAACATTTATTTATTATCTGGGGCTCGGATCTTTGGAATCGAAAGAACCAACAAGGTACTAGCTTTTGTTTGAATGTTGGACTAGTTGTTAACTGTGTCAAACCCAATTTTTTATAGGACTAGAGCATTTGAATTGCAAATTAGATTTATATACCGAGAAAACTGAAGTTAGTGCTTTTCCAATTCCTGAATCCTGATATTAACCAGTTCTAATTTTAGCTTTTAGTAGAACTGATTTTGTGAATCATTTTTGTTTTTTTCAAAATTCATAAGTTCTAGCTAGTAAAAATTGTATCTTCATAAGCTATTATTTCATATAATACCTTAACAAACTTATAAATAATATATAAATGCTTATTTATTTGTATAAGTTGTTTTGCATAAGCTCAATACTAAGTCAATCCAAATGGCCCTTAATCGAAGATGTTCTGATACAGAAGAACCTATATACAATAAAAAACATAGAATGCAACAAACATGCCAATCTTTCTTCATATTTGAGATTGCAAGTTTGGTGCTACTACTGTAAGTTGGTAGCTAGAAATTTTAATGGCTATCAGTCTAATACTGCCATTGGTTATATTTTTCCAGCATATGAGTTGATTTTCAATATATTGAGTAAAACTTAGTCAAAAAATATATATATCGAGTAAAACGAAATTAGATTTTGATTTTCTCTTGGGATAAATTAGTAGCTTCTTTGATTATTATTTTTCTGGAATGGATGTGAGTGGACTCATTATATTCAGCATACATATCTCTTACTCAGTAGCCGTTTGAGTCCTTGCTTTTAATGCGACTGAGTTGGCTTAACAATACAGTTGGTGATGTTACTGATGTGTGATATGCTAAACATCAGCAGGAGTAATGTAAGAAAGTGATGCCAGTTAGATTTTACTTGATACTATTTTGCATTAAAAAATTTAGAGTTTGAAATCCTCCCCCCTTGGACGAAAAACCAATTTTTTATTTCATACTTCATTCATCTGTTTATTCCACTTTTTTCCCCATTTGCTCTACTACTTTTGAATTTTGAGGTTACTAGTTATGCTTAGGAATTGGATTGACGGTGATTTGGTGTTGCTAGAGTATTAGTGCTTGGAACACTCTCTTAAACACTTTGTTTCCCAAATGATGGGACCTACATGAATTTCACCCAATAAAAGAGTGAGTGTTTGAAATTGGATGTTAAAGCGAGTGTTCTTAGCACACCTTTTTCCTCTTTTTATTATCGATCATGAATATGTCTTCAATTTAGTTATCTTTATTTTTGAGGATTTATACGCGTGTAAAAAAATTGTATCCAACATTCATGTGCTGCTTTAGGCTATATGTAAAAATCAATTCACCAACAAAATATGTTTAAGAGATAATATTAATAGGAAATGCACACGAAAACATTGCATTCAAATAGTTAATGTGATACAGGCGGTGAAGGAGGTCCCTCCATACCTCCCACCCCATCGCATGTTGCGACGTACAAAATATGGTTAAGAGATGATATTAATAAGGAGTGCACATGAAGACATTGCATGCAAATAGTTGGTGCTTATTCAAATCTGTTGTCTGATGAAAGCAATTTTAATGATATTATGTTTTGATGCATTTTGAGCTTTATATTAAGATTATGACATTAACAATAACATTTTTGCAGTTGTGGAAGATATGAATTGGGTTCAGCGAAAGATCCACCTTTACAATGTGACATTTGGACTTTTTATGTTGGATTGGTGGGAGCGTTGTACATTCAGTATCCTTTTTCTTTAAAATACACCCTACAATGCAAAATTTTGATCAATTGTTGGATCTTATTGGGTGAAATAGTGTGGATCTTTTACTTTGAAAGTACTTATATGGGGCTTTATGTGAAACTGAGATTAATCAATTGTTGGAAACTTGTTTATTATGTACTTTCAAAGTTAGTCTGAACAACATTTTTGACAAAAAAGTTGAGTAATTAATTTCTTGAATTCATCTGCTACCTTGTCTGTTGTCATACTGGTTTTAAGAGTTCCTAAACTATTTCACAGATATTTTGGTGATTGTACTAATGTGTTTTGTAGTACGGTACATTGCCCAGTTCGTCAAGAGGTAGTGCATTTTCACCCTTCTCATCTATCTTTTTAATTAGTGACGTAAATGGCTTTTTTCAACATGTATGTAAGCTTACTGGAGTATTATAGTTATATACGGTTATTAAGTCTGCCAATCTTTATCGCAATTATATTTGTTGTTTAGAAATATGTAATACTGCAGAGCATATATAACATGACATGTAGAAGTTAGTGCAACAAAGGATATTGTTCTCATTATATTCTTGGCATCCATTTTACTAATGTTAAGTGCTCTTTGTGATACAGCAAATACCATTCTAATCTTAGCATCCAATTTAGCTCCAGTTTCCAATTCTTCATATGCAAGTCTAGAAATGAACACACTTTCTATACCTTTTAATAGTGTTTCATCCAAAATGCAAATGCTCTGTAGCTTCATAGATTGCAACACCGTTTTTTTTTTTAAACCAGCATGGATATGGAATCTGAATTTATGACTTATTATCCTGCAATGACAAGAGAATATATGTATATTGCTGTAGAAATTATTGTTAGTTTACATTTTCTTTCCCTACTATCTAAAGTTAGTCTACTATTCCAATATCAGGTATGTCTTTTTGTGGTAAGAAGCAGAATCATTTTCATGTGAAGATGCCAATGTAGAACTTTACTTGGAGACTTAAATTAGGTGCAGCTGGTGTGTTTGGCATAGTTGATTAGGGAATATATCTTGTAGCATTTTGATATGGACTGACTTTGGAGTTTCTTAAAGCTGCCAAAAAAAAAATGGCGACACACACGTCTGTGATACACTGTCATGAATTTAACTTAAAACATTTATTTGTTTTTAAGCTTGTTTATGACGTCGACTGGCATTTTCTACATTGTAATAATAATAATTATTATTATTTGAGATGTTCATTTCTGTGTTTTCGAGCATTTTTGTTTATTTTAACTACAAATGTTATGGTCCCTTTACTGGAAGCCCCTAATATGGACCTCTTCTTTTAAGGTCCATCTATGGTCCTCACTAAATGACAAAGTGATTTGTACATACTATTGTTTGTCATTTAGTGAGGACCATGGGTGAACCTTAGAAAAAGAGGTCCATATTAGTGGCTTCCCCCTTTACATAATACTTTTATTATTTTGAGTAAAAAAAAAAACTCTTTTACTATTAATTCCTATTTAAACTTTGCAATGTTGATTCTATCGTCTCTCATTTTGTTCCCAAGCAAGAGTATTTTAGGGACTTTGCTGGGGTATATGCATATTGGATTAGATGATTTGCAATAGCTATAGCTAGATTCTACCGAAAGTGGAAATCAGTTACTATTAGTAGACTAACTTCAATGTTGTCTTTTTTAGGGTTGTTACATTCACTATTTTTTTTTTTGTTGACAAATTACATTAACTATTTATATATGAAGAGTTGTGTTATTTTTAAAACGTTTTGGATGTCGTATGTGATACCGTATAATTTCAACTTCAACACATCTACAATCCATGAAAATTTTTCTCCTTTGAAGGTATACCGATTTTCTCCATCTGCAAGCACAAAAGTGTGGTTTTTAGAAACACATTGAGCTATAAAAGTAGCTCTCATTTTTTTCAACACATCTACAATCCATGGAAAATGAAGCTTCGATCATCAAACTTAAGAACATACCCATAATCAATTTTTTCATGAACACATTGATAAACCAATCAATGAAACCTAATAGTGTTGACTATTCTCTTTGGTCTTGTGATTAACAATAATAGCAGTTCCAAAAGCTCTACTAACCAACCTGTTTCATGATCTCATCCATCAACACACATTTCCCCAAACAAAACAAAAAACTCAACCCAATTTTATATTTTGTATGAATCGGATATCCACCACAAACAACAATAAATATTAATTTTTTAAACCTCGTAGAACTCAAATTGACGGCAAACTCTCATAAATTAGCATTGTTATATGCTCAAACTCGAAATTGAACTCAAGACTTTAGTTAAATTAGAAGAAACACATGTCATATAATAAATCCAATGCAAATATGTTTAAGATTTTTCTAGAAAATATAGTTTATTATATTAAATAAAGTGGGGTATAGATAAATTTTTTTTTAAACAAAAGAGACTTGCAAGAAGCAAGCCCTCAAAATATATTGATAAAAATTAGAAAGAACAAAAGAAGAGGGGGGACAAAGAACCTGACCCTCAAGAGAACTAAAACATTAAGAAAACCTATAATACGGCATACCAAGACGGTTTCTAACAAAATCACCCTGCAACCCTTGGGGAATATGATTCCACCACTTGAAACCCTGTAAAGATAAACCTAAATTTGCCAACTTGTCAGCACAGTGATTCCCCTCCCTATAGATATGTGAAACATAAAAATTCATAATGGAGAGCAGAGTTATACAATTGTCCCAACGGTTCCTTAGAGTCCAAGGAACAATTTTAGCAGAAGAGAAGGCAAGCACAACTAACATAGAATCTGATTCTAACCAAAAATTGCTCCATCCTTTGCTTGTCGCAGTTTCAATGGCAATCATTGCCCCTATCAATTCAGCATTCAAAGAAGTGCTTATTCCAATATTATAAAAGAAGGCACCTAAAAAAGATGAATTAGCATATCTGAATAAACCACCACAGGCAGAACTCCCTGGATTACCCATAGAGGCACCGTCACAATTACACTTAATCCAGTTCAAAATGGGAGGCTGCCAAAGAACTTCTTTAATTTTAGGAGCATTTCCATAGTTCATTTTCACCTTGAACTTACGAAGAAGGACAAACTCAGAAATGTTGGATTTAGCCTTCAAGCAAGAGTTATTACATGACAAAGACACTGCAGCAATGATATGGTTGATTAATGACCTCCAATGAATTTTCTTGTCATTGAACCTGGATTGATTCCTCGCAAACCATATAAAGTTCACACAATTAACAATAGCAGCAGCCACAATCAGATTACAAAGAGGAGACCAAGACGAATTACATAAGACAAAGACTTCCTTTAAATCATTGAATTGACAATTGAAATTGAGACAAGAGCTCAGCCAATTCCAAATGTTTTGTGAGTACCTACAAGTCAAAAAAAGATGCTGATTGGATTCCAGATCGCTTTCACAAAGGCTGCACATCGAGGGCATATGACAACCTCTTAGAGCAAGACACTTATCAGTAGGTAACTTGTTCTGCAAGCTTCTCCATACAACCATGGATTTAGAAGGAGGTATGTCAATATTCCAAACTATCTTAGACCAGTTAAACTGTTGCCCGACAGTGCAATGAAAAGAGTAAGAATCCTTCATAGTTAGATCCCCATCATGAGAGTGCTTCCAACACAGTCTATCAACATTATCTCTCAAAGGAATGGTGATGTTAGCAGTTAAAGAATGCAGATCTGGGTAAGCTAATAACAAACAAGCAGGGATGTTCCAAGCATGATTATCAATGAAATGCTTAACTTTAGCTTTAAGAAATGTGTGCAGGTGCTGAGGAATATTAAGAGAAATCATTAAAGGCTCTCCACACCAGGGGTCAGACAAAAAGTTTATCAATTCACCATTGCCAAGTTGCCAGGATGAGTTGGAATAAATTTCAGGTACCGATAATAGGTCAAAACAGAAATTTGATCTTTAAATAAAACAGGAATATCTAAAAAAATAATTTTTTTTTAGATATTTAAAATTACAATTGAAATTATTTTCCTTAAAAAAATAAACTGGGCACTGTTACTGTTAAGGTTGAGATTAAAGATTTCTCTTTTTTCTTTTCACAGAAACATTAAAGACTCTACTTACACATGTTTGTCATAAAACAAACAAATGAAAATGCACTTAACCAAAAATAATGGATGAAACCATTGACACCAAACACAAATACCATTGTGAAGGGTGGGTAGAAATAGTAACAATATAAATTCTATTATAAGATGCATATTAGCCAATCCTATACAAAGGAGTTTTTTTGTTATGTCAAATAAAAAATGTTCTAGGAAAGCTATACAAGATAAAAGATGTAAACTGAACCATCTAGGTGTGAGACATCAACAAAAAAAAAGACCCCACTACACTTCATTCACACCATAACCTCCAACCTGAGTGGGACCTTCAAACCTGGGTTAATGTTGTGCCAGAAGATTCTATCTTGAAAGTTTCCAAGTTAACAGTAGCAACAGAAGATAGAGTGTAAATCTCTTGAGATCGAAAGTCTTCGCAGTTTGTGGAGCCATTTTTGGTAAAAAATGCAATAAGGGTATTCATTATGCTACTCACAGCTGACTGAAATTCTTTTTGGTTCTTCTTAGCAGCAGGAGCACTATGACTACTTTGTGCAGCATTATGTAAAACCGATCCAACTGCTCCCCCCTCAGTATATGTTCTACAAGCTGTCAGTATGTCCCTGGCCTTTAGGCGGAAATGGCCCGCAACAAAGTCCTCAAAGAGCTGCACATGAAGGAAATGTTAGTATAGGTTAAGGCATTTGTTTATGTGACCAGAAAACATGAAACCTAGATCCAACAATTAAACTCACAAAATTCAAGAGAGCAAACAACTAAATAATATAGTTGATAAAAGTGAGTGTTCTGGTACAAAGGTAAGTTAATGGTTTTGTGACATTTGTAAAACGATCATTAGAGTAAATTTAATTCTTAATAATTGAAGCGGTTTTGGCAACACAAAATTTCACAGTAAGATCATATAAGGCCGCCGCAGTAGACATCCATAACTTATTCTCTTCTATTATTATTATATTGATGCCACCCTCACATATTCATCTTACTATTCTCTGATTTTCACTGTATCATTTTGACAAGTCCCAAAAAACTTGGAGAACCCTTCCCTAAAAGTTAGCTATCAGGAGGAAACACCAAGCCACTTCAGTACTCCACCACTGAGCATACATTAAATTTTATGCAGGTGGTTTTTCATATTTTATGGGTGTGCAGACACATACACGTATATAAGGGATGCATAATTCAGTCACAAACCATAATTTATACTCCCTGCGTTTCTATTAATAAGCACACTTTGAGAAAAAAATTGTCCCTACATATAAAAGCCCTCTTTTATATTACTAGACTAGATGCATGTATAACTTTTTCCAAATGACTCCCTAATTAATACTACTAATATGTCTTGGAAGATAAAAGTCAATATTTAATACATTAATTAAACAGCCAATTTGTCTTAATATATGTGAGAAGTGTCAAATGAGCTTATAGAAGAGGCGGAAGGAGTAATTTTTTAAAAATGACACTCAAACTATTAAAACAAAACTCTGCAGAATTAGATATTGTTTTAGAGGACAAACCTTAGGCGGTTTACGCAGCGTATACATCATTGTCTTCAATGACAAAATAAATGTATTATCATTGTACTCCTTAGATCTCCTTTGCCCCTCATCAGCACGATAATGCTCAGCATATCCAGGCTCATTAAAAAATGGTTTCTCATTCAGAATCAGAGCTTGTATAGAAACCAAGACTTGTAGCATGGTTGATTTATCAGGAATCCAGTTTTCACTACTCTTACCATGCCAAGTACCCAAGAGACTGAGGCAGACTTTTCCACAGTTATATAAATTTGGATTTAGCCTTAGGCCACCTGAGTGGTAGTGAACTTGCTGCAGAAAATAAGTTGAGCTTATATTATATACAGCACAAGACACATCTTAAAACACATGGAACATTAATGATACATACTGGTGGAGCTGCAGGGTAGTTAGAAGGAAAGAAGCAATCAAAAAAGAAAAGACCATCATGGTATGGAGTGCCTTGAGGTCCAACGATGACAGCCCTAAGAAACTCCATCCTAGACTCAGAAACTCTCACAAAGATTGTCTCTGTAAAACAAAAGTAAATTTATTAGATATTCCAGCAAAGATGGTTATTGAAAATGAAACTAAATTATTGTAAGGTTGAATTTCAAGTTTGACCACAGACAATGATAGAAAATATGTTGAATCATGATGATTTAACTTCTCCCGAAAAAAGATGAATATTTTTTCATTAGCAAAACTAAAAAAAATAATAAAAGAAAAAGGAGAAGACACTTCTAAAAACATATCTGGAAAAAAGTCATGACAGTACTGATATTTTGTAGATCAGCTATAATAATGAATATATCTCTTGGGATGTAGAGAAAGAAAGAGATACTTTACCTGGCAAATTTTCCTCCAAAATTTTCCATTCCTCCTGGATTTTCTTTGCCCAATTCTTTTGTCGCTGTAAGTAACATATAATACGATCAAGATTCTGCTAAAGAAAATTTAGAATATATGGGATGCAGATGCAACTCAGAAAAACTTTCTCGATATATATCACCTGCGCCTCAGATGTTGAAGCAGATTTCTTTTCATAGAAATGATCAGGAATAGAATCAACAGTATCAAATTGCTTAAATTGCCGAAATTTTTGCATGACTGTATCTGAGGATTCATCTAATATTTCTTTAGAACTGGACTCAGGATTGACATGAGAAACCACCTGCTTGGAATCGCTAGAAGCAATATCCTTCAACCAAGGCAGTGATGCTTCTACCCCTGGAGGCAAATCCGCATTGTCAAATTGATCCTGCATAAATGAATAGTCATCTGCATAGATGTCATCATCAAAATAATCAGAGTCATAATCAGCATCTTCAATTGCATCATCATCCATCGCATCATCATCGATCACATCCTCGTCGTCATCGTGACATGAAATGTCAGAATTTGAACCATTTGAATTGTTGGAATCCAGTGATATTGAGGTCAAGCTCTTGCAGGGGTCACCACCACTACCAGATGATTCTCCTACACTCATAGAATTTCCATCACCACTGACCAAAGCATCCTGGAAACAGAACGAAAAACAGATAAAAGTCAAAACCCTGCACGGAAAAATCATGTTAACTTACCCTCCCACATATTTCACAACTTATTTATTATATGGCATCCCCTTTTCCAACCTCAATTATGTCAAAATCTACCGTCTCGTCTAATAGAATAAAATGCAGGATTGACACGGAAGTCACTTTTGATGTAATTTAATAATTAGTTGAATATAAACTCACAATTTGAGGGATTTGTCACGTTCAAACTAACATATAGGCACACTTTCTCATAAACACGATGAACACAGTAGCCACGTTTGAAGTCGTTTGGTGGCATTGAAAATTATACAATCAGTAATAACATTCAGTTAAAGGCAACAATTGATGAGCTATAAAGTTAACTCATACTAATTTCAAAAGAGAAGCGGCCACAAACCCTTTTGCAGCTAAATAAATTTCTCCAGTATCATAAAAAAGCTTAATTTATACTAAAAAAAGCTTCTTCTTTTTTTGACAGAGATTAAAAAAAGCTTAAATAAAATAAAAGTTTAATGAAATTTTAAGAATTGTTCCCATCTACATTAGCAATTAACACTCTAGAATTATCGATGGTAACGTTTATTATACTATTATGTAAATAAACCCTAACCCTAAAAAGCGAAAAACTAAATCATAAAAATCAAACTAATAAACAA